>JANFAB010000078.1:0-315005 GCA_024613165.1 Pisolithus albus
AACACTTTGCATGGTAACCTATGATACTATGCATCAACGTCTGGGACACCCCTCAAAAGACGTCCTGCGCCATGCGCAGAAACATACCAGGGATTTCCCTGAGATCAAGTTACCCACCAAGGACGAGATATGTCCTGGTTGTGCTCTGGGCAAGATGCCTAACAGAGCCTTCCCACCAAATGAGTGCAGAGCTTCGCAGCCATTCGAATTAATACACTCCGATCTGAAGTCCTTCCCCATTGTGTCTTACCACAAATTTAAATATGTGATTGTCTTTTTAGATGACTTTTCATCACATGCATGGACAGTAAATCTGTGCACCAAAGATGCTGCGATTTCCACGACCAAACATTTTCTGCAGATGGTCCACGTTCAATATAATGCCTACATCAAAGGCTGGATGTCCAATGCAGGGGGAGAATACAAATCTGACAATCGAGTTTTACAAGAGAAGGGAATTCATATATTCCAAAGTGTGCCTCGCACCCCTATGCAAAATGGTCGCACAGAGAGAATCATGTGCACCCTCATGGACAAGGCCGAGTCTATGAGAATCAAGGCTTGCCTCCCTGACTCCTGGTGGGAGTTCTCTTTCTCACATGCGACCCATGTGTACAATAGGTCACCAATGCGCCATATTAACCGGCACACCCCTTATCAGTTGATTAATGGGGAGGAACCATCCATTGATCACCTTCGTGTCTTTGGATGTGGCACATATGTATATTTGCCTGCCGAGGCTCATGCCAATAAGATGGCTGCGAAGTCTGAACTAATGACCTACATTGGCGTTGCTCCAGGGAATGAGCGCAACTACTTATTCATGTGCCCCTCCAATGCCGTATTCACTGCGGCACATGCTACTTTCGATGAGAGCGCGTTCCCCCGCTGCTCCTCGACTAGATCTCACATTAGACAACCAGTCCGTGATGATCATGAGCCCACTCATGAGGCCCCTGCACCACCTGAGGATGACCCTCCTCATCCTTCGCGCCCCACTCAGGGTAGACAGCGCGCTGAGACTCCAGTGGAGTAGGAACCTGTTCCTCCACCGCCGAGAACACCTTCTCCAGCTCGAAACCCACCACCACCCCAGGAACCTCGCCGCCCTTGTAAGGAGCACAGGCTCCCTGTACCTCCAGCACCAGTGCGCCCCCAAAGGGAGCGCAGACCTCCAGTTCACCCAGGAAATGTCTATGGCGAACGGCGCCACCCTGTCGAACAGTTCAGGGATATTGAAAATGAGCGCCGATGGAGAGAAACAGTTGGCGAATCGTCAGGATCTCGCCCTGTGCCAGGAGGATTCCTGGAACCACCCCCTGCTCTGTCCCCCAGTAGTGAGGATGACGTCGAGCGGATATGCTGGGAAGGGGGAGCAGAACTGGCAAATTTCCTCCTCGCCAAAGCAGTCCCCTCAAGTGAGCCTCCCAAACTTAATGTGCGGGAATGGTCTTACCATGACATCGCTCGCCTACCCAAGGCTGAGCAGCAGCAGTGGGAAACTGCATGTCGTGAGGAGCTTGACATGCTCCGAAAGCGGAAGGTCTTTGACCTCATAAGCCACCCAAGGGGGAGAAAGGTGTCAGGAGCGCCTACCTATATGGCGAACTTGAAGAAGAAATCTACATGGAGCAACCTGAAGGCTTTGCAGTGCCTGGGCAAGAGCAGAAAGTGCTCCGCTTAAAGCATGCCCTCTATGGCCTGAAGCAGGCTGGCCTGGCCTGGTGGCGAACACTAGATAAGTCCCTAAAGGAACTAGGTTTTGAGCGCCTCAAGTCCGATGCTGGACTCTTCCTCTACAAGAGGAAAAATACAGTCGTCGCCATTATATATGTGGATGACGCCCTCTTCCGTGGCCCTAGCAAGGCTGTAGTCGATGAGGTCAAAGTGCTATTTATGCACAAGTGGGAATGTAGAGATCTTGGAGAACCTAAAGAGTTCCTCCAGATGTCCATCAAGCGCCAAGGCCGCAAGATCTATCTCGATCAATGCGCCTATCTCGACAAGATTGTTGAGTGCTGTGGACTCCAAAATGCCAAGCCAGCAAAGACTCCACTACCCACTGGGTACTATACCCTACCGAACGACGAGCCTGCTGACCCAGAGCTCAGAACTCGTTTCCAGACAGTGATTGGGTCACTGCTCTATATCATGTTAGGCACCCGTCCTGACATCACATATGCTGTGACAGCTCTATCGCGACACTCCACGAATCCGTCCAAAGAACACCTAGACAAAGTGCTGTACATCTGCCGCTATCTACTTGGGACAAGAAATTATTCCCTTGTTTTCAATGGTGATTCTGGCCTAGGCATCACTGCATGTACAGACTCAGACTGGGCCTCTGACCCTTCCACTTGCCGATCGCAGACAGGATTCTTCCTGAAACTCGCTGATGGCATCTTCAGTTGGACATCACATGCCCAAAAGACAGTAGCCCTGTCGCCCACTGAAGCAGAATACATGGCACTCAGTGACTGTAGCCACCAAGTAATCTGGATTTGAAACTTGCTCAAGGAATTGGGATATAAACTGAAACCCATTCCAATTTGCGGTGACAACCAGGGAGCCTTGTTTATGGCTTCAAACCCTGTGACAGAGAAAAGGCCCAAGCACATCGACATTTGCTACCATTATGTACATGAAGCTGTGGCTGACAGCAAAGTCGCCCTATTCTTCAACGATGGTGCAGAAAACCCTGCGGATATGTTCACCAAGAACTTGGGTCGAGATAAATTTGAAAAATTCAGGGCACAACTCGGGCTTGAAATCTATCAGGCTGACGACTAAACCTGGCTGCACTTAATTGTAGCGCCATCCTATGCTTGCACGCTTTAACCAGCGACTTAGCAAGGGGGAGTGTTGAACATGGCCTACTCAGTGCAGCATGGGAAGTAGTTACTACATAGGTAGAACAACACTTAGTCCAAATACGGTAGACAATAGCAACGACTATTTAGGTAGTTGTCACATGTCACGTCACACTCACCCTGTAGTATATAAAGGCAGCCTATGGCACCCTAAAATACAATTGCTTTTGCCCTCACAACTCGTCTCAACTTGTTTACCCTCTAACCTAAGGTGAGTCCAGTGGAGCTGGCCTCTGTGCCATGCACTGTTGCTCAACATCGGTCGGTGGGCATGTGATCACTGTGGCTGCCAACGGTACGCTGGCTGTTGACTGAGTGTTCCCTCCTGCTGACTGTGCCGAAGCCATCAGTGCTGCTGCTGCCGCTGTCTGTCCCGTGGTAGTCGTCTTTCCCTTCTGCCAAGGTGCTTGACCAGCCTTTCCACTGCCCGGTTGAAAGCAATTGTCCCAGTCATGATCGGTCCTCTTCCGACCCATGCAAATGGGTGTAGTGCATGGTGTTCCACTAGGATTATTCCTTGTTTTCCTTAGGCTGGTTACCAGGTTGACCTCCCCTCGCTTTCCAGGTACCGCTGCACTCGCATACTCCGAACCAGGACCGGGTGTCGTCGATTCATTCATCATCTGTATAGCTTCCTTTATAATTGCTTGCACAGCATGCCTGAAGGTATAAGCTCCGGTTCCGGGCCCCTGCACGTGTTGAACTACCAGTCGTGATATGGAAGTAAAGAAGGGGTTCATTGATTGTCGCACCAGAATAAAAGGGTTCGTTGGTGTCACCGGAGTGTCTGGTTGAGGTGGCCATCCTGACTGCGAAACTAGGCTGCTCCCAGTCGGTACTGGTGTCAGGAAGTTGGACGACCCCCTCATTAACTGTTCACTATGCTCCAGGTCCATCTCGATCCCCCTTCGAACCATTGGCCATACCCCTGTCTTCGGCATGCCTCGTAGGAGCACATATATTGTGTCTGCGTCCGATGGCTTTGCTCCCATGCGCGCGAGTTTGTCATTGGTGTGTATATGCACAGCAACATACTTCTCCGCATCTGTGGCACCCTTCATCTGGAGTGACGCCAACTGGGCATGTATGGAGAACTGAAGTGAGACGTCCGATCGATCATAAAGGTCCGCGAGCATATTCCAGACTTCACGTGTGGTAATGTCGATGTTGTCGGGGATGAGAGTTAGAACTGACGAATTTATCTTTCTTAGGATGATAGACTTGGCCGAGCCATTGTCTTTCAACCAGGCTCAGATCCCCTCCTGCTCCGCTGCAGTTGGAGCCATTGGGAGCAAGGGTGTTGGATGGCAGTCGGCACGTAGAGGCGTATCTGACATAGTTGAACGGGTTCGTACCAGTACTGACATGGTTGTAAACCCCCTGTCCGAGAAGCAGTTGTTCAGTTTGTCTTTGCCACTCGTAATAATTCTCGGTTCCCTGCAACTCGGGAATGTTTTCAAACTTTCCCATAACACAGTCCACAGATGTGTCTATATGCATCTCGATCTCGTGCGTATACTCTCTTGATCCAATGTCTTGTCTGTTTCGAGCACTATTGAGTAGTGTTGCCCAGGCCCGGCTCGGCTCGAAAGCCGCGGCTCGGGCTCGGCTTTGGAGGGCTCATGGCCCAAGATAGCTCAGGCCGAGCCGTGAGCCGAGCCGAGCCCTATATGGGGCTCGGCCCGGCCTCAGGCCCCGGCCTGAACAAGTCAATGGTACGAAAGAGTACTACAAGTATAGCAAAGTGTAGAATACAATTGAGATTACCTGGGGATCATCCAACACACAGCCAGTCATTTGGCACCTCAAAAATATCTCTGTTGACTTGTGAAAATTACCTGAGGTGATGCAGCACCCGAGAACTGCTTGTTACTGGACAATGGCTGTGTGAAATGATACGAAACAAAAGAAGACAGTGGAAAACAACATGGGGAGTGTGCAAAGAAAGAAAATGAGTGATTACACATACCCAGTCCCGAGCTATTCACAAGTTGGTGCGAAAACATCTCTGTCCAATAAATGATGAATATCTCCGGAATGGTTGACACCGTGAGGACGTGAGATACATCGATCGAAAGCGTTAGGCGAGAAGTATATTATATCGAAGTTACGAGAAATTTGACTGGATAGAGGCGGAGTTATCGTGCATGCATTCTCGAGGGCAGGAGGCAAGGAAGAGGAGGATTACCGTCATGTTGGCAAACAACAGCTGCATAAAACATTATGAAACAGGATGTGATGTCAGGCGACGGCATAGAGAGTATGGCGAATGCAAAACTGGACAAATGCACGCACCCAGTCCTGATCTACTCATGAAATGGCCCTAGGGTGCATCTGTCCACTAAATGACAAATATCTCTTGAACGGCTGATCCAGCAGTGATGCGAGATATACCAATCGAAAGCGCTAGGCGGGTAGTATATGGCTGTGAATTTGCGAGAGATTCGACCTAACCATGGAAGAGTTATCACGGATGTAAATCTCGGGGGCAGGGGGGGAAGGGGTACTATCACTCATCAGCCTTGAACTCACGAGAACAGTTTGATCTATTTCAAGCTGGAAACAAGTGGACATCAAGGTTAGGGAGAGAAAGAAGTCACTGGGCACCCGTCCCATTAATAAACAAAGTAGTTGAGCACCTGCCAGGGGAGTGCACGACATGTCCCTCCCCACGAGTCTGCAGCACAGCCACAAAGCCGCGGCCTGAGGCCGCAGCTCACGGCTTTCAGAAAGCGAGGCCGGGCCCTGAGCCCCCACAGGCCGTCCCCATGGCTCGGCTCGGCCCGGCCTAGGAGGGCCCGGCTCGGCTCGGCTCAGGGCTTGAGGCCGGGCCCAGCACAACACTACCGGTTAGTATCCAGACACGGTATATCTCCTATGCACTTTTTGGTATACACTGTATGCTGGCCATGTATACAAGCTATACTTCTGCAGTGTGTGATCTCATAGCAAATATAGCAAATCGAATAATTAATTCCAATGTTCGGGTTATTACAGTAAATGTTGCTAGCAGTATGTACTGTACTACGAAAACCCACACAGCTGCTAGGCAGCCCCAATATTGACTCAGAATAGTAGATTCGTGAACCATCAACACCCTGTAGTGGTGGGTCAACACATGAATGCCACTCCGATGCTGCACAAAGAAGCAAAAGGAGACTCACAAAGATACCAGCAGCATCCTACAAGGGGTGAATGGGTGCCGGTAACCTGAAATGTTCGATGTTAATGTTGAACCCTTCACGAGGGCCAGTGTGCCGGGGTGTGTTGCACGAGGAGGAGATGCGGTACTCGAATGAGACTTGTAAAAATTTCGGGTGATTACATCAGCATGTTGAACTCGTGCGGAATTTGACGAGGCTATGGATATCTCATGGATATACGAGGGATATACAACATATGTTGGTGGCAGGTATACGTAGTATATCCTGTAAAGTTGCTATGTGGTAGATCTACAGAAATCCATACTAATAATATCCACCAGAACATCGGTTCCATGCACAAGGCTTATCCAGCAGATGCACTTAGAGTCTCTCGGCACATTAACCCAATTTCTAGCCCTATTTCATAAATTTATAAATTATTCTGTACTTAGTGCGAGAAATTTGCAGGTGGCGGTGCCGTGGGAATTGCCCGATAAGGCGAAGCCCCTGGCGGGCGAGGGCTGGCGACTCGTTCGAGGGCGCCCTGCGGGGCGTCGGGCGGGCGGCAAGGTTCGGGAGGGGCCCGAGGGGCTCCGTCGACATTTTCACTGCATGTATCTACCCTCCTAGCTAGGGAAAAGTAGTCGAAAGTACCGAAAATGCGCCCAGAAAGGTCTGTAAAGTGCGAAATCCATTGTAAAGTGGTGTAAAGTGACTTTGCACCGGGAAATTTGCAGGCGGGATTGCAAATTTTCCCAGGCGGAACCTCGGCTAAGCGCACAAATTTGCTGCCACGCGCTTGCGCGCGCCGACCCCGAGCGTGTGGCCAACGGCGGTGGTCACGTGACCGCCGCCATCGCCCAAAATGGCCACCTCTTCATTGGACTCGCAAATTCGGGCCCACTTCCATACAAAATATCTATTTTTTTCGGGCCCATTCCGTAGATACCATCCTGAACTGGCCTACAGTAGCACTAATACGGGTACAAAAAAGGGGTGAACGAGTGTATGCAGCCCCGACCCCTCTGCTTAGTCAGCGGAGCAAATGCATTTGCAGTGGCTGTGCTGCACCGCCACTGCAAATTTCCCGGAATAAACTGACATATATGTTGGTTATAGGTCGGGTATACAGCACATAGCCTGGGAATGTTTTTCGGCACTTATCCATAGAGTATATTTGACGTTTGGCCGTGTAGCCCTCACACGAACAGCAGAGGCGTGTAGGAGCCTGGGGCGGAGGGTTTTATCGTGTGGCAAGTTTCCGAGCTATGACTTCCACCTGTTCGCATTTACCTGATGTCATTTCTGGTCCCTTCCTGTTCACGAACTCGAAACCCACGCTTCGCGAAGGCATATACCTACATACAGATCCATCGTGCCTACCCGTGGGGCGGGGAGTCCTTCTGACTTCGTGCCGGCAGCGTTCGGAAGCAAACTCCCCGTGCAAGTGCCGATGTTGGCAATGGGTGTCTCGGAGTGACTGCTGGCAGCTGATCTGCTCCGGCCGGATTTATTATGGATTAATGGGACGCATGGACTTGCTATTGATGAGGATATATAATCTCCGTGTGGGCGCTTTTTCGGGCGAACTTGTCTGATTAATTTTCTTGTTCCGCTTACCCATTGGTAGTGGGTTAGACGACGGCCGCCTTATATATTCCGAGTTTCTACATCAGGTGGAACCACGTGAGGTGGCATTCCCTGCTGGCGATTTGAGATTTGAAGCGAAATGTCACATGATGACACCACTTCGTATACGCTGATAATAGATTACAAGGCATGCCCAACATTAGATTGCTCTGGGCTGGCTTACCAGATAGCATGCACAATGCAAAGTAGTGTCTTACCTCTATCAACCGCTGTGGAAATCATAAGCTCAGCCCATGACGATCACAATCGACAACAATGTGGTATTACGTGCTGAAAGGATGGAAGATGCTGGATAGGATGTCGCATCTTTGCAGTATGAGTTGTATAAACGCTGGAATGTTATATGCTTTGATATCAACGTTAGGGTTGGGCGCTGATTCGGAGCCACTTGACATGATACTACGATCATGATGTATAACGGCTCTAAATGCTACAGTAATTACACTCCCTGCGCTACACATTGCAGTCATAGCAGAAGCCCCTGCTAGTGGTGGTCCTATTTTCGAACGCAGAAGGCCTAAGTTGTGAGATCCTCAACAATCTAACAACTGAACTTACTTGAAACGAGCGCATCAAAAGCTGATGTCTTCATCGTCGTTGGCGTCACTGCTACTGTCTTCCAGATCAACTCCATCAGTTCCATCCCCATACTCCACCTCGGATTCGAAATCATCATCTTCCTCGCCATAGTTCCCTTCAGAATTCCAGCCACCACTTGATCGATCTACAATCATACTGTCCACACTGCACCCACTAGCGCTAGCACAGCTGTTGTTATCATCTGAGTCCGGTTCGTCTTCACTGTCATGGGCACTAGTAGAAGTCATTTGCGTCGGATATTGTACCTCGTGACCAACACCTATTGCAGCGAAACGACAGAACATGTCACGATCTGCAAATCTGGCTTGATAATCCAACTGTCTGTTAAAAAGAGGGTAAGAGTGTAACGCACATGTTGACATAAAATGAACACCAATCGTCATCGTTAGTTGGACGTCTTGCAACGGAAGCCCCCTGCCGCAGTAGTGCCGTCGTGCGACCATCGGAAAAAGAAGGGATTAGGTGACACCCGCGAATCACGAATGAGGGATCCAAGAAGCCGAAGGCATTGTAGTCACCCTCTGGAACAAAACCGACTTTGGGAAGCCGTGCGTTCCGGAAACCCCAGCTGTACTGGGGTTCTACTCCCAGCCAGCGGACCCATAGTAGTTCCATGTGCTGCGGAGAACGACACCGCGCATTGGGACCAACATGAAGGACATCGAGGTGGAGCGCTCGGAGGACTTGGGCATACCAAAATGGGTGTGCATTAGGTCCACCTTCCCGTGATAGGGTCATGACGAAGCATCCAGGTCCTGGTCGCATGACATCCTGTTCGCGACGGATGTCATACATTGTGTAATTAATTCGAAGGATGGTAGATTCAATCACCCGGTTCAAACCACCGATGATCCGGAGATCATTGCGCTCATCATCAGTAAACGAGCGTTCGTCACCATCGTACTCATAACCATATAGTCGAGATAAGAGGTGATCTTTCATCTTCGGCACGAAGTTCTGTAGCAGGAGAAATAAGAATTGGATAGACTCGTTGTACTTCTGTCTCACCTTCACTGCGGGATCAGATCGATTCTCACTGAGAAAACTTGCGAGGTTGAAGGCGTTACACGGTAAGGCATGCATAATGTGGTGGAGTTCTGGCGACGATTCAATTTCGTGTGGCGAAACAATGTCGGGCATTATCTCCTGACTTGTGTGATCGCCAAGTTGCCTCCGGATACGCGTCTGCCGTCTCTCTTGCTTCGTAAGTCCCGTTGCGACATCTCTTTTATTCGTATGTCGATAAAATTTCTTAATTAAGCGGTGCGCAAGTTCGCCCTAGTGATCACCACATGACCTCTTTCAGTACGGCACATCGTCAACTACGGTCTGCTCACAGTTTGTGTTGTGTAGGAGTCCGTGGTCCCGAACATTCGGATGGATGTTGTGTAGTCTCCAAGCGCATGGAATTTGTAAGTGAGAATGTTGAAGGATCTTGGGCGAGCGGACGACGATGCGGGGTTATTTGGGAATTCTGGTTTGGATTGGGACTGTCGTCGCCTATGTCGTGCAGAAATCTCACTAGGTAGTTCATGCGTCTTGAATGCATCACAGGTAGTCCGCTGGAATCTCCTAGTCTCGGCTGCAAGCCTCTTTAGGGCCTGATCGAGTTGAGCCAGGGAATCGTCCGAATGAATTCGAAGTTTCGCGAGAGCGTGCCATTCTGAAAGACAAAACAGAAGCGTTTTAACAATGGCATCGTGCTCCGCGGGGAGTAGGCCTTCGAAAGCTGGGATCGAGCACTGCGCTGTTGAGCCCTTTGGACAGAGACGGCCAGTAGACTACACACCTGCAGCATATCTTCGAAATGCCTAGCAACCCGTTGTCTCATCTCTGCCACGTTCGGCGGAAAACGGCGGATTCCGTCAACTCCAAATGGCGGTATTGCAAAAAATCTATAAGTGTGTCAGCATTTGAATCAAAATCACTACGGATCCTAACCGTTCGTTCAGCGTGGAGACCAAGCTTGGATCAATCACATAGAGTATTCGGATTAAGTGTTTGAGAACCGACTTTAATATCCCAAGCTCAAATTCATGCATAAGATCCACAACGAGGGCAAGGTATATGTTGAAATGAAATAGTGAAAGACGTTCAGCAAACGCATTCTTGTTCAGGCCTTTAGAACAAGATAAGAGCGAACACAAAGAATCCATCTCACCAGTGTCGGCACCAATGAGCAATCCTTCAGAATTCTTTCAACCGCTGTACCCTTGATGGGGTTTCCGAACTGGTATATTGCACGCCTCGCAGCACAAATCTTGTTTCGTGCATAGAACCGTGCACGGGTGAGCCGCCCCGTGCAATCTGACGTGAATCCAAGGCGACTAAAGGATGATTTCGGAAGGCAACACCTAGGGCAAGGGCATAATCCCTTGTCACGAATAGCCGCAACGATGATCCTGGGAACGAAGTTCAGTCTGCGAAAGCAGAAGGAGTACTTGATATACTTCTCTGGGTAATCTGCTGAATACGTGAAAATTCGAGGGTACACGCGGCGGAGCACCCCATCATGGCACTTGATAACGATTCCATTCCCATATACTTCAACGAACTCGTCATCCAACAATGTCTTCCAAACAGCGTGGAAAAGCTCGCGTTTACAGTGCGCCAGTAAGTCCAAATGGTTCTTCCTCTTCGTGAAACTATTAATGAAACTGGTAAGCGACTCTGGAAGCTGTCGGTACGTTCGTTAAGGTCGGTTTGTGAAAATCAAATGTGCAGATGCTTACAGATGGAATGAATGCTACTGGATGGCATGTTCCTGGACTGGCTGATGCACGTTCATACTTGGTTAAATTCCCGAAGAACAGGTACACTGGCCATGCAGTTGCATGGCCAAACTGAGCAAGGTGAGTACTGTCGGACCAGAACATCAGGCCCGCGATTACTCGTTCGAGAGTACAGCCATCCTCTCGCCGTTGCTTTTGCACGTCATCATGAGCTTTGATCCAGATGTCGGACGTATATAGTTCATCATACAGTCGTTGCTCCCTTCCTGTAACTGGAGACTTCCATACGCGCTTGAATGGGGTAAGATGGAACCGCTTCGATGCTGCCTCTGTAAACGCTGCCCGAATGACCGATACGAGAGGACGGTAGGCAAGCCCATGAACCGTGAACACCCTTTCTTTTCCTTCACTACACTTCTCACGTGAGGGGACCTGGATATCGACGTTGACATCCATCTTCCAGCCATCCTGTTCTGATATGGAATTGGAGTCAAATGCGAGAGTAGCTTCTGACCTGTCCATGCTCCTGACGGCTGTCTCGGCATTGAACCCTGAGATATCTTCAAGATTAAAATCTTCGGCAAGAAGCACGTCGTGCACTAGTCTTGTGATCTCAGTACTGGATTTCTCGCCACCTCCCATCAATTGCCAAGCCATCAGCCTCCATATCGACATATTTTGCCATGGCCACGGTGGCGGTTTGCGTTGAATATCTGAGCCTACTACGGCACTACCATTGCCAGCGGATTTGGAGAGTTCATGGACTGAAACACTGTGCTCCGGATCATATGAGGGTCGATGTCGGTATTCACGGGCTATCCCAAATGCATTGAAACTGGTCCGGAGTGAATCGAAGACGTGAAGGGTTACTCGGGGCAAAGAGGTACTAGTGGGGACTGGGTCTAGATCGACTGGGCGGGGTGGCTCTGGTAGTAAATCTCGATATCGCGCAGGCAAGCGGCGTGACCGTGGAGGAAGGACATCTGAGCAGGGGTTGCAAGAAATGGGGCACTGGAGTAGAGGCTCAGTTGCGAAGACCATACGGAGAAGGTACATGACTCGCCGAAAGGAACGGTCGGCCGGATGTCACCAGAGTTTCCGGAGGCGTAGGAGTTTCCGAGTGATGGCTCAAAGGTGGTGGGCGAGGACAAGTAGATGGAGTCATTGAACTTTGCAGTCGAGCTCTTGCATCAGACTGCTCGTTGCCAACCTTAGAAATGTCGTGTAGCAGTGAGATAGAATGACCGGCTTACTTGCACCACTGGTTCAGAGTGCGGTGATTTGGCTTTCAGGCGCTTCGCTGGAGGCCCCTGTTGAGGTTCACGAGTAACACTTCTGAGTAATTGACGGCGCCGGCGGAACTGTTCCTGGTAATGTGGACAGCGTTGGCGGTGCTGGGTCAACGCTGCAGTGTTTGCAAACGTGCGATTGCATCGCGTACTGCCACACGGACGAGTATTGCTCTGAGGTAGCATGGTCGCAGAGAGCCTACGAGATGCTGCTGCAGGGTTGGCCCGGGCGGGAGATGACGGAACTCTTGCCACTGGTAGTTCAAGTTTTGACTCAGCTCCTGTGCCGGTGCTAGTATGTTGTACCCACGGGCCGGGCCGTACACAGCTTTGGGGCACTGGCATTCGGAACTGCATTAGGATTGCACCGAGAACGGCCACGTGAGATTAATACCAATGACTCATCCTCTCGCCGCTTTCAGTTGTACTCTTCAGAACGGTAAGATCATATTGTAGTCGGAATTCTGCCAACGCTGCAAGAAAAAAGCCTTCCAGCTAATCCTCACCTCTTCCCTCCCCCACATCCGTCATGGCGTGTAGCATTAGTACTAGAGTACCACGTATTCCCGGAGACAGTTGAGGCGGCGGCGCGCAGCCTGGACTGCAGTTTCCGATGAGTGATCGAAGCGGGCATCAACATGCAGGCGTCCTCATGTACAACAGACCTGAACGACCCCCTGAACATTCCCAACTCGGCCTTGAAATACAGAGAAAACCAAACGGAAGCGTGCCCTGATATCCACAATTACGGCCAAGAAGAAATCAAAGTTAGCACACGACAAGAGTGGGGAGGGAGAGAGGAAACATTACCGAAGAGAAGACCATAGAAGTCACTAGTCAACAGGCTAATGCAGTGTTATAGAAAGGCGAAGACGCAAAGCGGTACAGAAGTGGCGTGGTGGTGTAGAGGATAGATATTGCTGAAAGGCAACGATCAACCAGCTGAGTTTGATCAATGAGATCTCACTCACCAGTTGTATATGCCACCAAGAAGCCCCCCTAAGCAGAGTCGAGCACAGGGAATTTTGGCGACACGTGATACACACAAGCTCCTGCGGCAGCTTGCTTTGAATGTCGAGGTTACGGGCAACTTCAACCCAGTGTCCAGGTCCAGCTATCTGGAAAGACCATTAGGGCGGTCGACGATAGGCCTCGTCAAAGCACAAGACACGGAGTCTCCCTCACCCGGTGATCCCAAGCCGTACTAAGTCACCCACCCTCGCCCTCCGCCTCAGTAGTTTTGACTAAAGAAGGACCTCGGTGAACAGAAGCGGATCGACGGTCGTTGGGAAGAGTCCACTTGATACACTTACCTCGGCTCAATTTGATTCCACAATGGTGCGGGAGAGGGTACCTCAGGCTAAGATGGGATACCGACCAGAGCGGCGACCTGGTAGCTTCTGGTACGAGGCGATAGCTGACTTCGTTGGAAGTCTATCAGTGGGAAAGCAACGATACTTGGAACATCCTTTCATCCATCGTCGCATGTACATCATGGAATGAGTGCATAACTAGAGTCCTTGTGGCAGCTGCGAGTTTGCGTGGCGAAGGATGATTACACATCTAATACTATAAGAGGGAGATCCCGTCGGATGCGTCCACCCACGTGATCTCTATGCGTTCTCATTGGCTCCCGCTTCCGTCGGGCCCTCAATAGATGTGACGGCACCGCCACCTGCAAATTTCCCGGAATAAACTGACTTAGACTGACTTAACAGCTTTGCAACCAAAACGCACCGAGTCGTCACGGTGTCACCTTCCACTCAGGCTACTACTAGTACTAGTACCACCCTCTTTCTGAATTTCCGCGACTATGTGGTACTTAATCGCCCGGACACCCCCTTCTTGGTTCGTCTCCACCCGATAGCTATCCAAGACGGTCCTCACACGCGATTTGCCATCTTGACCACGTTCGGGAGGATCATGGAAGGCCCACCTGATCGTACTTTGGAGGTATGCATCTGCCCCCGGAATAAACTGACTTAACAGCTTTGCAACCAAAACGCACCGAGTCGTCACGGTGTCACCTTCCACTCAGGCTACTACTAGTACTAGTACCACCCTCTTTCTGAATTTCCGCGACTATGGGGTACTTAATCGCCCGGACACCCCCTTCTTGGTTCGTCTCCACCCGATAGCTACTATCCAAGACGGTCCTCACACGCGATTTGCCATCTTGACCACGTTCGGGAGGATCATGGAAGGCCCACCTGATCGTACTTTGGAGGTATGCATCTGCCCTTTCTCCTGGTTACAGATTTCATTCACAACGAACGCACAGCCTGCCTCGCATGGGCCACAGCCTCCCAAGGACTTAGACGAGAGTAGGCCCATAGAATAGCAACGTCAGTGGGAATCCGTGATGACTGAAACTGGGCGCGGTCCTGATTTCTGTTATTCGCGACCCCTGAACGTGCGTGTCTGTTCACACCGAACTGCCACACCGACTTTTCGATGCACTCCTCAGGCTGTTGAAACTACGGGTGTTCATGCTGTCGACGTTCCAAGAGACTGCGATCCAGGCCCCAGCAAAATTATAAACTACCCTCTCGGAGTCGTGTTACGGACATCCTCTATCCTCCCTCTCTCCTGACTGCTCAGCTCCTGCTATCCTACCCGAACCCCCTACCTACGTCCTCGAAGATCCGCTACACCCCTCCGTCGCTGGTGGGGATAGATTTCCTGCACCCTCCCGTATTTCGGGTGGCTCGCTAGGAATTGTGCAGCAACTTCGCAGTGGTGACCGCTGTCTGACAGTATGGGCAGAGTTGGAGGATGGATGCAGAATTGATGATGGTGTCCCGCCTCCTCCCTATTCACGTTTTAACATCGCGCGTCCTCATAGTATAAACACATGTCCAGCTTGTTACTAGTAGATACTGCGATTCTATCACTTGCATATGGTTTTTATGGTCGACTCGGACGAACGGACATTCAAATTTCAGCACAATTCTGAGATTTACGTGGCCTGAGGTCTTCCAAATTGTAACTATGAACATCTCGAAATAGTAGTACACGGCGCATCCCGGAGTGCCTGGAGCGCCGGGGTATGGTACTAGTAGTCATGTACGAGTGTACAGAGCAGGTGGTCAGGGGTGCGGCAGGCAAAAACATGTTGGGGGACACACCAGACGGTAAACATTACTGAAGCTCATACTTTCCAGTTGGCTGCATTCGATGCAGCATCTGAACGTCGAGTGTAGCGTGGAAGTAAGAAATCGTCGGGGGGTTCTACACTTGGCATGTTTGCAGGTACGAGTGCGCTTGGTGTAGGGCCTTCAAGCGTGGTAGCATACCGCCCACCAAGACGGATATCCTGACTAATATCATAATAATGGCTCTCGATCTTGTGCATCTTGAGTCCCTTGACTGTGCTCTGTAATTTTCCGGGGGGCGGGATAGTGCGCAGCATTAACATTGTATAATAAGTGGTGATTGCATCCGTGTTTTCACGGATCCAATCACTCTTCTGTAAACGGGTAAAATGACCGCGATCCAAGTAAAGGGCTATCTGCCTGTATGTCTCCGCTGTTCTATGTAATCAGACCACCATAGTCGCATCACCGTATATAGACTGACCCACCCCTTCGTGAATTCCACCCACGAGGTAGATCATTCTCTGTGGCTGGGGTAGAGACGTCGTAAGAGAGACCGTAAGTCCCACTTGGCATACCAACAAGGGTGAGATAGATGTCAGGAGGTATTATGGCGTCCGCCATGCTGATGGCTGGGAATGCGGTGGCGGGCCAGGCCAGCAGGGTTCACTCACCCATGATCCACCTCTTCTCGCACTCTTAACTTGAAGCGTGATGGTCTGGACTCCAATTATCGTCACTCTAGGTGACGTTGCGTGCTCCAACAATCCAAATTTCTGGGGCGGCGCAGAACCACTCCAATGTTCCGTCAATACTAAGTTATGATTTGAAATGCATCGGGACCGCTGTCCGAACAGTGTTGCGCAAACTCACGGCCAGTGCGACGCCGAGTCCGACACTACTAGTAGTACCGTAGTGCTACTCTAGATTGATTTCACCATGAGTCCTCAGGCCATCGATGTCTCTGAACCATACCTTTCATGTTCATGCTTTCCTGATGACATCGAACGTGAAATTTTCTTTTTGGCAGCCAGTCCTGATACTGGCAACTGCGGGTCAGCGTTGCCAACAGCCTATCTGTGCCGTTACCTACTCGTTGCACAGCGGGTTCACCACTGGTTAGTAGCCTGGAATCACCGAGTTTCCCCATGCCAGTAATTGGCTACTTGATCCTAGGTTAGAGCCGGTCTTATACCGGGTGGTTGATGTCCACAACCAGAAAGTGGCCAAGTTATTCTTATCATCCCTCCGGCCTCGACCAGCTTTTGCCAAGAGAGCAGTCAAGGTTTTGCATCTTCGGCCTGCAGTTTCCCCTGAACAAGGGGCGGAGATCCTAAAACTCTGTCAAGGACTACAGGAGCTGACCCTGCGAACTCACCATGGTGGGGATGCTAACCAACTGGATGTCAAGAATCCTTTACTCGAGCCACTCCGTACTCTGCAGCCAATGACGCTATCCATAGATCTCGCATCTGCTTTCTATGGACCCACAATCTTCCTTCCTGACCTACCTCTACTGCTCCGCATTGAGCGTCTTCATCTAGCAAATAGTTGGGTAGCCAGGCGTGGCCTGCACATTGGTCTTCAAGAGTTATGTCAACTGACGCACCTCTCCTTTCATATCCGTCCCCCTGGACAACACACGACACACATCGAAATACTCTGTGAGATCCTGAGACGGTTTCCCAGGCTTCAGGTGGTGGTCCTATGGCGGATGGAGTACCATGATTGCGAAGAAATTTTAACTGACTTAGAACGTCACAATCTCGTGGATCACAGAGTTATTGTGTTCAATACGGCCCACTTTGCTACACATGCAGGCCCGGGACCTAAGAATAGTTTCTGGGAAGTTGCGGAGCACGTCGTTAAATGGCGGGAAGATAATAATAAAGGTAAGTTTTATTCTTGCGTACTAGTCCGACTCGGAATCGCATTCTTCTCACTTTCAATCGTAGAACCGTTCGATGTGCCCAGTGATGAGCCAGCTCTGGATTTGCTGCTGTGAATCTAACCAAGGAGTCGGTGGCGATATGGCGTCAGAGGGGGGTAATAAATGTATATTTTACTGTCCAATTCAGCGCGAGCTAGTATCTACGAGTTTGGTACATGGTACAAATAGTAGTAAATACCTATGTGACCGAGAACAAGCCACGGCGCTTGTCGTCTTTGTTGCTTCCAAGTCGCGCCACCCACTGCTCAACCATGCCCAAGGCGGCCAATCTGGCTCCACGCCTAAGCATACGTCGTAAGACATCCACTGGCCGTGCTCAGGCTGACAGTATTGTCGAGCGCATGGCCCAGCGGAATGCGCAGTACCTACGAATGTTTAATCAACACGCAGATCTTGTCAGAGGCAAGGAAGCCAGCGAAGTGACCAATGCATATCATCGGGTTATAAGCAAAGGCATCATGTCTGACAGTGCGTCCGTCACTGACAGTGATCTTGATGCCATGGAGCATGTTCTTTGCAGTCCTACTGCGACGCTTGATGAGTAGGCTTTCATTTCTCACTCTTGGTGTATATGTGAGCTGACTGATGTGTGTACTAGCTATGTCTTGGTCGGTCTTACCGCTCACAGCCTCCTCCTATCGCAAATGGAAGCTATGAAGAAGCTTCCGCATGATGTTATGGTTAAAGTTGACGCACGAACCATTGAACTTAGGTTGGCGGTTATTCTTCTGGACCAAGATTTGCAATAACTTATGCTCCAATGCAGGTCTCAGATGAGGGACAGAGACCCCGTCTTTCAGCAAGACAGATGTGCACTTCTAGTGCCTCCTACCCCTCTCCCTAAACTGGAGAGACCTCCTGTCACTCGCCGCGTTTCGCTGAGCAAAACTGCTGTCCGCAACATGTTAGCGTCGCCATCTACCCTTGTCGGAAGGCAATTTATCCTTCGAGATATGAGTGCACACTATTGTATCACGTCTGTCACGGTTACGTTGACAGAATGCACATTCAGTCTTCAGTACGAGGACGTATGGTATGCATCTCACTTCCGATTTGACTCCCAAGGTTTAACGGACTTCCTCCAAGTTACCCTTGTGAAGATGTCTCCATAAGGGAGATGGAGGAGCGTCTGACAAGTAGTTATGCGATATAAACCGTTTTACAGCTGATGTACTACTACTCGACGTGATTGGCACTGGCATGTACTTACTATTAGTAGTATAGTAGAGACTTCATTCCCAGTGAAATCCTTGTCAGATGAGGTGGGCTGCAGTTGGACGGGATTGGCTACCCTGAGAATCTCCGATGCAGACTAGAGGACGTCGGATTTTTGTGAATGTAATCAGGTCTTGTTCAATCTCGTCAGGTCTTTTGTCTGTATCTAGAACTAAATATAGCGATATCCGGCCTCATCTGATCACATAGGATTTTATTTCTGCAATCCAATCTCGTCTTATCCAGACTGATGTAAAATGTTTCACAGCCGATTGCATTCGGTTCAAATTGGATACAGTCATATTTACAAGAATTACTATCCTACACGGGATACAGCGGGTTACGCATGCTCCTGGGGCGGGCGGCGGGCAGTAGCAGGTCCAGTAGACGAAATAGCACCGGTACGACCAGGAAATGCGGGGAGTCAATTGCAGGAACGGCGTGCCGGTCGAAATACCTCTCGTTCAGGCAGGCGGCAGGCGATATATGTAGCAGAAGCGCAAGGGAATCCAGGGCGTCGAATGCGGGAACGACGTGCGGCTCGAATAACCTCTTGTTCATGCAGGTAGCAGATGAAATAGGACCGGTAGGGCCAGGAAATGCGGTGCATGAAGAGCGTGCGGTAGCTAAAGACATAACGGAGGGGCGCGGGAATGCGGAATGTCGAAGGTGGGAATAACGTGTGGCTTGAACGGGCGATACACGCAGCAGAGGGGCGAGGGAATGTCGGGCATTCCTGAACAGTTATCACATACGGGCACATTGAAAACTCATCTCGTGGCAATATTCTTGTGTTGGAATCAGTGCGCGACAATATTATTAACAACAATACCTCTCGAAAATGTTTCAGCTGGCTGGCCCCCACTCCATGACTCTCCTGTGTTATCCATAGCCTGCTTCATGCGCGAGGGACTCAGAGTATGGCAATCAGTAACAGTACACTAAGCAAACTGCATACTCACCATTATAGTCTCTAGCTTGAACCCGTCTTTGACAAACCAAATTTCAGGGAAGAACAACGCATATAGAAGAACAACGCATATAGCACAACATGATCTTCAGATGGATATGAGAAACCCGACAGAGCGACTTATCTTGTCAGAAAGAGACTTGTTCAACATACTCACATCCCGACTTGTTGCTGTTGCTACGGGGCTCTGTGGCATGTCGAATACGTTAAGTATGGTCCAGAAGTGGTTTTGAGGTACAACTTGACAGAACGAGGGTGGGCGGCCTGCGGGCGATAGGGTCGTCACCCGTGTGACCGTGACCGTGACGACATTAGTAAGCACGAGACTTTGCAGAATTGAGCACACCTTACGGCCCGGGCCTGTTCGTCCTTTCCTCCTAACTTCCTTCTCAGCTACCTCAGCGTTCGCTTGCGGACATCTACCGCCGCGTGCCTTTCTCGTTAGTTGAACAACTTCATACCGCGTGGAATGGGCTAAATGGAGGAAAACTAGGTCTGTCTTCGCTAGTGTATGTACACACCTGTCCCTATCTCCGTCGTCTGCGAGGTATGTTAACATATCATGACTGCTATCACTCGACATCACGCTACTTAGTTGTAAATTGTCTTTGCAGATGTGCGCATACACGCTGAAGAACCAGCAACTAGCCATGGAACAGACAGCTCCAAAACGATGTGGAGTCGGAAAGGTAGGGTAGGACGACGAAAGCACCAAACTACGCGTACGGCTTGCGGGTCGTATGTCGATGTCCATTTTTTTGGGTATATGGATCTGACCTGAAACGTCCTAGGCATACAAGTCACTGGGGTCATTCACCTTAAGTACGTGTCCAGTCTACCGCTCGTATTCATACTTTGCTCTACCGTTGCAGACCCTTGCCTTTACCTAGATTCCGGCCACTCGCAGATAGCTCGACTGACAGCCCTGTCGTTATAGTCCATACCCCCGAAACGATCTGCGGAGTATGCGCACTGAGACCCTCAAGATCATCACCCTCGCCAGCCACGCCCGGCTTGTCCTCTGGCAATGAACACGCCGAGGTCAGTCACGCATCGGAGTATCGGCACCTTCCAATGAAGTGGTCCGATAACAGCCGCATATGTGCTTTGTGTGACCAAGTGCGGACGTATCGTAGGCGGAGTGATGTAGCTCATGGTGTTTACTATCTTGCGGAGTGAGGTTCGTCGCTCATGCCACTATTATACAGGATGCCCGGATTCTCCAATTATAACAAAAATGATGGCTGTTTCGGAACGAACGCAGGCTCCACAAGCGAATGAAGGCGGAATGTCGTGTCGAGTGTGAGGAATGGGCCGTGCACTTTACAATGGTTGAGGTACCTAAGGGATCGTAAGTGAGCCATTCCGTCCTGAAGCTACCAGTCCATCCTTGTCCCGTTCGCGAAACCCATCAATTCTGACCGACACGTCCCATTTATCACAGCCGAAATCACCCGTCATGTTACCCTCCTCGTCGGTAGCGTTCTCCCTAAATGTCTTGCTTCGATGACTACGACACCGTCTGCAACTCGAGCCCCAGCAGTTTACCGATGTCGTCGTCAACAGCGATACCGGTCGATCCGGAAAGTACGGAATGCGAAGAACAACATTCCAAGCTAGCGTCCGCAGACGTATTCCCGCTTTCGCTCCCAAGATGGGACGCGTATGTTTACTATGATACGCATGTCGGAATCGCTAACGCGTCCGAAGAAATATGCGGGAGACCGCCATCGTTAACCCATGTCGTCCCTTTGGCATGGTCATCGAGACCATGCGGGCCGGCCACTTCTTCGGCAGAAAACTTTTCTCGGTGTGGCCTTCACGATCAGCAAACAATCATCCGACTATGGTATTGTGGGCGGGAAAGCGGACCAATCCTTACCCTACGTACGTGGACTAATGTTTCTACTATGTTGCATGATAATAGAACTGAATTTCACTACCACGATAGAAGCGTGCATGATATCCATATCTCGTGAGACGCCATCGCCCGATGCGAATACCCTCACAACGGAGGAGGTAATAGACTTCTCATAAAACTAGCAAGGAACGCCCAGTCCGAACTGGCACCGCCAGTGTTAGAGTGGTTAGTACTAGAAGTGCAACACGGTTATCACTCCGGGTCCGTCTGTCGGTAGTGCCACATACCTTCAAGAGTCTAGTAGTAGTAGTACTACTACTACTACTCAGCTCCGAGTCAATGACACCGCCAGTGAGTGATATCCGAGGCGTTACTGGTAGCCTGGGCAGTGCGATGGATGGATTGGATGGTATCGTAGACTCTCACAAAGAGGTCCATGATTGGAATAGGTGGCAGCCCGAACAATATATGGAGGCTCTCTGGTGTTGCCAAGTCCATGTCATCCAGATACTCCACTCCCATCGTTCTCAGTGGAATGAGGAATTGCCCTGACCAGTGCCGGTGCGGCTCAACACGGTCAAGTTCCGCCAGAAAGTCTTCTAACGACGGGTATAGAATGCAGGGGAAAGTCGGGATCTCCCAACCATCAGCCAGGATTGATGCGTGCTGGGCCTGCATCTTTGGATGAATGGCGGCGCTATCCGTTACTCCGTAGTAAGTACTCACCCACCGCCCATCTTTATCAGTCCCACCGGGACCAACGCTAACGGGGATGTCCCAATTGTCCGCCAGACCAGCACTCCACGATGACAAGCTGACTACCCGGTGTTTGATAAACATCAGTCTCCAATTAAAATGCAGATTGGTATGGTGAGAGGCTGCTCCATATTGAAGTGATCGTGACAGGTCTACGCCGTCCTGATTCAGAGATAATTCCGTCTCGAGTCATTCAAAGCTGGGAGGTCCCCGCGGGGGGGGGACGGTGCCCATGGCTGGCGTTAGGTATAAATTGAATTCAGTACTATCCACCGATTGCATCCTTTCAGCCCCGCTTGTGAAGACATGGTTCAGCCATCGCCCGACAGTAGCATCGACAATTCCATTAACGCATTCAAGCGTCGTATCGGTTGCCTGGAAGAAGAAAACCGCGAACTACGTGATGCTCAGGCATCTGTACCCAAAATGTGAGCCATCGTTCCCCTATTCTGTTCCGCGTCTGCTACGTCTGCCGACATTATATGTTCATCATCGCAGACGCCATAATTTCTACCTCAGTGCTGGACGTGCGATAAGACGGCTTGTTACACTCAGCGACCATGTTGAGGACCTAGTCAGTGAAGCTGACCGCCGCTCCTGCATGGAGCAGGTCAACTCGGATGGTGGCGATCCGACTAGTCATTCAGAAGAGTAAGTTGTCCTCGAGCTACGAAAGTGTATTCTGACTCGGACGTACTAATGCATCACCCAGTCAGGAGCGCTTGTACCGTAACTACCAAGAGCTGATCCGATGGATTCCATCCTTGAAATCAGATCTCGCAGCTGAGTCGGAGGACTATGAGGTAAGACTGATCATGAAAAATGTGAGCGTTGCTACGATATTCATGAATTTCTGGCTGAGCTTTACCAAGTTGAACAAAGGTGCAGATGGTGCACGTGGTGACGATGCTGCCGGACTGAAGATAGCCATCGTGGGATGGCTTATGAGCAGCCAACCGACCCCAGAGCCAGCACTGGAGCCACGGCATAAGACAGGGCGTGGGTTCTATCATGATGCAACTGCCCGGCTAATCTGTCCTGTGGACTATGATTGGTCTAATCCCAGGTACGTTTATCTACTCAGCTGAATGCTGTACTACTTATCGGGTCGTAACTACAGACACAGGGAAAGCATCCGCAACTACCATCCCGATTACCTTGTGACTGCCGACTGCTGGCCTTTCTTCCTTTACAGGGATGAGCATTATGATCCAGAAAACCCTGTAAAGGGTCTCTTCAAGAATACGCTCCTCGTGAAGGTTAGAGATCAGCTTGCAATTGGAAGTCAAACTTAGCCTTTCTACAGGCGTTCAAACACATCTTCACATCTCCGAGTTCAGCCGATTTTGAGAGCGCACCTGATGACACTGATAACGACTCCGGAGTATTGGCTGCTGAACCACCTCTCAAACGCCGGAAGGGTCCCAGCGACAGACGCAGCCGCTCCCATGTAGCCTCCCTTATTGGGATGAAGTCAGTTTCTCCTCGCGCCATTGCTTACACTGCGGTACAGGTGAGTAGGCCACTGCGAAAATGTCTGGTGGATGCTGACTGACTGGGTGTCGAGTTACGGTTTGCTCTGTCAAGCTGTACCTCCTGGCGTGTCATCGACGAGGATTTTAACTATGAGGCGTTCTACAATAATATACTTACGTTCTTTGAGGAATGCCACACCGAACGGGACAAAGCCGAAATTGCGGAGCTTCTGCTTTGGTGGAACCGGTACGTGTCCGCCTACATAAAAATCCATATATCCTCTCCGACTTATTAAATGCCTGGTAGCTCCGTCTTTGGTCGCGCGAACATGTCTGCATATCGTCCACAGGCAACTGGGAACAAGTCAGTTGCCTCAACTCTGAGGAAGCGACAGGAAAGAGCGGTTGGGAGTGGATCGTTTACCGTTGTTGGAAGACACGCTGCACATGGAAGAACGGATGGGGACAGAGCTATGACCGGATAACTGTTCTAACGTACAGTGGTGTAGATTTTACTATCCATGCAGTTGTATGAATCAACGAAGGGGAGGTCCCAACCAATATCTGCTAGACGTCCGCTTTCATCTGTCTCTCAAGGGTAGTTTTATTAGTTCTTATGCCAATACGGGTCTCCTTTGGGTGGATTCTTCATTCGTGCCAACTGTAGGCATTGGTCGCCGAAATTTCCCTTTCCCGCAAAAATCCAACACTTGCCATCAAAAGGTAATATCATTTTAAACCTTCGCTCTCGACATACAAAGTATTGGCAGGCCTCAGTAGGATCAAAACGCCAGGTCACCTCAATCGATCCCATCGTTGCGACAAATGCCCATGTTTGTCTATAAGCTGAATCTGCCGAAAACCGGGCTGTTCTACATCCTTTACAGCTGTCCGGCATCCTACTTTAAGTTTTCATAAAATCACAAAGTTCTTTGTGTTGGCCGGAGGGCCTGAGTTTTCAATGTTCTACAATGTGTCGTGTAAAAACTATGGGGATTGCAGCCTTTCCAGGAAATACGACATCACTGGCCGTTCTGTGTCCTTTGAAACTGCCCAGCATTCTGCTTCAAATTTTCGTAAGAACACAAAATTCTCTCTGTTGGCCAGAGGGCCTGGGTTTTTAATGCTCTACATTGTGTCGTGTAATAATTATGAGGACTGTAGCCCTTCCACGGAATATAATGTCATTACAAAGGTTGGCAGTAAACATTGAATACGCGTGATGTAGTGTTTCAGAGTACGCTGGTCTGATCAATATATTATTCGACGATACGATTAACGCTCTGCTTCATTGGAGAGATTCCTTCCAGCGCCAACCAACTGCGAATCTGCTGGACGTGTATCATGACCGACATATCGCATCTATGGGCGTCAACAGGGGCTTTTTACACCTGCATCTTCATCAATTAATGCCTGAACAACGCCCCGCCGCTCGCGAATGAGTCGGATGAGTGTGTCTATACCAAGCAACACGCCCGTGTCGGGTCCTTGTCCAGGCACGAGTCGCGTGTGTGCAAAGTCGATCAAGGAGAGTCTAAACAGGCGAGGTTCATCCTCGTCTTCAGACTCTTCGTCTGCGTCGTCGGCTTCGTTTTCTTCAAACGACTCGGCGATGGGGCTCCCCGCCACAACGTCGTCCAAGATGAGGTGACCATGTTCGTCTACCTCCACTGTTATCGTCTCTTCGTCTTCACCTTCGTCGTCAGGAGCCCCTCGCTCATTCCTACCCAAGCCTTCGCCCTCGGCAGTAGCCTTACCTGTAGAGACATCCTCCGATGTCCGCGCAGCCTTCTCTGCACTTTCCCAGTCACCTTCGTATATGATGAGGATGCTCCCGCCCACGATACGTACTTCGGCTCCGGCAAGTGCCGCGCGGAGACGTGCAAGTGCTTCGAGCAGGAGAGTGAGCAAAATGAGAAGGATAGGTGGGGGAAGGCCTGGTTGGATGTCATCAGGCGCAGCTACGACATCGCCTGACGGGGCTACGTTTGATGCCGCCGGGATGGACGGAGGCATGCAAGAGGGGGAAATTGGGATGCGGAAAGGGAAGAACCGCGCGATTCCGTCTGGGAGTTGTTCTGGTGTAATCGTCTTACCGTATTTCTTCGGAGTAAGTTTGGGAAGTGGGTGATCATTTGCGTATACCTAGACGACTTCCTGAGCACGGATATAGAACTCAACGAAGGTGCATACCTGGAATCCCGTCAAACGTACGCCAGTGCTGAGACTGGTTGTGCTCGCAGCGGTGCGAATCATGCGCTCCTTTTTCTCTGGAGAAGCGTCCTCATCATAGAGTACGGTTCCTAGCTTGACATCGAGAATGCATGGCTTGCGGAATCCATACGTGAGATTTTCGAGGACGATGGTCGTCGTCGTTCCGTTGGCTTGTATGGAAGCGGGCAGATCATGCACTGCAGTCATTTCGGGTAGATTTTCTACGAGGTGGTTGCCAACAGACAGCACGCCTAGAAATTTCGGGATCCATGGCAGTAGCGGTTTCAATCCTGACGCAGTCGCTGTGGCGGCGTCGATATCTGGAGATACGCCATCGCGAATGAGCTGATAGAATTCCAGTTCTCTAGGGAGGGCCGGTTTGAGGAGTAACGAGCCGTCCTCCGTTGTCTGTACGCCAGCGTGCCCACCGACCTGTGAAGAGAGCGGGGCGGTGGGCGGAAGGGTATGAGATCGACTGGGAGGAAGGTGTGGCGACGTTGTCGATACCGAGGCCGTTGTCATCGTCGGTGTGGGAGACAGATAAATCAGACAGTAAATCTGGGAATTCTCGTGACAAAGGTGAAGTCGTGGCCGTGTGGTGGACAGCAGAATTCACTGTCGACGAGTGTCCTCAGTTACCGGTCGCACTTCATGTAATGAAACCGGGTCCTTGTCTACCAGGCAGTAGTTGCGATCTGAATGTGCTTCGCTGCCCGTCCAGACTGACTGACGCACGTTGTCGATTATCAGTGTGCGCAGGCGACGGGCGACGAGGAAGAGGCACTTCACTGTGACATGCACAACTCAATCTTACCATTATCGCTTTCTTTTGTTAGGGTTGGCGTCGACTGTCTCTTGACTCTCAACACGAGCACCAACGAGTCATAAATCTCGCCCCAAGGTTATCTCGTCTGTGCTCTAGCCGTGTTGCTGTAGTTGCACACAGCATCCCGGCGCTTACGGTGACTTCAGTGTTTCTTTCACACTCTCAACCTCGAATCCAAGCTACAAGCCCCACGCGAAGATACAGATCTCTCAATGACCCGCAAGCAGGCGAAGAGCCTTGGTCGTTTCTTCGGTTCCTGAACTTCACGCAACTCCACACCTAACCCTCCCTCGGTACGTATTTTTGTATCTTTCACGTTAAAGTATTATGGATCCTCTCAGGAACAGTCACAAGGACCGTCTCAACCTTCTGCTGACGCCCCTTCGATCCTAGTGTCAGCCAATACTAATCGGAAGCTTCTCTCCAAGATGGGACACCTCTAGCATCGGTGGGAGCAAACCAGATCAGATCCTCCCGAAAGGGGAGGACAGGGAGGGGAACTGGATACTCGGCATTGCCGACCGTGAATGTGTGATATTGATAGGAGTCCACTGCACCACATAACAAGGAGTACTCATCTCTTACTCTCTTCGCAAATTGGTCGAGTTCCACCTTTCAAATGTCGCCACAATCCCGAAAGTCGCTCGGGTCCTCTGCCAGGACACTTCCTGTCCGTGGTATCTGTGAGTTCCACGCCAATATACTGTGGTCGCTGAACTCCCGAATAATTTCCAACTGGAGACGCCGAAAAGCTTTTTTCGCTTCTCCGTACAGCACCGGCATGTTCACTCCAAAGTCCAAACAACCCCATCAGCGAATACGCCCGGTCTTCTACCCGCGTCGTCTCCCGGTTGGCAGCCGACGACATGATTTGTGCGACACAGAGACGCTTCCCGACCATACCACCTGTCAATACTTCGTCTGGGATTCCGGTAGTTACCCCCAACGTAGGAGCAAGGCGTCGCTTGATGCCAATAGGAGCCCAGCGTTTGTTGAAGAATTTGATTTCTTTCGGTGCGACGAGTTCCTGCAATGTCCAGCCTCGCGTGCACCACTCCGGCCAACCGTTGGACTGGACAAACTTGTCATCTTTTTTAGTAGGGAAGGCTGACTCACCGACAACGTTGAGGTATGCAAAGCAGACTTGTGCGTTTCGGTACCACAGATACATCGAATTGATGGCCAGTGATAGTTCTGCACTGCTCCGCTCGTCGATGCAACAAGTATCGATCCATAGCCACGTGTAACCATCCTTCGCAGCTCGCTCACGGCTCTTGACTCTTCTACGTATCAGGAGCAGTGCACTGACTTTGAGGTTTTACCCATACCCCTTCTCACGTTTGTCCCTCTAGGACCGGCCTTTCGCCTATATTGTCACAGTTTCTGGAAGACAATCAGACGAAGGCGGAACCTTACACATCGTGTAGCAGGAAGCCCGGATGCGGATTGATGAAGCCTGTTGTTTTGCCCTACGTCGTGAACCGTCACCGATTCATGGGCGAGACTGAGAGGTGTCGGATGCTTGGACCTGCCACTTTTCAATAACCGTCTGGCCAGTGTCATTCCACATTTCCGGAACCTGTACTCGGCAGGATCCGGCGCTCCGAAGTAAGCCAGACTGAAATTGCATTCCTGCATGAAATGCATTCGAGACCGTCTCCAGAGTGAATCCTGGAGGTAAGTCAGAACGCCCGAGTAGAACCAGTTTGCGTGTTATCTTTGTCCGTTTAACCTGACGAGCTACGTGGACGACCTTTCAATCAGCCAGCGGCGCGAGCCCCAGCTTCCCTTCTCCTACTCATTCTCTCCACATAAATGAATGTGATGAGAACAAAGTCTAGTATATGATATACCGAGGGTGAGATCTCGAGATACGGTGGGTGCGATGGTGACATGATCCCCACGTTCCGCCTGTGGTACTTGACAAGTTGTAGATTGGTTCCTTGTACTTCAAGCTGTAACGAGCGAGTCACGGGTAGCATCAAGGAGTCGGATGATGAGGACGTTCAAAATACGTACGACACAATTTGTTTTCCAAATGTTCCATTCGTACGTCTTTCCGTCAGGAGCTGTGAATGCTCGACTCCTATCCAATCGGTTTATATTGTGCAATAAACCACAGAGGAGAAAACGTACGATGAAAAGAGCCTTGACGGCAGCAAGGATTGCGCTGGTACTTCCGAACCGGTCGCTTCAAACCAGATTGTCGTGTCCCTATACGTGCGCCACGTGATGACACCTAATGTTGTCACCCCTGCGCTGATCATGCCTGATTACGGTCGTTTTGGAGTTGAGCAGTCCACTGGTGGATATGGTGTACAGCTGTTGAGCCGTTCCAGCAAGAGTCCGGATTTTTTTGCGACAAGCTGCCATCGTTGCAAGGTGAAGATGGCGAGGTAGAAGGGCTGAGTGATGAAAAGCCCATCCGACTTGATGGTGTGAAGAAGAGCGATTTCGAACAGCTGTTGAAAGTACTCTTTCATAGGTCAGTAACCGATCGCAGGTCCTTCAACGATAGTGAAGCTATGAAGCTAAGAACCATGTCGCTTTTTCAGGACGCTTACTTCGTCGCCAGACTTATTGCTTAGCACGGACCAGTGGACATGAGTCCTCAAGTTGTCCACCGAGTGGAATTTTCAGAGACCTCGCCAAGCAGCCGTAGACGCACTGACGAGGGAAGCCAGTGCAGTGGATCGAGTTGTCCTTTCCCAGAGATACAAGGTCGAGGAATTTTTCCTACCTGCCCTAAAGGAGTTGGTCCAGAGGTCTGATTTAATAACTGTGGAAGAAGCAGTTCAAATGGGGTTGGACATTGGCTTTAAACTTGCCTGCGTTCGAGAGAAAGTTGCGGTGCGGAAGGCCAAGCACATGGGGACCCCTGTGCCTAGCAAAAAGGCGGCCAGCCGTGTACAAGATGTTGA
Organism: Pisolithus albus; assembly: GCA_024613165.1. Lineage (NCBI taxonomy): Eukaryota > Fungi > Basidiomycota > Agaricomycetes > Boletales > Pisolithaceae > Pisolithus > Pisolithus albus. Next base: position 29,569 of record JANFAB010000078.1, read on the forward strand.
CTTCTCTGATGAGATACGTACCGCCTTTGGTCTCCCGGTTGGACCATTCTTGGGCAGGCTTGATGACTCCTTTTAATGTCTGTACAACGGAATCTCAGTAGTCCTCATTCTCGTCACTGTGTCTTGTCGGGCACATCGAAATAAGAAACAATGAAGAAAACTGAGAGTTACGTAGAAGGGTAGGCGTCTAGCAGGCAAGCCAGAAAGCAGTAGTACTGAGGATCCGCTCTCGCCTTCAGTACCTTGAACGATGCAACAACTGATTATCTCCAGTGACCGGTGACCGTGAACCGGCGCGAGCTAGCACACCTCCAAATCCGATGCATAACTGGGCGATCTCCATCAGGCCTTGCAAACAACAAAAATGAAATGTTCAATGTTTTGCTACCGACAAAGGCTTACAGCTGTGTGCGAAAGCGTTGGCAGTCACAAAATATTTCCATGGCGTGGGTGAATGACTCCAGAAAAGGAAATGTAGGAAAGTGAGTAGTAGAGTATGCTAATAGCACTACCGTTCGACCCTCGCCTCGTCGTTCCAGTACAGCACTCCTCCATGTCATACTGCTGTATCCGCTCTGGCATCAAGAACTGGTCGATCCGCCTCTGGGATTTCGGCTGGGAAATCGAGGATGGCCACATTGCTCGGCGTTTCATCCGGCGGTTGTCATTGCTGGCGGATACTAGCAGAACATGGGTCCTGCAATGGCCGGCACCTATGACCGATGATATGGACCCGCGGCGTGTGGAAGGCGTGCCCACCTTACGGATGTCTTTGTTTGAGGCTTCCGGTATTCTCTATATGCGATATCGATGACCCAAGGCTACATTGCCACTCACATTGTCGAGGATCTTATGACACTCAGAAATTCCATGATTTTATTTCAGATGGGGTGGTATGAAGTGCGGACTGCCTAGCCCATCCACTGGCAAAATGACGTGTCGAAGGTCGAACTGTGGTGCTATTAGCGTACTCTACTACTCACTTTCCTACATTTCCTTTTCTGGGGTCATTCGCCCACGCCATGGAAATATTTTGTGACTGCCAACACTTTCGCACACAGCTGTAAGAGAAGCGTCTCCCTGAAAGAAAGGAGAGCCGTCGAATGCCATCACCATTACAGGTGGCCAAAACGGCTAAAGAAGCTCACTGTACTGTCAGTTTCACCTTCAGTGCAGTCGTACCGGCTTCACCGGTACTGCTAACAATTGGTGTTTCGCGCATTCGGCATCCTCTGATGAACACGTCCGTAGTGGTAGGCACTAGAACCCAACACTCAGTATGTCAAAGTGTGAACACCATCTCGATTCGCGTTCAGGTCTGTTTACCGGAGACGCCAGGGGACAGCTGAGCTGCAGTCTTGAAATCAGGATCAGTGGAAACAATGACCACTGCGTTCTTCCACGTTGGAGGGATGCGACCACCTCGGACGCTACCTGCCCAGTTTTGCTTAATCCCCGTCACTCGGCTCCAGGCCGGGAAAATCGACCTTTGATAAGCACCGAGCGCCTGTAATACTGTTAGAGCAGCGCATTCAAACTATATCCACTCGGGGAGAGATTCGCTGTCAAGGGGAGATGTGATACCGTCCTCCTTCTGGTGAATTTGGATTCCAGCAGAGCGCTTTTACCTGGACAGCTATCCGCAAGCACACGTAGGAGTGTGCGGGTCATAGATCTCTTCCAAAGTCACCAAATCCGATTTGCAAGCGTTTTCGGAATACTTTGTCCCACATTCGGAGTCGAAGGGAATCCTCGTGTCGGGGGGTTTGCGCCTTTGGGAGTCTGGCAGACAGGCTTACCAGTCAGTGATTAGCCGTTCGCTATATACTCACGACCCCCGGTTATCACCTGGTGTGGGAAATCCGGGAGTAAAGCTTACGTCGCATAACGAACGGATGAAGGATTTGGAGACACCAGCCAAGCCTCGGTAGTCGCCTACAAATCGAACTCTATGTGACAGAATCAGATGTGATAGGGATTGCGGAGTTACGTCCGCGAAAGTACAAGAGTGTAGGAACAACCTGTTCAAAGCTGGTTACAACTCGCCTGCGGCACTAAAAGCTGCTCGCTTTGCGCACGTCTTTTCAGCCCCTCCAATAATTCGGCTTGATAAATGGCATTGGTGTTACAACTGCCTTGCGCAGCTTGTTTCGGACATCGACCTCCACTTCTGTGCCTTTCTTGTGCCATCCGGACAGTACGTATCCCATTGCGATGTTTTTGTTGAGTGTGGGGGATGGGATGCCAGAGGTTACATTTCCTGTGGGGCCTATGAGGGTATACCGGCAATGAATATCGTTAGAACATACCTATTGCCTCCCCGCCGGAATTTGCGAAAATTTGGGCCCCCTCTAGCCAACGAAAGCAAGTCAGCTAACCACAAAGCAGAGTATGAACCGGAGACTAACGTCTTGCAGGGGCTCCTTCCACCACGAGACCAACACGCCTCCGAGGAGGCCCATCCTTAAGGTGCTTTCGGACACCTTCGGCACCGATGAAATCGCCAGACTCCTTTCTGTCCTTGCCTGTGCAACTATTAGTAACCACGTCGCACAAATTAGAGTTGCTTTAGACATACCGATAACCCATGAGAGCCCTGCCTCGACAGGCGATGTATCTTCGTCGAGATCGTTTCCGTAGAGGCACATGCCTGCCTCCAAGCGAAGACTATCCCGAGCGCCCAGACCAGCCAGCTGAACAGGTGATTGAGACAGAAGCTCGGCCACTTCAACGGTTTGGGATGGAGGAATAGAGATCTGGTTACACAGTCTATATGGCATCCGCACGTGCCCTGATATGTACTACACACCTCAAAGCCGTCCTCGCCGGTATAACCTCCTCGAGCAACGTGGAGGAGGAAGCCTGCAATGGTCACATAGGCCGATTTGCCGAAGGTCAGTTTGGCAAGGTCAGATGACGTGAACTTTTGAAGGTACTCCGCAGCTTTTGGACCTAGGTGACAGAGAGTAAGATTCCCTGCACAGACGGGAGGTGAAAATAGAATGAACCCTGCAACGATACTAAGCCCCAATCTTCAAGGACTTCATGCTCGACTTTCCCATCCTTCGCGCGCTCACCCGAATTCCATTCGTCTAGCTTCTTGCGGAACCAGGCAAGATCTCGGTCCCTCCTTCCCGCATTTGTCACCACATAGAACGCATTATCTGAGTGTTTGGTGATGACTGTGTCATCAATGATTCCGCCGTTTTCGTTGAGGAGAACGGAGAGAGTTGAAGAGTACGGAGAGAGCGACTTCAACGACGATGGGGTAAGCCATTCCAGAAATGCCGTTGCAGTGGTGCCTCGGAAACTACAACATTGCTCAGCGACGTGACGGATAATATGGAATTGGAAACCCACTGCGACTGCACCATATGACCGACATCAAACAATCCGGCACTCATGCGAACATGATTATGACTTGCGACTGCTCAGTTCCAAATGATGCTGCTTCGATTCGGGAGCGTGGTGGGTACTAGAGGCTAATACTTGCCTTGACCGACAGATCCGTACGACAGAGGCATCGCGTAGCCCGCGAAGGGGACCATTTTAGCACCGTTCTGAACATGGAAGTCATACAGTCTAGTCTTCCTGAGCTACCAGCATTTTCCTATATAAAAAAAACCTTGAAAGTAAGAACTTCTGCCTCACCGAATCGTTCGAGGTGGACACTCCCCGAGTCAATAACCGCGGAAAGCAACCCGACACACGACCTCGAGTGCTCAAACCCAGTATACTCTTTGAAAACTGAACCCTCATGGTACCAGCGAAGACCATGGGCGTCGTGTGATGAAGATAGATTTTCTTAATTCCCACCGAGTTCCCCCGGCAAACTCAAGTGCACACGCTCGGGAAGAAACAAGGCTTGGCTGAACCATAAAAGTGTGCATCGACTTCAAGATGGGAGTTGTGATTTGACGCCGATCATCAAACTCATGGGCTCCCTCCGCTCCGTCAAAATCTCGTTCGGTTCCCTTGCAGGCGTAGATGGGTCAGCACGATTCTCTTTTGGCGATGCCTGTTCAGCACTAGCGTCTGTGAGTGGCCCCATCGCAGCACGACCCGCATCCGAACATCCAGCTCGCGGTACGGTTGAAGTCCACGTACGCCCTCTCTCCTCTGTACCCGGAACCACGGAAAAACTGCTAGGCAGTGCATTCAAGGGAATAATCGAGAGTGCATGCCTTCTTGGACAGCATCCACGCACCCTAACTCAAGTCGTCGTCCAGGCGTTATCGCAGCCGAGTAGCGCCCTCGTAGCAGCCGAAATCAACGCATGTAGTCTCGCACTCGTCAACGCTGGCTCGGTTCCTATGCGAGGGGTAGTATGCGCTGTAGTAGTGGGACTGAGACTGGACGGAAACCAGACACAGTTTATCCTCGATCCTGAAGACGAGAAACTACTAGATGGCACATTCTGCTTCGCATTGCTGTTCGGAATTACTTCTGGATCGTTCCAGGGAAAAATACCGCCGTCGGAGGTCGTGTGGATGAGCTCTCGAACTTACAATGGCGTCCCAATATCCTTGGATACACACAAACTTAAACTAGCCACGGAACTCGCGCGCAAGGGAGCGACCGAGGTGTGGTTACGGATGAGGGAAAGCCTGGGTGGCTCTCCGTCAGCCTTTGACCACGAGGAACCGATGGAGGTCTAGTCTAGAGACTGACGTGGCTATCCTCCTCAGTGTGGTGCGTCTGGCTTCCCATGCGGCTAACGACCACTGACTGTTCTTTAGTATTCAACGATGATTTTCATGGAGTTGGATGTTGCGCAGCGTGGCAGCACGGTGTTATCTGCCAAAGGAACTTCTCCCGGTCTACGTAACTGTCTTTTACTGATGTGCAGTGCATGATGTCCTACGACCTTTTCGGAGAGGCTATTCAGGTAATCATAGGGGGGTCACATTTGCAATCTATCCAACTCCCTCTGAATGGTCCCGCTGATATCATGCAGCCTTGGACGTCGACGGCGATCACTGTCCCAGCAATCTCCCATCAAAGTCGCCAGAGTCGACGATACCGTAGGCGGAATGATTGGATTTCTCCCTCTACACTTCTCGAGCTGCACAGCTAAGTCATTCTTCATGTCATGATATGGAATCAATCCGGTTACGACCTGTCGATATTTTGAGCCATGTTTTTGGCACTATGGTATGTGCCCGGACGTGCCTGCAGCATTATGCAACCCATCGAGTATATGTCATTCTTCATATCTGCTTCAGGAAATGAACCGTTGTTGCTGTTCACCATGTCGATGAAGAGTTGGGGGTCCACCCATCGAACTGCACCTGGTCTGCAGGACTTGAAATAACTCGTGTGGTTGAACTCAGCCACGATTGAAGAAAGTCCGAAATCGGAGATAAGTACGTCCCCATTCCTATCGATTAATATATTGGACTGGAATAGATCAGTCACTGAACGCCGCTGTAGAAGTGTACGCACTCCAGTCAGATCACCGTGGCAGATGCCACTGGAGTGAACTGGTGTATATCAGTAACTGACACCATTGCAGGTCATTTCGCGACGTACGGTGGTTCAGTCCGGACGTCGCTTGGAGAATCTGCGTTCAAGGTTAAACTAGTGCACTCCCATCGCAGCTGATTTAGGCTCTTACGATTTTGAGTTTCCTATCGTAAGATAGATGTCTGCGGTTGGGGTCCACGTAGTTCGTCAACGTGCCATTTTCCGCCCATGGGGAAACGAGAGCAGGTAGGTGTCCAAATTCATTCACTGTGCCGTAGAGACGCAAGACGTGCTGATGAGGAGTTAAGTTCGCCCATACGTATACTTCACCTTTAAGTCGCCTGATAGTCTGCCCAGATAGTCAGCAGAACAAAGTATGTTCCAACAATAAAACTTTACTTCGTCTACTTGCTGGCTCGGGTCACCTAGTAATCTAATACATTTGACAGCGACCTGGGGAGTGGTGTCAAACATCACATTCTCAGTGCAAAACATGGAGTTTCCTGACCGATTCGGTTCCTTCGCTGCTTCCTCCCCTGTAATATGTGCATTTCCATACGTCAGCAAAGCCACCCTGCCTGTCTGCGTATGAGCGTGTTTTCCTGACCATCCCAGTAAGATCAGGGGGATTCCCGCCGAGCGGCACGTTGCTGCATTATCAAGGTAAACAAGACTTCGGCTGATTCGTGCTGGGCACTAACACGGTCAACCCATGAGATGGATTTCCGCCGCTCGCCGACATAGGTATGTTCCTTGGCGGCTGGGATCATTTCATCAGCAAAATGCCGTTTTTACTTATCAGGGTTTTGTACCTGTGTTACCTGTGGCAAGTCTCGCAGAGCGTCATGGTGCCAGTTGCCCAAGCCTTGGGCACCCCCGACCCGTTCTCTCTGTGGAGTGGGCGGTTCACCCTCACGGCCAACCTCTGGGTTCCATCGCCGAGTTGTCTGCTCTGTGCGTGACTCGGCTGGACTTCGGGCGTGTTGAGGGACATTTCTTGGAAGATCATACCCCGGATTATGAGGATTACCAACGACCGGCGATGGCGGAGGTTGGCGGGGCATTCTATCGTTCCCGCGCTGCCGTACGTCCTGATTTGCAGAGCCTCTTTCCTGATCTCTGTTCGACATAGACGGATGGCTCCGGGGTGGTTGTGGAGCCCGAACGGTGACTTCGTGATTGTGGGCATTTGTAGAGCCTCTGCCCTGAACTCTGTACGATCCTGAAGGATTATAGGTTGGAGGAGGGTTTGTGGTCCGTGGGTCCATTTGTTTGCTCAACTCCGGAAGGTTTACAAGAGTTTTAAAGGCCTTGACAGTTCACTTGACGATGCGGATCTGCTGGCTACTGAACTTAACGTTGAGCTGCGATCTCGGAACTGAGCTTTTATGACCAGGTTTGTAGCGCTTGTCATGGGACAATCGTGCGGTAACATCGGACCAGCACATTTGGCATGGACCGTTACGCTGGATTTGGTTATTATGATCAAAAGATTGGAAGCCGGAATTTAATATCGCGTTTAGATGTTGGCAGGTGCACGTATCCTCGTGTTGCGGAAGCCCAGCTGTAAGATTATGGCATGGGCGCACCAGACAGGGGTCATGTCATGTCAGTGGCATGGCTTGGTCGATGTTGTTGCACGGCTGCTGAAGTCGGCCATCATCGATCATCAGCCGACCCAAGCTCCGCCCTAAACTACTTTCGGTACAGCAACGTTGGCCAACTTTTGATCTTGAACCCTACAAAGCGTTCAGAACTGTCTATGGAAGGTTGAGCTCACTTGGGCCGGTGTTGTCGCAGCCGCGGCACAGTCACATATGTTGATCGCTAGGTGCGATGGCACATAGGGAATGCTGATTCTGTGCTTAGAAGATGGACCCTGCATGCATGGAGCTCCTCCCACTACGCTAGGGCCCGCAGATCCTCGCCTCTACCCGTGAGTCATTTTACCAACTGTAGCCCGTGAAACCGGTTTCCATAACTTTCCCATTCACAGAGAACCCGGAGAGCACGATCCACACCTAATGTTATTTGAAATCTTAAAGTGTTCAGCCACTGTATTACATATGAAAACGCCTGGCATTCATTTCCACTTCGACTTTGAAGGACAAACGTCAACCTACACTCTATTTCCCCTCATTTTTCAATGCAATGGTACCGTGTGCCCATGTCTGTCTATGACCACTGAGGACAGCAACTGTTCTCACTTCACCCACCCCAATCTGCAGACTGAGTGAACCAGGCCCCCGAAGTCAATATTATCCTCAATTCAATGTCGCAAGTGCATGGTCTTTGAAACCGAGTACGCGGCCGGCGGCACACAAGTCTGCAAATACAAATACAAATGATACACGTCCATTATTGAAACAGTCCGAGGCTCTCCCCGCCTCGCGACTCCATAAGGTATTACAACGCCGCGACATCAACTGCAGCAGCACAAAGATCAGATGAACGGTGGGCCGTGACCTGCCAAGAACCCTGGTGATGGACTGGAAAAGCGCTGGGGGTCGTGAGGGGCGCGTGGCCAAACGAGATTAATCATTACACGACACATGGAGCACCTGGTAACCCGCTTATCAGTCATTGACAGAGGTTCACTGTGAAATTGCTGGAGTGACAGTGGGAATGTGGAGTTGGTGGCATGACATGCGCGGAAATAAAATACCCTTGCCCATGGGACAATTTCACCATTTGCTGGCAAAATTAAACGCATGGGCAGCGGCAGTTCTACCATGAAGCCGATATGTAAGTAAGAGCGTGGTTATCCCTGCTCGGACAACCTATAATTCCCCGTAACCCACCCCTGGGACCCCAACTGCGATACGAGTTAGGAGCCGGGTGTTACCGTGAGCAGCCAAGTGGAGATGGACTTCCACACTATACTGGTGCGCTCAGCCTACACTGATAAATTTCGTGTGTGAGTGGTTAACAATTTCAGCGACTCAGTTTGGCGATCTATGAATCCAACTTCCCAGCATTGGAGGCTACGGCACCAGCCAGCCAAGCTCCTTCACAGTGCCTGATCCCATGTGCAGCATGCACATTCCCTGGGGAAAACTTACTGACCTAGCATGACTTATTCATCATCGATCATGATTGACAGGAGAGATACGCACCACGGCAATGGCTGGGTCAGATGGGACGGACCTTCTCGAGAGGAGCCCCGATTCCTCGTAGGATTGTCGAGAGCTCTGCCATGCAGACCAGCCGTGCTGTAAATATGGCAGTCGTGCTCTGATGTAGGCTCGAAGGGTAGTTACCGATCGGCTCCATGAGGTGCGCAACGCTTGAGTTGCGATTACTTCAAGTCATCACCTCTTGTATTTAGTAAGGTCCCTGCGCACGGTAGAGTCGCTCTCCGACGGCGTACCAAGCTCAACTCGAGGTCACATTCCACAAGGTTGTTGATGGCAGAGATCTGCCACAGTGACACGGTGAGCTCCAACTTGGAACAATTCATGAACCAGCAGTGAACCGTGGGAAAAACGGGGCACCGAGCTGAACTAGCGCACATCTGAGATGAGTTAACTAATTTTCCATTTCCCAAACCTCCATACAACTCCACATGACGGTGTATCTTTTGAAAGTCCCGTACTCGTCCATAACCCTTCCCTAGGATGCCAGCTGCCAGTATGCACCTTTTCGGAGAGATTATTCTGGTTATTACTAAACATAAAGGCATCACATTTGGCTATCCAACTCCCTCTGAACGGTCCTTCTGATCCCCTCCAGCGTTGGACGTTGACTCTGAACATTGTTCCAGCATCTCTCCATCAAATTTGCAAGATGGGGCGATACTGTAGGCGGAATCGCCGGATCCCTCCCGTTGCACTTCGCGAAGTACACAAAGCGTTCATGTCTGCCGTGATACGGAACCAATCCGGTCATAACCTGTCAATATTTTGAGACGTGAGGTTGAATCTGAGCTGTATGCCAAGACGTGCCTGCAGTATTATGCAACCCATCGAGTATATGTCGTTCGTCATATCCGCTCTAGGCAACGAACCATCGTTTGCATCCGTCGAGTCGGAGAAGAGTTGGGGATCTGCCCATCGAATTGCACCTGGTCTGCAGGACCTGAAGTAACTCGTGTGGTTGAACTCGGCGATGATCGAAGAAAGTCCGAAGTCAGAGATAAGCATGTTCTCATTCCTATCGATTAATATATTGGACTGAAACTGGATCAGTCACAGAACGCTGCCGTAGATGTGTATGACGCACTCCAGTGAGATCACCGTGGCAGATGTTATTGGAATGAACTAGTGCGTACTAATCAGCAACTATGATCATTACAGGTCATATCGTGACGTACGGTGGCCCAGCCCGGATGTCACCTGGAGGATCTACGTTCAAAGTCAAGTTGGTGTACTCTCATCGCTCCGGTTTATACTCACAATCTTGAGTCTCCTGCTGTAAGACAGTTGCGTTTGGTTTCTCCCCAGGTAACTCGTCAACGTGCCCTTTTCGGCCCATGGGGATACCAGAGCAGGTAGGGGTGCAAACCCATCTACCGTACCATAGAAAGACAAGACATGGCTATGAGGAGGTAGCCTCACCCATATGTGTACTTCGCCTCGAAGTTGGTTGATAGCCTGCCCAGAAAGTCAGCAGCAGATCAGGCTGAGTCATCGGAAAACCCTTACTCTTTCTTTTTCTTGCTGGGTCAGTTCACTTAGTAATCTAATACACTTGACAGCGACCTAGGAAGCGATATCAAACACCACGCTTTCAGTAAATAATGTGAAGTTTCCTGACCATTTCTTCTCCTTTCCGCCCGTTATAACTGCATTTCCACACGTCAGCATAGCCGCCTTGCATGTCTGGGTATCGGCCTGTTTTTTCGACAGACCCGGTAAGATCGGCGGGCCTCCTGCTGAACGGCACATTCCTGCGTTATCAAGATAAATAAGACTTCGGTTGGTCCTCGCTGGGCACTAACATAGTAACCCCATGAGATGGATTCCCGCCGCTCTCTGGCATAGGTACGTTCCTTGGCGACTGGGATCATCTTATCAGCAGAATGCCATTTTTGCTTATCGAGGTTTTGTACCTGTGTTACCTGCGGCAAGTTTCGCAGAGCGTCGTGGTGCCAGTTGCCCAAGCCTTGGACATCCTCAGCTCGTTCTCTCTGTGGAGTGGGCGGTTCACCCCCACGGCCAGCCTCCGGGTTCCACCGCTGAGTCGTCTGCTCTCTGCGTGACTTGACTGGCTTTCCGACTCGCTGAGCTGCGTTTATTGGAACGTTGTACCCGAGATTAGAAACGTCGTCAGCGACTGGCGGTGGAAAAAGTTGGCGAGGCCGCCCATCATTCTCGCGCTGTCGTACGTCTTGATTTGTAGAAACTCTTCCCGGAGCTTTAGGCGATCCCGAAGGATTATGGTTCTGAAGAGGGTACGTTCTCCGTGGGTCCATTGGGGGTGCGCTCAACTCCGTACAGTGTACAAGGCTTTTAAAGGCTCTTGACAACTTTTGACAGATACGGATCCCCTGGGTATGTCAGCCAAGTTTCAAACATGAGGCTGATGTGTGAGGTGTGTATTTCTGAACTTAACGTTGAATTGTGTCCCGGAACTCAATTTTTGTTTCCAGGATTGTTGGGCTTGTCATGGGACAATCATGCGGTAACACCGGACCAACACATTTGGAATGGCTTGTTACACTGGATTGGGATACTATGATGTTTAGATTGGAGGCCGGAATCTCCTATGGCGTTTAGATACTGGTAAGTACATGTATCTTCATGTTGCTGTACCTTGAGGAGGGCCAGCCGCAAGATTATGGCATGGGCGTACCAGACAGGGGTCGTGTCATATTGGCATTGCTTGGTTGATGCTGCTGCATGGCTGCTGGGGTCGGCCTTCATCGATCAATCAGCCAACCCAAGCCTGGCCCTAAATTATACTTGGCAAGGCAATGTTGGCCAACCTTTGATCTTGAACCCTTTTGCGAAGCACTTATAACCTGTCTTTGGAAGGTATGAGGTCACTTGGGCCGGTGTTGTCGCAGCCGTGGGATGGTCACCGGTCACACTGGTTGACCGCTAAGTGCTACGGCATATCACTGACTTTGTGCCTAGAAGACGAACCCTGCATCGAAGTCCTTCCACTATGCTAGGGCCTGGAGATTTTCGCCTCTGGCTGGAGGCCGCTTTATCAACTTTAACCTGCTAAACCGCCTTCCGCAACTTAATGTTACGCGCACCTTGAAGTATTCGGTCACTGTATCATACATCACAAACGCCTGGCAATCATTGCCATCCCGACTGTGAATATGAGGCTGAAACGGACAAATGTCTGCACATTTGTTGTTCCCTTTCATCTTTCGATACGCTGACATGAACGTCATGCGCTCACGTCTGTCCGTCACTAAAGAGCACTGCAAACCCACTCACTCCACTCACCCTAGGTCTGGATAATTGTACCATGCCACCACTAAGCGAAGATTCATCATCATTCAGTGTCGCAACACAAACACTGGCAATAACATTAGGCATTTACGAGAGTCTATCATTGAAAGAGCCCGAGCCTCTCGTCTGCTCACGAGGCATTACAACCCCGCGTTATCAACTGGCGCAGCACGATGACTAAATGGTGGTCTGTGATCGGTTGACCTGCAAGAAGTCCGACGACAGAGTGGAAAAAGAGCTGGGAACTTGTGAGGTGAGTGTAACCAAAACGAGAGTACACGTTGGTGATGCTGTGAGAGCGAGAGGACCTGGTTGGCGGTAACCCGCTCAGCTTGGCGGTTTACTGATGCGCGGAACTAAGCACCCTTGCCAATGAGACGATTCATTTACTGGAAAAATCAAACTCGTGGGCGGCGTGGGACCATGAAACCGATATGTAACTTAGAGCGCAGTTACCTCTGCTCGGAAAACCCATGGTCCCTCGTAGTAACCCACGCTGTTAAGGTGCCGTGCCATGATAGAGGCTGAAAAAGGATCCCACTTAGGACCTCAGCTGCCTGTATGAGTTAGAACTTGGGGGCCGGGCGTCCCGGAATAGTTTCGCAAGCAGCCAAGTGGAAATGGGCTTCTCAGGTATATTGGTGAGTTCAGCTTACGCTCATGAATTCTGTGGGGAGTGGACCTGCCAATTGCGTTGCGGGGCGCGCATGCTAGCCGACACACATAGTAAGGCCCCGGTACGACTTATGAGTGATAAGCAATTTCAATGACTCGGCTTGACGATCTTGAGATGCATCTAGCACTCTGAGTGGTGGCTCCAACCAGCTAAGCTTCATCTCAGCGTCCGATCCCATCTGGAATACGTGATTGCGACTTATCGAGAGACTGATTTTACACACCGTCAAACTACGGTAGCTGTGGGAGAAGTACGTAATCAAGTCACTTTATCCTTTCTGAGACTTAACTGTTATGGCGCTGAACTGAGTCTATGTACGAGTGCCTTCTATATCACCCCTTCACAAGTCAAGAATATATAAAGGATCTGATGGGGTTGCCCTCCTTGTTGCATGGCTACTTTCGTCCGTAACATTGTTGGTGGTGTCTTTTCTTATGTGGCTGGTTTCATACCGGTAGGTCTACTAATCTCGACCTCTAACTGCTTTCCCGTCTGACTTGAACTTTTAGCTGGCTCGGGCAACCTCCGCCCAAGAGGACAGGTGATTGTTCATCCTCCATGGTGGTTTCGCGGTCCTGGTTTTACTTTATAACAGTAACCTCCAAGTGGATCTCACTGACGAGGTCACTGAAAAGGGGCCTTTCCCTAGTTCACTAGGAACGTTCTCTGATGTTTGGAAGTGTGTTAAACGCGGCAGTAGCCCTAAAACCTATCATGTTCGTCTGACCAGCTTTCTTGTAAGAGTCTTCTGAATTACTTGTTCAACCTTGCAGGTTGCCGTCAAAACTATCCGCATACCAACTGACGATGACCTGATTCCACAAAAAGCCGAAGTTCGTTGTGTGGCTTCAGTATATTTCCGCTAGCTTCAATGTTTACTCGTTTCAGATGTTGCGCAGCAAGGTTCGGGAGTGGATGAAATTGAAACATGATGCTGTACACCCTATTCTGGGCTTTGTCTGTGGATTTGGTCCTCTCCCATCCCCTGTTTCACCTTGGTTAGATGGGGGCAACCTCACACGGTACCTAAAAGCAAATACAGAGTTGAGCTTAGAACGGAGACTATATCTGGTATATCCTTCCGCACTGTTGATGACAGCTTCTGACTCCTCAAAATTAGCTCCAGCGAATTGCGGAAGGCCTTGAATACTGTTGAGTGCTCCTGCCCTTGAATGTGGCAAGCTATTAATCACAGCATGTGTAGTGCATTCTCAAAGGATCCTCCACGGTGACCTGAACGGGGTAGGTCTCAAAGTGATTGCAGCTGATGAGATGGTTTTGAGGGAACCGAACAACAGGGCAATATCCTCTTTGACGCCGAAGGACGCCCGTACATTGTGGATTATGGTCTGTTGCCACTGATCCTGGAATTCAGGATTTCGCCATACCTTTCCACGCCCGTGGGGCGTGCTGTGAGGTGGGTTGCACCGGATCTCTTCCAGACTCCACCAGAAGGGGATGGTGAGAAAGCGAATTTCACATTCGAAGGCGACGTGTACTCGTTTGGTAGTGTGATGCTTCAGGTGGGTGTCTTGTGTGTGTGGCCTACACCAAGTGCGAGTTTTAATAACGCACAATCAAGGTTCTCACTGGCCAGGTTCCATACCATTATATCGAGCGTGACGAACAAGTCATCTACACTATCGCCCAAGGCGTACGACCCCGTCGTCCATCGTCACAGGATATCTCGGACGAGCATTGGAATTTCATTCAGAGATGCTGGGCTACTGATCCCCAGGATCGTCCCTCTGCCGGGGAATTGGTAACATTTCTCCAACGTGAGCGCATGACATGAGGTGATCTGAACAGTTTGGTTTGTTCGTTTTGTTCACGTCAGTATTGCATCTTTGTTTACCCTTCAGCGTTGTGTTACCGACATTGTCGTGTACCTGAGCTTAGTACGTATGTCACTATCATACATGTTGGCATGCCAGAACGATGGTCCAGTTTACTTGGCGCTAGCGCTTGAGGTCACGGTGCGTTTCGTCACTGAAGTAAAGTTTGTACTAAAGCTTCTTTTAGGTGACTTCCATCGGCGTTAGGACACAGTCGGTTTTCTGTTAAGAACATTATGAGACCTTTGAGCAATTAGTGCGATGATGCTCACCGCAACTCTAATCTCGGTGTTGGTCGCTGCGCTGGCCATCCCCCTGCTGGTATTGGCTGACGCCACATGTGGCGGCCGTCAAACGGCATCACTGCCATGCACAGCCACCTCAGCCAACTTCCCCACTACACAACAGACCGTAACAACTACGGATTGGGCAGCTGTATGTTTGCCCAAGTTGAGTATTAGGGTTCTGGTTCTCGCCTGAAAACTTGAAGCGTCGCAAACTATGGAGCGTAGCTCTGCAGCATACGAGGTAGGTCCGACTGCTGAGTGGGCCAGTTACGAATATCTGGTACGTACCGTACATTTTGCCCCAGTTTAGTGCGTGCGCCCAAGACATAATTTAATGACACTGGTAGATCCACCTACGCGATCGCAATGAATGCCGGCCTATCATGGGCGTAAAGTCTATTTCCACTAGAGACGTTGGCCAGCATCCACAACACGTACACACACAGTGCCTCGAGAATTCCACGGGGAATCGGCAAATTTCCCACTGGACGGTCGCTGGTTCCTGCCGTGTGCCGGGTTGAACAGGTGTTGGCTGCCACGCCCCTGAGACGAACTGGTTCCTTGAGAGGGGTTTGTTACTGATCCCTGCAATGCCTGATTCCCTAACAACAGGAAAAATCTAGCTTTCTTCACATGAAGGGTTGAATGTTATGGGCGCTCGTACCTGGAATGTCCACAAGCCGCCGCTCACACTGTCAGCTAACCGCAGAGTAATCATGCTTAGCTCAGAGACACCAGTGACGAACACGACGGATAGGTCAATATTAAAACCCGGCCTAAATATTGTTGTGTGACCATACTTTAAATATAGTCTATTGTATTCACATTTTGACGCTGTTTAGGCCTGGTCTTAATTTTGATCTATCCGTTGTGGAAGCTCTGGGGCCCCGCCCTGCTCCAACACTTGCCTCCGGGGTGAAACTACATAGTATTGTCGGCTACACGCTGGGTTTTAATGAGACGGTTGCCGAAATATACGTCATATGAGGAAAGCTTAAAAAATCGCGTTCTCAACCCCAATTAATGTGGGTCAGTAGTTGGTGTTCATAGTGGTGGCGGCCAGAATATCACACTGCCGCGCGTGCCGACAGCCTGTCTGCACGTCATTCGTGTTTATGACTTGGAAGTATTGACCTTACAGGCTCCAAGCTCGATGCTTAAGGAAAGAAACCCACCTAACAGCTAGGGATGGGAGTAAGCCTAGATCTGGAGGTACTAGATGATAGCAAGTGATCTGTCAGCTCACACGGTCTCTGCATCATGGCAACGATACCTCGCTGTTATAGATCCCCGTTTCCAGCCACAGTTGCCTATTGATATATGTAGTGACACAAGTCGAGATACTGGTAGACCCTGGTTGGGGATCCGCACGCGCGAAGCCATGGGTACTGGAGGGCTGACTCTGCGGCTACGATTACTGCCGATTGGGAGGTTTGCACACTTTGGGTGAGAGGGTTAGAGCGGTAGGAGAGCGCCGATAAGGAACATGCGCGGCATATCATACAGTAACCTTGGTGAGTCCTCTTCGATTCATGCGCCATCTCTTTGGGCGATTCCGCAACAATCCAATTCAATTTTATGTTTATGTTGATTGGGTGACTAACGCAGTCAGCCGTATTTGGGATAGCAGGGCTGGATGAATGAAGAGACAACATCCTCGACGGCCATAAGGTAGGAAGTCTAGGCTGAGAAACGTCGGCGAAGGAAGGGTGAAGAGTGGCGGAGCCATCTTTGTTGTCTGTCCAGGATCCAATGTCACGAATGGAGAATGGATGGCGTAAGGAAGGCCACCTGAACATTTTGGTATTATGGACGAGAGGGACAACGGAGAGGGGTACTGTCGGTGAAAGCTGTAGGATCCGTACGACGAACGACGCAATGGGGCATGGACCGCGCCTTTGGACGTGACAGTCGAAGGAAGGAAAGGTTGCACAAAGGATTTCATACCAGCACGTTGGAATCCAAGAAGAGATAGCTGGGAATGACGGCCATGTCGCATGGCTCGTCCTCCCCGAATAACTGTAAGACTTATATTCTACAGGCCACGAAGGCGTATCCTCGCGGTGTCGGAACCAACTTGAATGAGTGAATGAGACAGGGTCATCACGCCGATAAGGAACATCAGCATCCGTGATGGCCATAAGGAGGGTAGTCTGGACTGAGCAACGTCGGCGAAGGAAGGGTGGAAGAGTATCGGAACCACCTTTGTTGTCTGTCCGCGATCCAATGTTCCGATTGGAGAATGAATGGGTGACAGCTGGGAGATATACGGTTGGTGAGAATTGTAGGAACTGTACGGCGAACGACGCGATGGGGCCGGAATCGCGCCCTGACGTGGAAGGGACTCACCGGAAAGGTTGCATCAGCAGCACTTCCACTTCTCGACCTCTCAAAGAAAGCATTGTTCTCGGAGTGGCATACAGGTTACATCATACCAACACGTTGTAATCCAAGATAAAATAGCTGGGAATGACAGTCATGTGCATGGAACAGTTGGGATACCTCGGATAAACTTCTTGAAGTGACCTTCGAGTAGGGGCTCGTCCTCTGAATTGCCGCCTGGGGGATAGTAACTTTGAGACACAGATCACGAAGGCGTATCCTCTGCAACGTCGGAACCAACATCGAGAAGTGAATTAGACAGGAATCCCTCTGACGCGGTCAACGGACAGGATATGCTTGACCAATGATAGAGGAGAACGGTCGGTGAAAGCTGTAGGGGTTCTGTACGACGAACGACGCGCCAGGGCCTGGACCGCACCTTGGGACGTGACAATCGAAGGAAGGAACTCACCGGAAAAGTTGCACAGGAAATTTCATACCAGCACGTTGTAATCCAAGAAGAGATAGCTGAGAATGACAGTCGTGTCGCGTGGCTCATCCTCTCCCGAATAACTGCAGGACTCAGATTCTACAGGTCACAAAGGTGTATCCTCTGCAACGTCGGATCCAACTTGAATGAGTGAATGAGACAGGTAACCTCTGACATATGGGCGATGGACGGGATACAGATGAACAGGTTCTTGACCAATGACACAGCCATGATCGTATGGTGATGGCAAGACGCGCAGTTGATGAGTCTTTGAATGAGAGTGTGCGTCGTACCTGCAAGTGTGAGACACCGCCTTCTGCCAAACTTCGACCTTCCAACAGGCATGGATGCCTTGCATTGCACGCCCAGAGCTGCGTGTGGTGTTGGTTAAATCAGAAACTCAACAGAAGACTCCGGTTATATCCGTTGAAACCTGATTACGTAATTTCATATCTGTCCAGGGCCTGAGTTGGGCGTCTGTGGCCGTCCAAAATGAACATGAGCCAAGTTGGATACAGCAAAACGCGCCTTTGCAGGAGTTGGCGCTTGACCACCAAATAATTTCCATCCCCCTCCCCCGCCGTCCACCGTCTGTTTCTGAAGAGCTCACAACGAGGCAGTCGTCGAGCTATACACATATACACCCACTACTGAGACCAGCTCCACACATTATCCCCTCTCAAAGTCGGACCTCTCTGCGGTGTTTACACATTACCCTACATATGTCCACCCTAAAACTAACTCTGTCGAGAGGGGACCCGTTGCAGACCGACTTCGTGGCCACGGACAACAAAGTCTTGTACACCTCTGAGACCATCACCTACCCCCGAGCATTGCACGGCAGCAGAGCGACGACCACCGTTACTCGTAGAGATCCCGTCGGCGGGCTATTACAAGTCGGCGTCATAGAATGGCCTGCTAATCCTCACGACAGACCCCAGCTGGTCATCGGAACGAGATCGGTGGAGATGACGAAGACAGGTCTGTACACGTCGTGAGTGTTTATTAGACCATCCCCGGAATCTCTGTTGGACGTCCTTTTTTTTATTTTTTTATTTTTTATTTTATTTTAATTCTGTGTCTTTTCTGTCTCCTCAGTCCCGAAAAGTTCCAGGCTCACGATGGCCGCATGTACGAGTGGCAGATAAGCAATTCTCGAGCACAGGTATGTAGGCGTGTTCCCGATTATCATCTGATAACTCGTCCCCCCACAAAAAACACATCGCACTGAGATCGGCTCTATTTAGCTCGTACCTCTGCACGCGGGTCACAACGCAGCCTACGTAGCCACCTTCTTGCAAAGCACACAGGGCTTTTTTAGGGTCTGGAATCGAGGTTCATCGGCGTCGCTTTTCGTACCGCCAGAAGGCGTCCATATCCTTGACGACATCGTCGTGACGTTCGTATATTTCGAAAGCCAATGGCGAGACCGCGAGAGACACAGGGCGCGCATTTGGGACCTCCCGGCTACTTAGCCTCTTTTTCTTTTTTTCTTTTTTCTCCCCCCTCTGTTTTTCCGCGCGACTTGGAAAACTTTAATCGGTCGCGTGCATCTCAGGATGCTGCTGCACCAAACACGGCTTGGTGTATTCAAGGTGGTGATGTGGCGATATGGTGGTTTAAGAAAACGTTGTAAGAATAGGGATGCAAAGGGTCTAATGTACACCCCAAATCCGAAATAATAGGGTGCTTGTAAAATAGATACGAAAACCACTCTCAGTGGATACGACTACGTGAAATAATGTGCAGAACCTCGAATGCGAGGATAAAATAAGCGAAATCACTTAGCACTGAACAAGTTGCCTATCTGCTTCCGCAGGCCATCCTTTCCTAACTTCTTTTCCAACTGCTGCGGTTCCAAGGTTCTCAGTAGAACACGGATGTCAGGACATTCTTCCCTGTCGTCGTGTGTACGTTCCGGGGGAGGTTCGCCGGGGGTGACCGGGACCGCAATCTGGGAAACCCGACGGCTTTCTACACGGCTCCGGAGAAATACACCCGTGCCTGTCCCCTCTTCGTCCTTTCCATCCATTCCGAGCATCTGCTCGACCTGTCCACGGTCCCGTTCGTCAATGTCGTCCTTACTACGCTCCATCGTATTTTCATTCCGATGCACGCCGACAGGCGATCTTGATGTCCCACCCATACTGCGACGTTTCCACTTCGCAGCTCGCGTTGTTTCAGGAGGCGAATACTCGGATGCTCTAGCGGAAGGAGGAGCAAGCACGTAGTCCAAGTCCGCAGTAAATCGTCTGCTTTTAGGCAGCGATTCCCTACGACTTCGTTCTCCACGACTCGCAGACAGTCGCGCACCGCCATCCTCCTCATCATTGTCATCCACTTGCCTATGCCGTGGGTCCAAGTCGTCGTTTTCATCCGTGCCCGTGCGTTCGCGAGAGTCCCGACGGTCACCCATCCTCCTGAACGCCCTCTCCGCCCATTCTTCCGCAGCCTCTCTCATACCCTCAAGCACTCTATCCGTCTCTCTCAGACTTCCCGCACGCTTATACACTGCGATCACGACATCAAGCGCGAGCCCGTGGTTGGCTGACATAGCTGACATAGCTGACAGAATCGACGTCAATCCTTGAGTAGCTGCAAGAGGAACGTCGGGCGGATGAGGGGTGAGTGGACCGCCGCCACGTCCTTGGTTGTGCAATGGTGGTATAGCGTTGGCGGGTGGAACCTGTGCCCTGTCCTCGCCATTCTGCTCACTTGCGTCTTCCTCGCCACTCTCGGGATACGGTTTCGGTGCGCGGCCACTCTGATCGACCAAACACGACCTGCCAAAGGTATTCACAATTCGTGGAGGAGCACGCGTGGGAGTTTGGTCCGGCGGACTTGTAGGGTTTATGGAGATGACCGTCGGCGTGGGAGGTGTGGAAGTGAATGGGGTCGACTGCTCGCGGTGTCGTCTTTGTAGAGGGCGGCGCGTTGTAGGACTGAGGGTTTTTCGTCTCTTATCTTGTGGCGGCGTCTTGGGGGGAGGCTGGTTGTCGCCATTTCCATTTGTCATGGTATTGGCTCTCGGAGAGGGTGTACCCTCTTCCTCTTCCTCTTCACGCTGGGGCGAAAACAGGGCTGACAGCTGGTCGGTTTCATGTTGAGGGCTGAACTTGGAGCTTAGTATATGGACCCGACAACAGATGAACATTTTACCTGGCCCACGATGGCCCTGCTTGGGAGTCAGACCGTGGTTTGGATCTTCGATCCGCAGAACGCGGGGTTGACTCATAATACTCAATTGGGGATACGGAGTGACGCCCACTGGGTCCTGCAGCTCTCGAACTGCCAACGGCCACTCTAGGTCGTTTTATTGAAGGCTGCCGAGACTCGAAGGACGAACCTTCGATCGGTCGCTTACGGGAGCCAACTGAGGCCTGCGACGTGTTGACAACTTTCGGTCTCTTGACTCGTTTCATCCCAGGCAGTTCGTCGTCGTCCGAATCGGTAGACTGCGTCCCGTGTTTCCGCTGATACTTTAATATCAGCGCATCAAAGTACTCCATATTCCTCTTGTATCGCTCTCGCCACGACTGCCATGGATGATGTTTAGCCCATGGCCAGTATCCGTCAACCTGCCACGCTCGTGGGTAAGTCGCCAAGTATCTATTGTGACGAGGGAAAAGGTAAATTCGATGAATGTACGCACGTTGTCCACAAGGTCCTTGTACACGCTGTTCCCCAGGCGACCTTCCTTAGTCGGGCGATACTTTGCAAGATACTTCATCAAGTACATATCCTGTTCATGAGTGTAACCGGCACGAGCACTGCGAAAAAAGTATCGTCGGATTGTTTTCAACTGTCGAAGAAAATAGATCGACAAACCGTTGGCTCATGATAACGAGAAGCGTGCGTCCTATGCCGGACGCCTGAAGCTAATACCTGATGAGTTGGAGTTGTACTCAAACCGTATATGGTTGACTTTTCACACGACCCACAGTGCACGACCCTCGGAAGGCATCGGCGCTAAAATCATAAATGACCCTTTTTGTCGACCAGACCAAGAGGGTCATTTATGATTTCTGGTACTTCCTCTCATCCTTGCACACTCTAATATTGTACTGGATGGTGCCCCCGACACGCTATCGTGGGGTCTCATCCGAACTAGAGGTATTCGGGGAACACCTCTTCCTCAGCAGATCGCCATGGCGTGCGCACGTTAAGTCCTCCGGCATGTCTGCAACACAAGAGGAAGTCTCCGAAAATTTCAGCCAGTTTATGGAGACAAAGGTCGTCCGAACGGTACCGTGCCAATGACGTCTGTCTCGGTCTGGTACAATGTCAGATGGGGGGATGTCATTCGGCGGTGGCGTGCATTCAATTTGCCTGTTCTTCTACTATGAACATGCAACCGCCCAGTGCTACAACGTTAGCGTAGAGTAATATTCCAGCGTAGGGAGTGGGGAATTTTTGCGCCAGTTCACGCCGTTACTGTTCCAAAACGCTCAGCACGTTTCCGTCGCCGTTCGAGTTCTTCCGCGTCTACCTCCTCTGCAGGAGCAGCTCGCTTCGATCCTGACTTCGCTGGTTGGACGGGCGCGTTACTTATGCCAAAACGCTCGGCGCGTTTCTTCAACCTCTCGGGATCCTAAGGAAACATCAGAAACGTGTGGAAGCACATCGGAAGCATCTAACTCACGTCCGGTAATTGGCCTGTCTGCTTCGTCTGAGAAACCTTCCTCGCCTGATGTTGAGGGGACTGTGTGGGCCCCACGAGAGGGATTCCGAAACGTGCTGCGCGTGCCTTGCGCTTCTCGAGCTCATCATCTACAGTGGCGGGATTATCTGCCTTGGCGTTATTGGAGGGAAGCGGGGGTGTTTTGGTGGAACTGGCGGGTGCCTTCGGTGGCGTCGCGTGGTTGTTTTCTTGGGTCTGTCAAGTGAAGGTTCATCAAGGTTTCGATGGAAAGCAATGGAACGGAAGCACACCGGCTTCGTGAGCGGAGGTTGATGTGGCGGTACCGGATTTTTTGCCGGGGACGCGGTCACGGGTGATACATCTCCGGCATCCATGATAGACCAGTCAAGGCTGCATATAGTCAGGCATGAGAACGAGAAAGAACGCGTTAAAACATACTCTTCTGGCGGTGCAAGCTGTGTGGGACCCGGTCAGCCGAGGCGGACGAGAATTTGAGAAACAGGGGGGAAAACACACAAGGTCATCGTTAGTGGAAGCCGGCGGCGCCTGTTTTTGTGGGCTGGTTGGAGCAGGCTTGGAGGTCGGGTTGGAGGGCAGATAGAGTTCTTCGTAGACTTTGACTGCGGTTGGGTTGGCCAGTATCTTGTTGATGAGGTCCTGCTTGTTGACTCTTGCAGGGGCGGGGGCAGACGCCTTGACGAGTATTTCTTTGAGGTCTGCAACTTTGAGTGCTTTTCTAGAGAAGAACGTCACCGACAATCACAAGGACAGTAAAGCAGCCGGTCCCACTCACAGCTTCGCCTCCATCGTGGTTTGGTACGAGGGTACGAGATTACATCAGCGGAACCGTCTTTTTCGGACAGCTGCCAGCCACCACAGTAAATTACAGCATACAAGCGTGACGTAGCCTTCGGACGTGAGCTGCACTTCTATGAAGTGCCGATGCAGTGCAGCAATGCAGTGTAGGGAGGGAAGCCTCCCTACTAGGGGAATTATTTTATTTCACTGTTTTTACCTACTGATTGATTCTTATGTTTTTATTTTACCTTTCACTTACTATTTGGACGAGTTTTGGCTTACATAAGCCAGACTCGCACTTAGGACACCTTGTACTTAGCATAACAATATTATATAAAGTGGGTTTCAGAGTTGAATTTTGAAGTATGCAAAAAATGCGAAAACACTGGAGAGTGCAGGGGGCAGCCCAGAGCCAATGAGCTCGGCGTTGGAGTAGAGTGAATCGTCTATGCAACATGCTCAAAGTTCAACCTGTGGGACTGATTCAATAGGGGTGTGACCAAAAACAGTAATCGTAATATGCGAGTGGCCAACTTCAAGTTACGACGACTGTCCCATTGCAAGAGCTCTGTACCTGTCAAGTCGCGTTACATCATGCCTCCGAAACGCAAAGGAGACGAATGCAGCGAGCTCAATGCACGAGAACGCAAGAAACTGAAAGTCGCTGATGCGCGTACGATAGCAGTCCAGTCGGTCACGCTTGGGAGCTCCGGCGGCAATGGAAATCAAGCTGCCAATGCCACGGCCGGGCCCTCGAGGACCGCCATCAACTTCGACTGTACGTCCGTTTGTCTCACTCCGACGAGCGTGGCTGAACCGTCATCCAGCGATGAAGGGTTTACCAGCTACGTTGGACGTCGAGAGGTTCACTGAAGTAATGGGGTCTTAAACAAGATGCAGTGACAATTTCACTCATAATCTGCAACGCAGGCGCGGGCGTATGAAATCAATGCGATGGAAAACGCGATCAAATCAGCCAAGTAGGCCGAAAGCGACTTCCTTCCAGACGCTAACGCCAACTGCGTCCCCAGGGATAGCTCGACACATCGTGCATGGCAAACACTTCCTCGACACCTCAGGCGTCGTGCAGCCAGTCATAACGTTCGACGTGTACCACTACGCCTCAGAGAGAAAGCGCGTGCAGAAGCAAGTATCTTGACGCGAATGTTCCGCATGGGTTGCTGAATTCGGAAATGCTACAGATGGACCCTGTCAAACGCAAGGCCCACAGTGGTGCTCGTCCGAAGAGAGGCAAAGCGAAACAGATGACTCGGACTGAATCCCTGTTGAAACGGCAGCGTACGTCGTTTCCACCGTTCAATCTATGCCTTACGACCTTCGATATATTAGGTGACAAAACGTGGCTGGAAACTCATATATGGCACGCCAAGCGCACCAAAATGGAGAACATGTGGGGGTACAGATTGGTTTGTTTTGTCCTTGGTAACTATTTGATTGTGTTAATCGGACCACGTTCTTCAGTCAGTCACACCAACGGAAAAAGCGTTCCGGCCTTCTCATCGTGCCTCTGTCCATGGTTCCATATTGCACGATGCGTCCTATTATGCTACAATTGAGCTCAAGGGACCTCAGTCCGTCCTCTTAGCCACTCTGGAGACTTGCTGTGATCCACAGGGTTCCGGTATTAAGCAGTCAGTCGTCTCGTGATTGCACTTACTGGACCAGTCTATTTACAGCCTCCATAGATGTATATCGGGAAGTCGTACTTGTGACACTCACATGTACGAGCACGACCGTTGGCCTCTTGGTCTCATAGGGCCTGTCACGATTATCTGGCAACCACTCGCCCTAGACTCTACTGCCTCCGAAGCTCAGACTGAGCCTAAACGTGGAAGCAAGAGGAAAGGAAAGGGCAGGATGACTGTAACCAGTGACGACGCAGCCCTTGACCCTTCATCTCAGGCAAGGGTCGTATGGGTGCGCGCTCATCCTGCTGTGTTCGAGGACGTCTTCGAGGCGTTGAAGACATCAGCATCACATGCATTACATGCCCATAAATCCAACAACCAGACGGTTCCATGCCAAGTCGAGATGAACGATTTAAGAGGAAGCGTCAACGCATTCGAGATCATGGGTCCTAAGTCTAGCCAGGTCATCAAAGGGACCTTGTCTCTCGCCGCGGATGACGAACGGGAGGATTTTAAGAAAGTGAGCGAGGAACTACTATTGGGCTGACTCTTCCTAATATGAACGATGTAGTTCTGGAAGTTGCTGTCCGACTTGCAGACACCCGGAAACGTTCCACGACGAATGGTTATTGGTTTTAAAGTGGTTGATCCACGTTTGAAGTACGTCGGTTTGGGTCGTCGTTTGCACGATTCACGACTTCCTATCTTTTTAGGTTTCCTCCGAAGAACCCCAAACCTTCGTATCCTGATATGCCCACCTCATCGGCGTCTCCTGCTAACAATCTCGTCTTCCCGACGTCGCTAACAGCTCAGTCTGATATCTGGGATGAAGACCAGAGAGACAGGCTGAAGAAACCCAAGTACAAGAAAAAGGACCTTGATGAACGTCGTTCAAAGGTTAGGAGAAGGTTGTTCTTCCATGGAAGGATCTAATTATCTGTCTTCATTCACGCACAGCTTGTCATCCCTGGTACCAAATTGCGTGCCCTTCGCCAGGATGATCGGATCCCGGTTATGCTAGTACAGCGTTCCCTCGAAGCATGTCCCCCATCTTCCCCTTCATCTTCCACGTTGGATAAAGCTCAAGGTATTCACGGATGGACGCTTTTGTTTCCGGCTGGGTGGTCTATGGCGTTCCTGTCGTCCCTCGTCTATACGGGAACGCGTGTTGCAGGACAGCGTGAGCGGATGAAACAGTATTACGAGGCGGGGATCGCTGCTTTCCCTGTGGATTATCCTACCTCGCTTGCATGCGAGGTTGCATCGGAAGAGCGTGCTGCGATGGAAAGAGAAAAGTGGGAGAGGACGCCTCCTGCGAAGAGAGCGAACTGGGAGAAACTTGGTACCAGGAGTCCGTGGCGCGCAGACTGGGATGTCGTTCTTGGGTTGGAACCTGTGCAGTCGGGAGCGGATACAGCAGAAGGGTTGGTGCCATCCCAGCGAGAGGATCTCGCTGCCACCGACGGGGTTCAAGCTGTCAAGACCTCCCTCCGGCCTTGGCTCTTGCGAGGATCTAAGGTTCCTTCTACCCTTTCAAACCTTTCCCTCACCCCCCAGGAGTTCTTGAACCAAATTAACAAACTACGTGAAAGGCACCATTTGGCGCCACTAGGCGGAGACGTGGACGCAGTGCAATTGTGGCGAACCGCGCTTGCCATGGTACGTGTAAAGATGGTCGGGAGGGGCGTGCCGAACGACCTCGCAAGCATATACAAGATGAATGATATTGAAGCACGAAAGTGGCTTGCAGCCATGCGGCAGAGCGCTTCTGCTACGGCTAAGGATGATGAAACACCGGATGAATATGAGGTACCTGCTTGTCCATCCTTCCGAATTGATTTGCATGTCTGAGTACGAGAAATCGCAGCTAGGGGATATCCAGCCAGCGCAGGAAGATATCATAGGGTATGTTACTACTGGAGACACATCGTTATCCCGTGGCGAAGGCTTTGGTTTGGGTGCGATCTCCGTCGATCAATATTTGACGCTTCGCAGGCAGGCCCAGCGGTAAGTGGTTTTTTTTTTTTTAATTCGTACGTTCGACATTCCGTTCTCAATGATTTCTGTACAAGGCTATCTCAGCCCGCGGTGGTAGTCAAAGTTCGTAACAGAGATGCTACGGTGTCGCGAGTCGCCTACGTCGAGTTACTGGACGCGTAGATTTGATATCTGACATAATGATCACGTGCATGTATTACGCGTAATGTGCCGTGACTAATCACGTGTTTGATTTTCTGCTCGCCATGCTACACGGCGGAACGCCAAATTTGACTCAAGTACATGCGCCGGAAAGTATAGATTACATACTAAACTGACATAATGTGTATGTCCGTACTGCGTACATGCTATAAATTTGTCAAGTTCAGGCCTCACTCCGAGGGTTCTCAGGGGCGAAAGGGTCCCGAAAGGGTACTAGAAGTTCGACCGACGTCGGGGATTCAAAGTCCGACGCTAGTCCGATTGGTAGGGACCGAGACCGAGGCCTTCCGAAGGAGGCCGACAGATTCCGACTAGCGGAGCGGAGCGGGGGATGGCCGAAAGGGCCGACAGAGGTTCCGGCTAGCGGAGCGGAGCGGAGGTCGGAGGAGGGCGTCGGGTTCAGCTCGTGCGCTGCCCCCTTGTACAAGCTCGGCCCTCGTATTTCGGAGGCGGGCTAAGTACAGAGAGATCGGAGGGACTTAGAGGAGAGGGACAGAGGCTCGGAATGGGGAACTTATGTCGATATTTGTACTGAGGGGACATCGGGGTACCGTACGGGTATTTATACACTACAGCGGGACTGAGGCGGTACAGTATCGGGATGTCGGAACTAACATACGGAGGTACGGAAATTTTCAAGGGGAAGTAAGTGTCAGAAAACTTCACAACGGAATGAAGGCTAACAGCGGAGGAATGGAAAAGATAAAGGACATATCTACAAGCGGATAAGATCGTGACGGAGCGCTCACCAACAGCCAATCACAGGCCAGGCCGAAATCCCGGAAAGCGGTGCGACCCTTCGGAGCGCCACGCGGTGCAGGCACCGTGCTGTGCCTAATCGGCCCGGTGGCCCCAAACGGATAAAGCCCCCTAAGATGATCATATGACCCACAGGGGGTCAACCCAATATAGACGAATGGTGGTTACGAGTCAAGACCGACAGCGGCCGACAGCGGCAATTGCTCGGATGCAGCGGCAGAGTGGTCGGCAGGCTTATTAAGCGTCGGACTTGGTCGGGAATGGGTCGGAGGGTGTCGGAGAGGTGGGCGGAGGTGTCGGAAAGGGTGCGGAGGCGTGGGAAACGGTCGGGCAAGGCATGGTCGTGACAGTATCCCCCCCTTAGGGCCTGAACCCCTGAAGGCCATAGTAGGAAGTGCCTTACTGACGTCAGAGCTGCACGTATGAGTGGTTTTAGTGATGCAGTCGGTAGCCCGCATGACCCAGAGATGACGGATAGTAGTGTTTGGGGTCTGCGGAGGATAGACCGACGATAGGTAGGCAGAGTGGCAGTCAGCGGCAGAGCGGTGATAGCGGCCTTCAGAGCGGGGAGTGGCGGAGGGTAGCGGATAGTGGTCGGAAACTAGGTCGGAGGCTGTGGGCTGTGGCGGCGGCGTCTTAACTAAACGAGAAAGAAGGAACTACATAAAACAAAAAGAAAAAATCAGAGAAAAGCGGTCGGAAAGGCAAAGCAGAGGCTAAGTCGGAGCGGAATAGGGGCCCGGCTTGTGGGGGTAGCGACTGTGGAAGGAAGCCACAAGGTCCGAGGCATTCTCGAGTTCGGTGGCCAGCAGCCACGAGGTTTCTTCGTCAGTACCCTCATAACCAGCCCAGCGGACGAGATACAGCAGTTGGCAGTGTCGGCGGCGGCGATCTATTTTTGAGTCGAGGATCTCCAATACCTCATACTCAAGTTCACCTTCGACTTCAACTGGCGGAGGCGGGGGTTGGTGCCGATTCGGAAAGGGGTTGGCTGCCGCAGGCTCTAGTTGTGACACATGGAACACCGGATGGATGGAGCGCATACTGTCGGGCAGTTTCAGGGTGACCGAGTGAGTGCCGGGTCGGGCGATGATGTCGAACGGGCCTAAGTATTTTTCGGCGAGCTTGACTGAGGGTCGGGTGGAGCGGAAATACTTCGCTTTGACATAGGCTTGATTACCGACATCAAATTTCGGCGGCGGAAGGCGCTTGGCATCCGCGGGTCCCTGGTAGCGCTCTTGGGCGGTGGCCATTTCGGTTCGGAGGAAGTCGTGGAGGGCGGAGAGCTCCATAACATAGTCATGGGCTTTCGGAGAGGTGAGGTCATGGTCGGTAGTGACCGACAGGTTCGGATGGTAGCCCTTATTAGCGAAGAAGGGCGAGATACCGGTGGTGGCGCTAGGCGCATTGTTGAAGGCGAACTCAGCTAGTGGCAAAAGCTCGGCCCAGTTGTCCTGCTGGTAGTTACAGTATACCCGAAGGTACTGCTCGAGGGTTTGGTTCGTGCGCTCGGTTTGGCCATCGCCTTCGGGGTGGTAACCCGACGTGAAGTGGAGGCGCATATTCAAGGCCTTACCTAATGAGCGGAAGAAGTGCGACACGAATTCGGGACCTCTGTCGGAGGTGACATGAGCAGGTACACCGTGTTTAGAGAAGACATGGGTGAGGAAAAGCTTAGCGAGCTCGGCGGAGGTGACAGAGTCGTGGGTCGGCAAGAAGATCGCCTGCTTAGAGAGGCGGTCGACGACCACAAGAATGGCGGAGAAGCCATCGGAGGTGGGGAGATGTTCGATGAAGTCCATGGAGATGGAGTTCCAGGGCCTCTCGGGGATGGGGAGCTGCTTCAGCAGGCCGTATGGGCGGTGCTGCTGAGACTTGCTTCGGCCGCAGGCGGTACACGAGCGGACATAGTTCTTTACGTCGGTCCGAAGGTTCGGCCATACATATTCGTGGTGGATAAGCTCGAGGGTGCGGTTTTGCCCGAAATGGCCCGCAAGTGGGTGGTCATGGTTGAAGCGGAGTACCTGGAGGCGGAGGTCATCAATGTCGGGGACAAAGATGCGGCCATCCAGTCGGAGTAGGCCATCGGCCTCTAGCGACCAGCGCGGTGCTGTCGGAGTCGGAAGATGGGCGGCGGAGATGGGGTCGGATGGAAGGGCGGTGATTATGTCGGAGCGGAGGCGTTCGACATCGAAGAGTGCGGCGGCCCGCAACACAGGGGCCAACAGGTGGGTGGTGCGGAGGGACGATGCGAGCTGTTCCTGGGTGAACATAGGGCGGAGGTTATGTGGATTTACCTGCGCATAGTCCCTATCCCCCCCTTTTGGGTAGACGTCCCACCGGCGGGTGAGTGCATCGGGTTTAGCCCCTAGGTGGCCTGGTCGGAAGCGGATCGCAAGGTTGAACTGGGAGAGGTACTCGGACCACCGAGCCTGCCGACGGGTTAGGACCTTAGAGGTAGCGAAATACTCAAGGTTTTTATGGTCGGTTACCACATCGACGGGGGAGGCGGAGCCCTCTAGGTAATGTCGCCAGTGGCGGAAGGCCTCGAAAATAGCCAACAACTCCTTGTCATGGGTGTCATAATTGAGTTCCGGAGCGGTGAGGGTGCGGGAGTAGAAGGCGACCGGGCGGATCTCACCATCGGCGCAAGTAATGGACAAGATACCGGCGATGGCATAGTCCGAAGCGTCGGTCTCTACTGTGATAGGGGCGTCGGGAACCCAATGGGTAAGGATCGGAGCGGAGGTGAAGGCGGCCTTCAGGCGGTTGAAAGCGGAGCGGCACTCCTCGGAAAAATTCCAAGGGGCATTTTTTCGGGTGAGTCGGGTGAGCGGAACGACGATGTCGGAGTAGTTATTAATAAATCGTCGGTAAAAGTTTGCAAACCCGAGGAAGGATTGGATGTCTCGGACCCGACGCGGTTCGGGCCAGTCACGGATGGACTGAACCTTGTCGGCGGACATGGTGAGCCCTGCGGGCGAGAGGACATAGCCGAGGTACTCGACAGAGTCTCGGTGGAACTCGCATTTTTCGGGCTTGGCATAGAGGCCATGGCGGCGCAGCCGACGGAGGACCTCTTTCACATGTTGGCGGTGCGACTCCAGATCCTGCGAATAGATTAGGATATCATCGAGGTAGACCACCACGCAGACATCGAGCATGTCGGCGAAGATACTATTGACGAACCGCTGAAAGGCGGCCGGCGCATTAGTAAGACCGAAGGGCATGACCCGCCACTCGTAGGACCCATAGCAGGTCCGAAAAGCGGTCTTCCATTCATCGCCGTCGGCGATGCGGACGAGGTGGTAGGCATGTCGGAGGTCGATCTTGGAGTAGACTTTTGCGCGGCTCGGAGAGTCGAGAAGGTCGGAGATGAGCGGGAGTGGGTAGCGGTCCTTCTTGGTGATCTTATTGAGTCCTCGGAAATCGACGCAGAGTCGGAGAGAGCCATCCTTCTTTTTTACGAAAAGGACAGGGGCACCGTGAGCGGAGGTAGACTGTTTGATGAACCCATAACTGAGATGCTCATCAATGAATGTTCGGAGGGCCTCAAGCTCGGGCGGCGAGAGGGAGTAGATGGTGCCGATAGGCGGAGTGGCGCCCTCCTCGAGATCTATCTTGAGATCGAAGCTCCGATGGGGCGGGAGTTCGGTAGCCTTTGCCTTACTGAAGACATCGGCGAATTCATGGTAGTCGGAGGGGACCGACGACAGATCGGGAGGTGCGGGCAGAGCAGAGGAAGCGCGCAGCTTCACATCATCGGGGTGCAAATGGAGGGTGAACTGCTGTGAGCCAGGAAGTGCACAAGCGCGGACAAATGCAGCGGCACTGATGAGCGAAATATGCGGAGGCGAGTCGGCCACCTTAGCGGAAGGTGTCGGAGGTGATGTCGGAGGGTCACCCGAAGGTGCGGAAGGGTCGGAGGTTGTCGGTTCCGAAGCGGAGGTAGCGTCGGGGGTTGACGGAGTGGCCAGGGGCGCTGGCATTCCCTGCGGCGATGGTCGGAACGAGATACTGCCCAATACCCAGTCAATCAACGGATTGAAGCGGGTGAGCCAGTTGTGTCCTAGAACCAAAGCACAAGTAGAATCCAACGGAGTAACATAAAATGAGACATCGGTGACATCGCCGGAAGGAAAACGGACAGCAAGATCTACTACTTGGGTAATGACGGCATTGGAACTACCATCAAACAGTCGGAGCGGGATGGGCGGAGAAACGGACTGAATAGGAATGGAATATTTTTGTACTATAGACGGGTCTACGAAACAGTGAGAAGAGCCAGAATCGATCAACGCACGAAGGTTATCTACAGAATATTTCGGAAGAGAGACGGACGGAAGTAAGGAATTCGGATCGGAGAGAGCGGACGCGTTGAGACGGAGGTCAGGTACTGCACAAGCGGGGTCAACGCATCCTCCAGGCTGTGCAGGCTCCCTGGAGGAGCGGACTATTTTTTTGGCTCCGAAGGCCCCGCAGCGGGGGTCGGGGGAGCATTGGCGGTGGCCGCACGGGCCTTGGCAGCCCGAGAGGTTGACTTCGGGCAGTCCTTAGCAGAATGGCCAGGCTCACCGCAGAAGAGGCAGAGGCCGTTCTTGAGGCGGCGAAGCCTTTCGGCAGCGGTCAGTTTGCCGTCCTTGCCGAGCAGGTGCGCGATGTCGGACTTGGGTGTGTCGGCCTTTTGGCCGCCCGATGGCTTCGGCTTGGCATTTGCGTCGGCCTTGGTGGCGGAGGTTGAAGCGGGAGGGTTCGGCTTGCGATCGGAGGTGTTTGTGGAGGAAGATTTGTCAGCGGAGGGTTTGGCGGAGCGAGATACTTCCGCCTTGCGCTCCCAGTATCGGGCATCGATGGTTTGTGCCAGCTCCCGAAGTTCATACAGAGTGGCGGGTTTGCCGACACGGGAAATTTCATCCTTGATCCGATCGGGGAGGCCGGAGTAGAAGCGGTGGCGGAGCGCACCTTGGCCGTAGTCCTTGACCTGGGAGGCCCAGCGGTTGAACTCCACCACATACTTAGCAATACGGGAGGTTTCTTTCATAGTGAGATTTTCGAGCTGTTGGACCGCATCGGCGACGGAGTCGTGTGGCCCGAAGTTGACCGTCAGTTCATGAAGGAACTGTCGGTAGTCGTCCATCCAGAGCGGACGGGTCAGCGGGTCATCGGGATTTAGGAGGTCGGGCTCGAACCAGGCCAGAGCCATGCCCTTGAGGTAGGATTGGGCGAAGGTAACTTTGGCTCGGTCGGTCCGAAATGCCCGAGGGCGGTCCTGGAAGTTTAGCTCGCACTGAACTAAGAATTCACGGAGTTTTTTGCTGTCGGAGCCGTCAAAAGTGTCGGGCTCCCGAACTTTTGTTTTCGGAGTTGAGTCTCCGGAGCGGGAACTGTTGCGGGCTAGAGCATGGATAGCCCTAGTCAGAGCAAGGATGGGATCCTCTGGTGGCTCAGCCGGATCTCCGGGGGTACCCCCTTCGCCGCTGCCCCCACCATCGGGATCATCATCGGGATCGTTGTCGGGATCACCACCGCTGCCAGCGGGGTGTTGCGGAGTGTGAAAAGGATTGGTCTGGCGGTCGGAGCGGCCAGCTTGAGAGGCGGAGTCGCCGAAGGGCGGGTCGGAAGCGGCTTGACGTCGGGCAGAGAAGGAGTGGAACTGTTCGACAACTGAGGGTTGCCTTCGAGGGTTGGCAAAGGCGGTAGCCAGAGCCTCGGCAGCTGCCCTTTGTTGGGTACGTGCCCGAGTCTGCATAATTTTCAGCAAGGAGTGTGTAAAAGGAGCTCGTACAAGTGTGAGTACGAATATACTGTCAAGTTCAGGCCTCACTCCGAGGGTTCTCAGGGGCGAAAGGGTCCCGAAAGGGTACTAGAAGTTCGACCGACGTCGGGGATTCAAAGTCCGACGCTAGTCCGATTGGTAGGGACCGAGACCGAGGCCTTCCGAAGGAGGCCGACAGATTCCGACTAGCGGAGCGGAGCGGGGGATGGCCGAAAGGGCCGACAGAGGTTCCGGCTAGCGGAGCGGAGCGGAGGTCGGAGGAGGGCGTCGGGTTCAGCTCGTGCGCTGCCCCCTTGTACAAGCTCGGCCCTCGTATTTCGGAGGCGGGCTAAGTACAGAGAGATCGGAGGGACTTAGAGGAGAGGGACAGAGGCTCGGAATGGGGAACTTATGTCGATATTTGTACTGAGGGGACATCGGGGTACCGTACGGGTATTTATACACTACAGCGGGACTGAGGCGGTACAGTATCGGGATGTCGGAACTAACATACGGAGGTACGGAAATTTTCAAGGGGAAGTAAGTGTCAGAAAACTTCACAACGGAATGAAGGCTAACAGCGGAGGAATGGAAAAGATAAAGGACATATCTACAAGCGGATAAGATCGTGACGGAGCGCTCACCAACAGCCAATCACAGGCCAGGCCGAAATCCCAGAAAGCGGTGCGACCCTTCGGAGCGCCACGCGGTGCAGGCACCGTGCTGTGCCTAATCGGCCCGGTGGCCCCAAACGGATAAAGCCCCCTAAGATGATCATATGACCCACAGGGGGTCAACCCAATATAGACGAATGGTGGTTACGAGTCAAGACCGACAGCGGCCGACAGCGGCAATTGCTCGGATGCAGCGGCAGAGTGGTCGGCAGGCTTATTAAGCGTCGGACTTGGTCGGGAATGGGTCGGAGGGTGTCGGAGAGGTGGGCGGAGGTGTCGGAAAGGGTGCGGAGGCGTGGGAAATGGTCGGGCAAGGCATGGTCGTGACAAAATTGGGAATTTATTTACCTGAGATCTTTACTTCAGTGTGCCTTGGGTATGTCACATGGATTACGAGAATGGTGTGTAGTGTATATCAGACCGGTGTGGAACCAGTGTTCTGTCACTATTTGCTGGGGACCCTACAACCCATATTTCGTACGATGTACAATGAATAATTGTCATTTGTATTATAGCCTACACATCAGCTCTATATATCATCTATGTTGAATCCGTACTATACAAGTGGTAAACCCCATAGCCAATGGTGTAGATAAAATTGTATTGCACTACTATGATAACAATACATACACATTGTTGTCTTCATCGTCATGTCATCACCATTGAGCCCATCATACCGGAACTTCAGTACTCAGTACCAGTGCTGGCTGGCAGTGGCAGCATCTGCAGTAGCGAGTTCACAGTTGGAGCCTCGGGTGAGTCGAGTGTGCTGGGTTTGAAAATGGTGAGGTAAGCAAACATGAAAATTTCCGCTAAGTCCCTCCGTACTTTCTGACACCACGACACCCACTATTCCCCCCCGCTCATCACCACCACCGGGCAGTGATACAACACAACATATGATGACGGGTAGGGTTGATACGGTGAGTTTTATCTTACATTCCCCTACTTCCTTGACTCATCACCACCTGACAGTGATGACAACAATGGCTGCTAAGCTGGTAGGGCTTATTGGTGAATCCAGTTTTCTTTTTTTAATCCCTGTTGTCTTGTGTCGTGTACTTAGTTGTATACCCATCAATACATGTCATGATTCCTCTCACTTCGTCTGATCAGTGTATGAGTAGGATGCTAGTAAAAATTATATGTGCTATAGTTTAAATGTTGTCACACATATATCAGTGGAATTATACAGTGTATATCTACAGAAGTATCTGGCTCATGTTCAGTGCCAATTATATGACCAATAATGTTGGTATAATCCCTCGATGTTCTAATGATGCTCATTGGATATACAAACCCTAGCATCCTTGGCACAAATTTCATAATTATATGCTACAGCTGCGCCGGAAAGTAACAAACTGACATAAGCTACACATCGGCTGCACCTTCCAAAAAAAAAACATCGACTGGACATTTAAAGCGAACCGACGTGTAACTCGGGAAGTGCCGCCTGCGGCGGCTGCAAACCTTGCTTGAAAGTAGCTATGGTGGCAGGGGATCGTTGCAATTCCCGTCCTATTCTATGTATGTGGGAGGGGGGGTCCGCGAAAGTGCTCTATGTAATTTGTCTAAGAGTGATCTGACAATTTCGTGGAGTAGAGGGGAAGGTTGCATTTAGTGTCTGTCTGTGGTTACACAAGTGAGAGTGTCAGTCTCTTATATGCAATCTCTTTCGTATTACGCGACGGCACGTTTCTTGGTTGGCCCCTCATCTGTGTCCAAGTGGAGCGGGAGCTTTCTTTTTTGAACGGTGGCGGAGGTGGCAGGCGGCAGCTCAAGCAGTCGAATTAATTCTATCTCTCCCCCGTGGGTGAAGTGGATTTCCACCAGAGCTCCTTGGAGATAACAGCGGTAAGTGGATGGTTTAAGGAAGTTTCCTTCGAGGTCATAGGCAGGGACAGGCAAGAGGCAGTGAGTGGATTTCAGGGTTAGGAGATCTGCGTGGTGCCTCTCTCTGGTCAGAGGCCATTGCTCGAATGAGAAGGGGTCTGTGCGGTATGGTTAAGTAAGGTAGTGGATTGGGGCATCTAAATGCCTACCTTCAGACGGGGAGTCAGGGGATGGCACGCCGTTGTGGTTCTCGTCGCCCTGCAGCAGCTGTGATTGCTTTTGTTGAGTGGGGGCATATATGTCGGTTGTTCATGCCACATACCTCAAACAGTTGGTGATGCAGTTTGAATCGGGTGGGGATTTGATTGCTCCACATGAAAAAACTTCTGGCATGAAGGTTATGGTGCCCGAGGTATTGTCGTTGACATCATCCTTCATCCTCACGAACCAATGCCCAGCAACGCAGACAGCATCCATCATATAAAATTTCTGCCATCCTACACGGGCATCCCAACTGCCGGGGCTGGACCCGTCCACATACCGGTGGTACCACTCACCAAAACATATTCCATCCGGTATATGTCCACGGACGGCGTCACCCTGCACTGCAGAGTACAGTGACGACAGTTCCCCATGACCTCTGCATACACCTTTACCGACTACAGGTCCCAGGGAAAAACCCTCGCGCATGTCATAGTTGATATTGCCCGGCCTCCCACAGGAGGTCTGTCTCTCTTCAACCTGTACATGGCTCATTCCAGGAGCTCAGGACGGGACACCATCCGTCTACAGCGGGACTTCGACGATGAGTTGTTTATCCGTACACACACTCCGGACTTACTTGAGGAAGACAACCTAGGTGGACGGATATGAGAGCCGTGTAAGCGCACAACCGCAGCCAGGAAAATACACTTCTGTTCTTGAAGACGTGTACATGAGCACCCGCAAAAAAAGCCGGCCCGCTGAGAAGGATCACGTGCATAAAGCTGTGCACGCGGGTTCCCACACCCCAACGTCAGTAGCAGAGAGCAGGATCACGTGGCAAAGGCTGTGCACGCCGGTTCCCACGCAATTATGGTCGGACAGAAACCTTGCAAGCAAGGTAATTTTTTGAGAACAAGCATATTTCTTCACAACGGCTTATTAGCAGAGTTGGGAAACCCGACCCGGAATTGGCGTACGACGAGAAGGTCTGTGCGATCAGGAAGTCGTGTATTCATTGTTGCGACCATCGCCGGAGGAAAGCTTCGTATGAAGGTTCTCAGCGATGGCTTTCCATTCCGCAGAGTCGCTGCACGGCGCGTCGTTCAATCATTTCGGAGTCCTGGCACTGGATCCAACCCCGCACACGCATTCCGAAGCATCGGTAGTCTCGTCGCTACCGATTCCACAAAATCTATGGTTCATTCCGCCGGTCCTCCTCGGGGTAGTCTGGTTACACGGCTCAGTGCCCACAGCTCACGGCCGCCTCTTCCGGGATTCGAGGCGAAGCAATCTTACAAGGTGAAAGCTTCCGGTGCACGCGCCATAAAACCTCGCGGAGAAAGAAAACGAAAGAACCCGCGAGGAAAACCGAAGGTTTCGCAGGTTGTCGGGTTGCATATGCAACGGCGGGAAGCGCTACGTTCTGATCTGCTTCGGAATCTTGGTACAGACCCGGCGAACTTTGACGTTGGGCCGGCGGATCCTTTAAAGTTTGCAGTTCAGTTGCCTGGAGTGAGACGGAGTGACTCCCGCCGGGTAATAGGAAACACGGAACGGGCTTCGCCGACGTTGGGGACGGGCAATCTCCTCGATCTAGGGAGGAGTGGACGCAGACCGGAGAAGTGGCCCACTGAATGGAGAAGTGATGGTATGTCCAGCTGGCGACTTACCGACGTTATGGGCATCTGAGGCAGAGCGGTAGAACTTGCACGTCGTACAACCCTGCGGGACGCGCCGATGGCTGCCAAACGTCGGGTACCGCCACACATACAAGCCCGAATATACTCGCGCCGGACTGAAGGGTTTCTTCACGATGAGTCTCGTATCCGAAAGCCAGGACCAACCCAATATCTTCAAGGTCGGTGAATTTAGCCCTTGTATTGCCGTTGGTCTAATTGTGCACAGATGTCAAGTCTCCTTCGGAACATAAACCCATTGCTCAGCTGGCCCACGGACTGAGTCGTGTTCTATTCAAGTGCGTGTTCGCTATCTTGCTAGCTTGGAAAAAAAACGAATACGGTGACATCATGGGGATAGTCCTGGAGTACACTGGTTGCAAGACCCAAGATCGCGGGTGTACAATTTCTCGCCTTGGTTGGAAGCCATACCCAAAGTGAATGATTTTGCTTTTGAGCGTATCACCGGTTTCGTGAGGAGTTCTCAAGATAATGTACGTGGCCGACTCGTGTTACTCTGTGGTTCTTTTGAGTTGAACACGGCCATAGGACTTGCACATCCTAGCTAAGCGACACAACCGCCCCTTCGTAGGCTCCACTTCCTCTCTCACAGGTCTCTTAAGTCACGTGTACTTCCTCGTGTCTGGTGATCGGGCAGTCGACACCAGTCCGCTGAGTCGTGCGTTCGCTCACGAGGTACGTAGGAAGTCCCATCCCTTCTTACTTCGCGGTCGTCAGTCTAATGTCAACTCGGCGTTGCAATATAGCCAACCACGTTCACACCCGGCCAACGCATGCCCACGTCGGTGATCCTCGATTACAATGATGGCGTATGGTCGATTGATTCAGACAAGGCTAACGAAATCGCTGAGAAGAACGTCTTGACGTGGATGGTGCGGGTAGTTTCTTGACCATCTCCAAGATTTGTTCTCAGTCAGGTCGTGTCGCTGACAGGGAACGATGCTGGAGAAATTTCTCGTCCTTCCGGAGCCAAAGTTCAAGAAGCTACTTCGTTCTTCCCCCGAGTCTGTAGATGATCGCGATTCACGGAGGGAAGCATACCGCTATGCCGTGGTGAGCTTGTTTTTCGAGTTTTAGACGAAACGGTCCGATGAATACTTTTGTACAGTCTGACAGTTTCGTTATGCGGTCTCAACTTGACTGCGTGGACTCACGGTTACCGGGCACTGGTATCTTCGACATAAAAACTCGGGCTGCAGTTCCCATCCGACTGGACATACTAAATTATGAGGTATGCAGAACAAGTCATGTTCTCTTTATATACCTGACCTGGTGTCCCCTTCTTCTCCCCTCCCCTCACAGGAAAATTCTGGCTATCTAATCAAGAGACTCACTGGAGGACTGGAAAGCTTCGAGAAAGAGTACTATGACCTTATTCGCAGCGCTTTTCTTAAATACACGTAAGCAGCTATTCCGCTGGGCGATCCTTTCTGCTCTTTAACGGCGTCAGCGTAGCTTTCAAGCTCGCATCGGGAACATGGACGGTGTCCTTGTCGCTTACCACAACACAGCTCGAATATTCGGATTCCAATACATTCCTCTAGAGGAGATGGAGGCGCGCTTGTACGGCCCCGGAGACGGATCGCGTGTGTTCGATAAGTGTCTCCGCCTACTCGAATGCATCCTGAAAGAAGTCGTGGGCGTGTATGGCCAGCAGGTGCGTATCTGCCCGTCCCATTTTGTGGTGTGTAATGCAAACCATGCACTCCTTGCGTAGAGTGTGAGGTGTACCTTCGACAAGCGGGATAACGTCGATGAAATGGTCGTATTCGTCGAACCGGCAAACTGGGTCGAAGCAACTGAAGGCAAACCGTGCCCAATCACCCAACTCGAGGTGAAGGTGGAAAACCATCTCAACGATGCGCCTTCACGTGGGTCGACTGCAGTGGCATCCGATCAACCTTGTATGTTCGGTTCTCCACACTTCCTCATCCACCACACACCCTTGTCTATCCATTACATTTATCTGGTAGGTGACGGCTAATTGGCACCCGTACAGGGCTCATCCATTGGGCGATATCCCACTCTGCCGCCGATGAGGAAGACATACGCAGTAACCTTACGCAGAGCCAAAACCGCCAACTCAATGCACTCCACTTCCCAGCCGGAGTAAAGACCCTCGCGGAGATGGTGGCCTACTGGGATAACATTCATTTCGGTGGTCCAATACCGAAACCTTCTACCGGGGACCTATCGTCCCCTTCTTCCAATGCAATTGCAAGTGAAGACAAGACCGAGGGCGACGAACGGCGTGCCTTGAATCGATCTCTCGCGTTCCGCACTGCACCCCCCCAGATCGAATATTTGAGGAGCCTAGCTCGGCAGGGACACGACGACACCATACGCGCGGAGGCTGAAGAAGCGTCGTCTGGGAAGGGAAAAGTCGTGTGGGGCCCAGCTGACTTCTTACGAGACACTGTAGATGATGATCAGACCCGTCAGCTTGAGCGTGACGTCTCTGAATCAACTGTGGACGGAGGGGAAGTCGGTGGTGTCAGCGTTTCGACAGAGGAGTCGTGCGATTCAGCTGCCGGTATTGGAGACGGTGAGGTTTCGGGTGCAGGGGCCATTTCTAAGTGGCTAGATACGGCCGTCGAAATACAGGGTTCAGAGCGAAGTGTAGCCTCGACGGACCATCGCATGGACACTAATGTTAGTAACATCACTCACCGACACTAGACCAACGGACGACCGTTGTACATATGTAGTTATAGCGTAGAGTGAAACCTAATCATCGCTGTCGGCTTGCATTGATTGTATCAGCGAGCGTTCCCGTGAGTTTTTTTTCGAAGCCTGGGTTACATCAACCTTGGTGAGGCCCGAGAGTTGTTCGGACTAGAGTTATGCATTACTCCATCAGAATGGCCAACTTGGAAGTTTGGAACCCAAAAAATTCGGGAATACATATAATATCGGAATCCCTTGCGGCCCTTCCATTCCGTTCGGGTTGTTGTACTGGCCAACTAGTACTGGTAGTGACTTGCAAAACAATCGAATGTATCCTAAAGGTATTACAACAGAGGTTCAGAAATACATAGCACCTAGTCATGATACATTGCTAGCTCATAAAGAAAGTGAGTACGACCTACGAAACTATTGGTTCTTGCGTGTTTTGCGCCGTCCCATACCCAGCAGCATAGTTACTTTGAAGATGAACGTATTAGTCACAAACCAAAGCTAAAGTCGTGGAAATGGTCAGGGGAATCGACCTAGATAAAGATGCCGTGCCTACCTGATGAAAGGGAAAGAGATCATAGAAAAGCCTTAGCCGATTTGGTACATAAGGAATAACATGTGAGATGATGTATCTGACAAGGAGAAAAGTAAACAACACCAATAAGATGGCAGCTAGAGAGGAACAAAATCTCACAGAAGACCATTTACGAGCCACTCCAGATAAGCCGGCACGCTGCTCACATCTGGGGACGACTGAGAGGTGCAAAGATGGATGTCGTGAAGGCTGAATTTCTGCAAATCGTTGTCGTTGGTGGAGACGGTGTCGAGACAGCTTTCGTAGGCTCTTTCATAACCGCGATACGACTGTTGGAGACGGACGCAAACTAGACTCGCCTTTGAGAGGTCCGCAACGTATTCGATGCCATTCCAGACAGCAGGGCCACGAGCACAGGCCAAAAGTGCATCGAGGCCACGTCCTCGCTGTCGTACAGGTAGGGTAGCCTGGAGTCCCTTACCCGAAGGGCCCACGTCCAGTTGAGGCTGTACTGAATTTTTCGGACGGAAATGTTCCGCGCAGTACTCTGACCATAAGTCATAAGGAATCTTTTGGACGTCGCCACACGTGGCAAAACAATCGTGAGTGCCGGCTAGGATGCCTTCTGGGGGGGAAGATTCGGACGAGAGTGGGGCACCGGTAGCAGGACACCACGCAAAAATGGATTGGTCGTCGGTTGTCTCCATGATTTTATTCTGAAGTTTCAGAAATGTTTTCCTCACGGCCTCCTTTTGACCATCTTCGTACACGATTGGCAGATTGACGCCGAACAGTCCCATCAGGGCGTAAACTTTGTCCTCCCCTTTGGTTGACGTCCGTCCCTTGGCCCAGGACAACCTAGTCGCGACGCTAAAATGGGGAACGCGCTCTGGATACGCAAGAGCATCTTTGTGGATGCCCGTAATGGCAGATATTACGCTCGAAAGGCCTGCCTTGGTTCCAATCATCGTCCAGTCTTTTGCAAAGAAGACCACGTGCTTTGGGGCCAGAAGCTCCTGAAGGGTCCATGAACGTTTGAACCACCTCGACTCCCTGAATTGACTGCGTCTCTCCTTTGGGTCCTCGTCTCCATCAACGTCGTTCAGGTATGTGTAACATACTTGTGCGTTTTGGAACCAAGTATACGCTGAGATCCTCGGCTCGCTGTGAGCACCCCTGCTGTTGGCATCTGCACAGCAAGTATCGATCCACACATAGTCCAAACCATCCTGCTGTGCAAGCCTACAGCACATTTCAACCTTCTCGTAACCGGGTTCCAGGCGTACGCTCTTAGTTCCAATCTGTTGGAAATAGTCTCTCTCTCCATTTTGCCACGCGTGCGATAGGATGGCATAAGGGCGTTGTTCAGGGACGTCTTCTAAGTGTTGTGTTTCAGCGTTTAAGAGGTACATATGGTCAGAGGGCGGTGGACGTTTAGTGGGCGGGTAGAGGGTTGATCAAGGCTTGGGGAAAGCGGGCTGCATGCTGTGTGTGGGTGCTTAAGCGCTTAAGGTCGACTCCTGAAGGCCTGGCGCGTCAATCATCTCATATCTCCATTACGGGATAGGCTTCCTACTGAAGTAGTAAGTATTCAAACCTTCACGTACTTGGGAGCACCCAGCACCCCTTAAATTACTTGACATGAGGAACAGCGCCGCTTCTCGGATCAACGTGCAGGCTGCAATACTATCCGGCACGGTTAGCTTCTGTCGCCGCCGAAGGTTGCGAACCTTATGTGCTCGTGAATTAGAATTCCACAGCATTGCGAGCGGTTTGACCGCCCTCTTATTAGTGCCCTCGATACTGAGCGATGGTCTTCGCACCTTCTCTCGTCCTCTCCGAGTTGAATTTTCTTGCACTACCCGGTCTACTTTTCTGTCTTACCCTGTGCTTGTTAGCACTTTTTTTATAGTCGCCGACTGATTGCCACAGATCTGCAGTACGTACCAACGGTCAAACCATCCGTTTCACGTTGAGACACACCTTCGTTACTCCTAGCGTGCCATGCGACTTATCAAAGTAAACAACTTCCTCGACAGGCATAGCGGAATTCGGCGACAAGCCTATACCGATACCGACATTTTCGAAACTTGCGAAGATGTCGGGACAAAGTATTGCATAATATCACATCGCTGGGTGGGCCAAGAGGTCGAATACAAGCCGATGAAGAACCTCGCCAAATTGGATAACGCACATGATATACTAGACCTGCCTGGTTACCAAAAGATCCTGGAAGCTTGCAATGTTGCGGCGCGTGATCGTTTCGAGTATCTTTGGATTGATACGTGTTGCATTGACAAGCGGAGCAGCTCAGAACTGACTGAAGCCATTAACTCCATGTTCCGTTGGTACAAGAATTCCGAGCAATGCTACGCGTACCTTCATGACACCACTCACTTCCCTACCGCACCTGACACTGTGACTTTTGCCGAATCTCATGGCTGGCCGCAGTGGTTCTCAAGGGGCTGGACGCTACAGGAGTTGATAGCTCCAAAAAACCTCCGATTTTTCAACAAGGATTGGAAGGAAATTGGCGATAAACGGAGCAAGGCGACTGAGTTGAGGCAGATCACAAGAGTCCCTGTGTCTGTCTTGAAGGATGGATTGTCTTCCTACAACCCCAGCTTTGCCGAGGTCATGTCCTGGGCTGCTGAGAGGAGGACGGCAGTGGAAGAGGACCAAGCATACTCACTATTAGGCCTGTTGGGTGTTAACATGCCGATGTTATACGGAGAGGGGAAGAAAGCATTCCAGCGCCTGCAACTTGTGTTCATGCAGATGTCGACTGACCAGAGCATCTTTGCCTGGGCAATTACAAAGCCTGAGGTGGCAGAGAGTGCGGAGCACGGGAACGCCGACGAAAAGATGGAGTGGACCAGTGGAGTCTTGGCTGATGGCCCTAGCTCCTTCAGAGGATGCGATGATATCATTCGGATGGAACCGCAGGAATTCTACAAGTTGCTTTCAAGTCTGTGGCAGACACACGTGGGAGCACTTGCTGCCGACGAAAAGTGCGAAGCCCTGCCTCCACTGACTGTAACCAACCTCGGAATACGGATAGTGCTTCCTCTGAGGCCTTATTATGGCTGTCGATCGGTCTTCCAGGTGGCGTTGGCATGTCGCAGGAGAGGCCAGTTGGCGCCGCTGACCATCGATTTGGCAGCTTCTCGACAAGTTTACTACAGATACTCCGGCTTAGATGGGCTTCAGCCGCAGCCATTTCCTGGTAAACGGAGACTGCACCTCGCATATCGAGACGAGATCCCTCGCGACGGCATTACATTTAAACTGGTTGGAACGGAAGCCCTCTATGGTTTCCACCGCCATCCCCCTGCCTTCCCTCCAGGAATAGAATCCAGAGATGGTTT
Organism: Pisolithus albus; assembly: GCA_024613165.1. NCBI lineage: Eukaryota > Fungi > Basidiomycota > Agaricomycetes > Boletales > Pisolithaceae > Pisolithus > Pisolithus albus. The sequence goes on from JANFAB010000078.1 coordinate 73,841, forward strand.
ACTTCACCTGTCAAGCACCAAGCCCCTCGCAATAGTCGTCTATGCCAATGCCTCCAATGTTCTATTTGCTGTGGCATGTGGCTACTGCTTCGGCCAGGGTTGGGTGCATGTCATTTGTGATAAACCACTGGACACGTCTCCCCGTTATGCCCGGCAGATTTACAAACAAACATGGAACGGGGGTGCAGAATATGCCCGCCTTATGCCTGATGCATTCCCCGGTAACGTTTCGCAGCCTTACTATGTCAAGTATGGACAACTCTGCGGCACCGTTTGGGCCGTAAGAATTGCTTACGGAGGATGGGAGCAATCAAGCAATCACATTGTTACTGTCGATGTTGTCGAATTCCCAGGTGGCCATTGCAAGGCGCTCACATGGGAGCACATGCATGTGAGTACATTCCACTTCCGAATGTGGCATTAAAAACTTACACCCTCTAGGGTACTAACAGGTCAATGGATGCCGACGTCCCTTGTCTCAGGAGAGAAACCTCATGGCCCGGCGGCCGCCTTGATGGTCACCAGATAAAGGGTACCCACCAAGTCTATTTCCTCGCACCTACAGGACAGGAGATCAGAGTGAGCCCCAATACATATACACTGGTCCGTATAACCTAATAGATGTGGTAGGTAGGTGACTATGGTGTCGTTTCAAACCACAAAGTGGGAGATTTTGAAGTTCGGGGCAACGTATTCGACGAAATGAAGGCCCCCAAGCTGACGGTTGGGCAGTATACTAATGTAACGTCTCTCGGAGGCAAGGTCACGAGTAGGTTTAAACCCTACGGCACCCCACTCACGTCCCCTCCCCAAGATGCTGGGCTAGGCCTAGAACTACATGAACCAAAAATGCACTCGCTCATGGACACTCAACGCGTCCTTGATGAACTGAAACGGTCGTCTGCACGGATGGGAGACTACTCATTGGTGACATCGGTAGTGCAATGTTCTGCATGCTCCCTCACCGACGACTTCAAAGCGCGGATCGCGAAGCAGATGCGACGATATCCCCGGATTTGGCAAGGCTGTGAGTTCTCCCGTCAGCATCAAGCAGCTGTCTCCTGCCTTGAGTCTCATGCAATGTGACAGACGTCCGTGATCTCACGGATAAGCCGCAAGTGGTCACTCCATTGTACAGGATTGCCATTCCTTGGGTTTGGTACCAAAGTGAACCAAATAGGAAAGTGAGAAGCGAATACCAGATGATCTGGTGAGACATTTTCAAGCTGGGTAGTCGCGTGATTGACGATACCGTCCTTTCGCATGTAGGAAACACTTCAGCGTCATGACAGGCTACCCACCGGGGCACCATAAGAAATTCAAAGATGAGGCAGTCAAGTTCTTCAACAACATGTTTGGTGTGGAGCATCTGGAAAGTCTTGTGTGTATTCGTGTCCATCGTTATTAGTATGTGCGCAGCTGAGGGTTTCCACAGGTAGGCCAAATCGCTTTCTTTGAACACCTACTCTTAAATGGTGAGATTGATTGTTAAGTTAATCGTTATCTCGGGGTGCAACTAACGGGAACGTGTCAGAACCGCCAAATGACCTCCTCAAATCCGTACCGGAATCCCGTATTAAGAAACTATCGGCAGATTTAATCAATTCGATGAGTGGGGTCACAAATGAACGTGAGGATAACTGGTTCTCAGAAGTAAAGCGCAGTGTGTCCATAGTTCAGAAGATCACTGACAGTGACACCCTTGCCCTCGAGGCGAGTGCGCCACCGTCACCGCTGGGAACTAATGTTTGTTCATCGTAGTGATAGTTCGTTGTGGATATATCCGACACTTTTCCCAAAAATGCGGAAGCACTCAACGAATTGTGAGTGGGTAGCATGACGCGTGCGTTGTGCACAACTAACCGTACTACAGTACCACAAGGACAAAGATCAGTGACAACATTCCTGACTAGTGAGTGTCTGCGCGCCGCGGGATGTTTGTCGTGGCAAGATACTCATTGTATACGTGTAGCAAACAATCATTAGTGAAGGAAGTGAAGAACTTGCAAGGTGATTGTTACAAAACCGAAGATTCTTCTGAACAACTTGCGCTGGAGGAGGATATCGTTGGCAAGGTACAGTGATACGAATCGTACCGATCACTCGATTGACAAATGTCTTTTGCAGATTTTAGAAGTATTTCGTTATGGCATCTCCTTGGAAATCCGGTACATATTGGCCAAGGAAAGTCGGGAAATACTCCTTTTTATTACTTTCTAACACGAAGTAGGTGGTGAATGAAACACTAGACTACGAGACGACAAACAGGAGCATGGATCTTCCAGAGAAGGGACTTAGATTCGAAGTACACGTTTCACCTATCTGGTGCACCGTAAGCGCCTCATTGCAATCGTTTTCCCTGCCAGTGCTTGAAAATCGGTGGTGAATTTTTCCGAAATGCACTTTATGAGGTTCCGCAGGACAGTACAGCCCACTTGCGACGGTGCGTGCCGAGATTTAATCCGCGTCGTCATAGAAGAACTCAGTTCCTTCATATTTGATAACCAGGCTCATGGCCAATGCGAGGGATAAGGTATCGATGCATAAGCTTTACTTCAGAGCTCGTGAAGAAAGAAGGAATGGAGGGTTTGGCAGTAGGCGGGGGAGCCGACCAACCAATGAAAATGCTTCCGCTCCATTATGACGGACAGTGGGAGAGACCTCGTCATGAAGCATGTGCAGAACAGCCACTCTGGAGACATGCGGTAGGCTTGTGAATGTATCAATACGATCGATTTGTACTATGATACGCTGTATGTGGGAGGACCCCAGCAAGGTTTTTGCCGCCGGCGCCGGCGCTTCCCGATTAGTGTCCGATTTAAGGGGGTATAGGAGTTGGGACGTCTTTTGTTTTCTACATTCTCCTGCCAACGGCGTAGACAACTTCCGACTGTTTGCCTTCAGCACGACGGATATCTACTCTTCCCCTCTGCGTGTCTGTCGTAGCTGGCCCTCAAGTCGCAGACGTTGAACAGAGCCCAGAATTTTCGGCGAGCAGCCTCCATGGGTGCCGAGTGAGCCTTCGGTCTTCGACATGATACCCTTGCGCGTTGCCTAACCATCATCATTTCCCGCCAGGAAACCTGACCGTATAAAGGACACTACAGGGGACGGTGAAGTGGAAGCCCAATGTCTGCAAGAACACGCAAGAAACAACCGTCTCGTTCCTCCTTCAGATGGTGCATGTCCCATAAATCGACTACCGCCCGAAATTCTGTCCCTCATTTTTGAACACGGAACTGCGGCGGCGGAAGACCTCGAAGACGTAGATGAGGAGGGCTATATGACATGGAACGAGTTCTCGGAGCGCCACGCTGAGGATGAAGAAGGGTCTGGCGAACAAAAGGGCCGAATCCAGGAAGAGGAAGGCGAGCAGCACGAGACTGGAGTAGGTGGAGAGGAAGGATCTGACTCGGATGACAAGAGCTCTGAATGTGAAAGCGACACGGGGGGTTTGCCTTTCCAACTCATCATTTCCCAAGTGTGCAGGCACTGGCGTACGGTCGCACTGGAAACTCCTTCACTTTGGACGAGGATCAAAGTCTCGTGCATGGACAGGCCCGCTTATGAAAGGGTAAATGCTTTCTTGGATCGTAGTAAAAGTCTTCCACTGGAGATTTACGTCGATTCCGAATCCCCGGACGACCTCTCGGATGATGAAGACCCACCGGCAGAGCTCTCCAATGCTGACCTCGAGAAACTCTTCACTCTCCTAGTTCCTCACGTTCCCAGGTGGGGTTCGATTGACGTCCACGTCACATCCTACGAGGATATGTACACATTCCTGAAGATGCTCTCGGATCCATCTGTTCCCCCCGCTTCCCAGCTCCAAGTGCTCCGACTTTACCATCACGAAGAATTCGACGGCCATCTCACAAGTTTTCCCGAACCAGATTTCTCGGATCACTTTACAATTTTCAACGGTTCCGCACCGCGTCTTCAGAACGTCAGTTTGTGGGGCGTGCACGTCGACTGGACTCAAAGTTGGCTTCACTCTCCTAACCTGGTCGAACTTGAGCTTGCCTACCATACACCGGACGTTCGTCCCGATTGGCCCACCTTTTCTGCTATGTTACGTGCCGCGGCTCCTACGCTCGAGAAACTGTGTCTTGAGTCGTCAGGTCCTTCTGGGTCTCCATATGAGTGGATCGTTGAAACTGATACCCCGGAGTGGAACGTTGACGCGAATAGTCCGATTTTACTTCCTAAACTAATCCAGCTTGAGCTGGCGTTCATTCCACCCCTTGAAGTCATCTCGCTGTTGCGCAAATTATGTATGCCCTCGCTCAAGGTTCTCGCACTCAATTTCGATGACGGGGACTATACCGATCTCGTGACATACTTGGCGAGACCTACCACTACCGCCGCTACCAAAGCTATCGGTGCCACCTCAACGATAGAACAGCCACGTAGTCTCCTTGGAGGTCTCGAGTCTCTCAAAATCGCTGGTTTACGTTGCAGCGAACAAAGCGTAGAACGGATGTATAATGAGCTCGTTAACCTCGAGGCGCTCAATCTGTCTATGCATCACCTCCCTTTCCCCTTCTTCGGAATCCTTCACCCGCAACCGACGCCGACGCTAGAGGGAAGCGGACCCCCTGATACCACAGTGTCCTACCGGGTCCCCCTCCCCCGTCTGGCGACACTTTTTGTTTCGGATGTGCGCGGAGGCCTTGTTCGACGCTTCGTGCACGAGCGACAATGGGTTGGCGCGCCCTTACGAATGGTATTCGTAGAAGAGGACACGTATGTCACGTCCGAAGATGAAAGCTGGTTGAAAGAGAATCTAGAGAAGTTCGATTATTTTGAAGGGAGCGACGACGAAGATGGATATGAAGAATCTCTACCTTCGGACTATATGTCATATGAGGAATGGGATGCGGACGACGACTGGTTGGAATCGGGTTCGGAGTGAAGGCTCTTTACCTCGTCCGAGGCACGGAAAGGTGTAACACAAAGTCAGCAGCAATGTGTATACAGTGGACAGTTTGTATCACGAGTATGGGTCCCATCAACCTCGGAGTGCTCCTATCTTCTTTACAAATAGGATAAGTACCCTCGCGTTGGGGTATATTTGATGAACATTGAATGTCGAAGGGCTCCTGGAGCCACACCAGATGTCCGAGTACATGGGCGCTTTCACCCCACCTCCGGCTTCCTCCATCCTCCGTTGTTACGATGTGTAGCAACAGTTCGGTTCGTAAAACTAGTAGCTATGCTGCAGGGGTGACGCACAACTAGTCTGAAACTTACTACTGGTAATATAACCCAGGGCTTGAAAAGACTTGCGAGAACGCACGCTGATGCAATGCAAACCAACAATGGTATTTAACTACACATTGCTATGATATCAGTGGGCCAGACTGTTATCAGGACCAGTCTGGATTGTCGAGTACCGATTGGTCATTTCACTGATTGGCATGTACAACGGTCATGCGTAAATCTAGTGTCGGTGAGTGGTGTCACTAACATTAGGTCTCGATGTGATGATCCGTCGAGGATACACTTGCTGTTGAGTCTGTATCTCGACGGCCGTGTCTAGCTAGTGACGATGGTTTCGAGACCCGCAAACCAGTATGCATCCAACTAGCATGATGTGAAGGTGCGGATGGAGAGTTACTACGATCCGACTACAGCAAGACGACTTACATCCTGAAATCTGAGCACTCACGAGTCAGGGATATATTTGACGGGATGGGGATCATGTCTTGGACTGATGGATGGACCATGTCAGTCAAGGTCTTATGCCCCTCACAGTGCAGGGGAAGTGTTTCTATGAATAAAGTGGTAGGATTGAAAGTTCGTTCCAACTCGTAGGCCGAAAGCTACTTACCCTCTTCCGACAAAGGATTCTACTCGTTGAGTACCACAGGGTGTGGCACTGTACCGCCGGCATGCTGCTTCTCCTTACAAGACCTTGCTGGAGTATCTGACATGCACTGCAGGTTCGGTGGGAAAACTCTTCAGGATCAATACTTGAACCTACAGTGATATTTAAGAGAGACGGGGACGAGCGACGATTCGCAGAGCCCTTCAGTAATGAGATGAGCTAGGTCTAAGATGCAATAGGGCGGGGAAGGGCGGGGGGACCCCACAAGTTCGAAAGTAAAATGGGAACACACCACAGATACATCAGCAGTTATTTCTGCGATATGATAATCCCACTAATCATGCACCTCCAATTGTATTTGTCCCTGTAGAAGGAATACGACCTTGATCGGAGTAGGAAGCACTTCTTGCACGGAGCACCTAACAAAACAATAGTGAGTCAATACAGCAACGAGGGTCCTCCAAAATCTAGTCACTATGACAAGAGTCATCATGGATGAGTAAACTGCTGTGATTGTCCGAAGAACCCATCGACAATGATGTTGTCATCGAGACGTAACGCGCGTTAGGAGTCACCGAATCCACTAGGACTCAAGATCTCCGGGTTTATCAAGTGGAACGTCCAGCTATTACCGTAGCAGATTTTTCATTTTTTTTTTCAAGGTTTTGAGTAGATCGAATGGGTACCGCCGGCACCCTCCTAGTGACCCAAAGGGTGTGATTACGTAATCAATAGTACGGAAGTGCAGTATTTTCCCTCCAGAGCGTGCGCTGTGAAGACCGCCTGTGGTGTTTCGTAGACATCATCGACGCTGTATCGGCATGAACCCCCTGACAGGATAATATCTGAATCACATCTCCTACCTGGGCACCTGAATTACCGAGAAATTGAGACGCCACGAGACCTATTCCTCCTCCCCTTTACCTCCTGGGCCGAACCTGGCTTTAACTCCTCTCCAAACTGACTCCAACAGTCGAGAACGGGCCAGTGATCTCGGTACGATGCCGCACGTCTACTTCGTGCTCATTTCTTTTCCCTCTTCACTCATCCCTCCTTGCACAGATCATGCCAGTAAATACTCTTGTATTTATTACGTGTTTGTCTGGGCAATACGTATCACTGGCAGCTATCGTCTGGTCTGATGGGACTTCGGATCTGAGAACAAAGGGTATGCCGTTCTTGTTTCTTCCCCAAAGTATCTTACTTCGAAGGCGGCGCACCAGCCATCACAGAATGGAACATCCCGGGCCGCATGGAAAGCCAGGGATGGACAAAAAATGGACGTCCTGCATGATTGCATTATCATCCGCCGTGCTTGCTGTGTCACTGCGGAGAGACTAAGGAGCGGTGGAACAGCCGCCACGCGTCTGTGTGGAGGTCCATCTGAATCCTGATCGTCACGCCGTTCGAAGTTAGAATGTCCTTGAGTGTTGTATTCTGGACAGTTATTGGTGACTGACTGGCCGACGGTATCCAGCGACGAGGCTTCAACTTCTCTGCCTGCGTTTAATGCAGTTCTGCCGAGAAAATCGTGGATCAACAGACACCCACATGTGTAAGCCGCAAAGCCGCATCCCTGTGAACATCAATGCATATGCAGTAAGTGGGTTTTTGTTTTCGATTTCTGATTTCATAGATCGAGATTGATATCGCATGGAAACGCACAGGCTGTAGCCATACACCACGTTAACATGCGTAAGTCGGTACGGGCACCCGGATGGCGCCATGTACTTCCGGGGCAGAATGCTTATCGTTGCTACTGTAGTTTTTAATTTCAGCCATGGTCTTTGTCTCGTTCTGGTTTGCCATCGTCACACGTGGTTGACGTTCGAAGTATCGATTTAGGCATGTCCGTCTCGAATGACTGGATAGCTCTGTCAAATCCATATGGTCACACACAGTAACGGCTTGGTTCTTGTCCGTAGACAGGAGACCTTGACGGCTGAGCGCTTGAGCACCAGTGCGATTTCGATGGTAGCGAGTTGCTCGTCCCTCATCTTCCCTGTGGATGTAGTATCCATGTCTTTAACTTGATAAGGATTGTGTCGATCGAGCGAGTAGTCTAACGTTGAAGCGACCAATCTTCTTTTTTTTTTACATGGCGTGTGTGCGCGCCTTTCTTGTACTTGTCAATCCTGTACGATTGTAGCCTCTGGATCCCTGCTCATACTGACCCGGCGAATTTCCTCAGCCTGTTGCCATCGAGCGAGTGCTCTCCCGCGGGGTTACTCGCTTGTCGGACTGTCGCTGGGTTGCAATCGGTACTTTGTACATATGTCACCGTAGCAACGAGAGGGACATCAGCGGCCGCTGCCTCTCACTGGCAGGTTACCTCCGCTATTAGGTACATCTTCCACTAAACAAAAAGGTATTTTCGATCGGTTTGCGTCGACACTGTTGTTGTTTTCTGGCCCCTCGTCATCGAGTGATGGCATTGTGCCAAAGACATGATAAACGATCACACAGCTGAATTCATTTGCCACACGGCCACCTTGTAAGGACGTGAGCACCTAAAGTACATCCATGGACGTCCACGGAGACGACCCTTATCGTTGCTGCAAGTGGCGAGACAAGGTGTAAAGAGGATCTCAATTGCATTATGTAAGCAGGAGCTGTGTGCGCGCACCCACTGACCGTTGTTGGTTTGTTTCGCGATAACTCAAGGACGGAGCACCAGCCAACCTCATTTGCGTATAAAGATGGTCCTCGACACGAGAAACATATACAAAAAACTCCCCAAGTTCCTACGTCGACTCCTTTGGTTCTTCCGAATGGCCCCAGAACCTCCTGATATCCTTGGATTGTTCACCGACTATAGGACCAAGGATCCCGTCCAGATAAACAACCTCAGATTGTGGTACAGGTCACATATTCGTAAAATACTCATAACGCGGGAGTGTTTGGTCACCAAGATTTGCTGGTACAAGGGGCGGAAAAATGTACGACATGAATTTTTACGCTTCGACATCTCGTCTCCTGACAAGGTGCACACCACCATTGTCATCGCCGAGAGGGGTGCAGGCGAGATCAGCAAGGGCGGGGATAGGCTTCCTGGTCAAGTTCTCATGTTCTGTCCTTCGACTGAACCCGCTGACTATTCTATAGGTGTCACAGAGCATACCGATACTACTACTCCCCCAGTCAATCCAACGGATTCTGTGATAGGTCCTAGCACTCAACCGGTAACCACCACACCACCCCTCGCTTCGCCAGACGTCGCCAGTGACTCCACTGCGAGTAGTGCCGACGAGACCACCCCTAATATAGACAGAGGTGAATCTGCTGCGACCGACGGGAAAAAGAAGCCCAAGGCGGAGCGATCGTCCACGAATGCCTCGTCTTCCTCCAACATCATTTCACGGCGGCTGGCCCGTGATGCGATCTCTTACGCAACCTTGGATAGCACAGCCAGTGCTGAGCTTGAGCAGCGGTGCAAGGATGCTGACTGCATCTCTACACTAACGTTCCCCGAAAATGCTGGGCCGTCCGCAGACAAGATAGCGACTTTGCTTGTTGTAACTTCCGAACTCGAACCAATGTACCAGCTTATGCACACGCAGTGCTACTGGTTTGTTGCAACCGTGTTTGAGGCAAGCAAGCGCCTATTCCCTGGTGCCGAGCAAGATATCACCAAACATAAAGGAGGCAAGTGTTATCGGATTCGTATCCCGCAAAAGCCGAGCGTGGATGCGGTGTGCGGAGAGTATGATAAAGCTCAGACTGCTTTGGACGCGGAGATTGAAGAGGAACGTAGAGTTGAACGAGAGGTACCCGTTCTCTTGTTCAAGTTCGCTATCTATACTTACCATAACCTGAACAGCAAGAAGAAAAGAGGCAACGGGAAATTGCAGAACTCCGGGCTGCAGCGGAAAGGGAACGCGAGCAACGTCAGGCTGCAGAGGAAAGGGAACGCGAGCAACGCGAAGCTGCAGAAGAAGCCACGAGAAGGGAACGCGAGCAACGCCTGGCTGCAGAGGAAAGGGCGCGGGCTGCAGAAGAAAAGATTGCGAACTTGCTGCGCCAGATGGAGGCATCGGGGGCGGGCGCAAGTACCGGACAGGCCTGATGGCCGCGCGTATGCTTCTACTAACCCCCGCTTTTTGCTGGAGCACGGACAATGGAGGACTCAAAGGCGAGGATGAAAGTTTTACTTAGTGTCTGATGGATGGTGGTGGCCGCGTATACATTTATACCAAATTACTTCATGTTGTATGCATTATGCTCTCAGTCCCAACGTCGTGGAAGTGTGCGTCTCCTCTACCTGCCGTGCATGCGATAGGATCAACACAAGATCGCTGACAGCATTACACTTGAGATCGTTGGAACTTCAGCTCTTCATAGTTTCAGCCGTTGTTTCGTCTTCCCCAGCAAAACAAAGTCTGAAGACGGTTCCCTCAAACTGTCAAGCACCAACCCCCTTGCAATAGTGGTCTACGCTAACGCTTCCAATGCTTTCTTCGCTATCGCATGTGACTACTGCTTCGGCCAGGACTGGGTGCACGTCATCTGTGATGAACCGCGAAACAAGCCCCTCCTTTATGCAAAACAGATTTACAAACAGACGTGGAACAGGGGTGCGGAATATGCCCGCCTCATGTCAAGCATGGACACCTCCTCGGCACTACTTTAGCTGTAAGGGTCGCTTGCGGAGGATGGCAGAAGTCGAACGATCGAATCGTTACAGTCGACATCGTCAAATTCCCAGGGGGTCGTTGCAAGACGGTTACAGTCACTTACATGGGAACCCATGTATGTGAGTATGCTTCCCTCTGTGAGTATGGCATTGTGTATAACCTTACTATATCCAGGGCACCAAAGCCCTCATAAAAGCGGACGTTCCTTGCCTCATGAAAGAGACCTTATGGTTCGGTGGTCGCCTTGATGGTCACCGGATAGAGGGTGCCGGCGAAATCTTTTCCCTTGCACCTACACAGCGGCAGATCAAAGTAAGTCCTAAAGCGTATACTCTCATTCAAAATTCAACGGATACACTAGGTAGGTGACTACGGTGTTATTGCCAACGACAATGCAGGGAGTTTTGAATATCGAGGAAACATCTTCAGCGAATCGGAGGCATCCAACTGGAAGCTCAGGCCATATACCGATGATTTAGCTCTCAAGCGAGTCGTTACGAGCAGACTTGTACCCTACGATACTCCACTACCACGGCCTTCGGGAAACACTGGGTTGGTTCTACACAAACCAAAAATTCTCTCGTTTCTAAATAGTCAACGTACCTTTGATTTGCTGAAGCAGTTGTCTAGCTGGATGAGAGACTACTCGTTGGTGACATCGGTAGTGCAATGTTCAGCATGCTCCCTTACCGACGACTTCACAGGGCGGATTACGACTCAAATGCGACGATTTCTGCAAATCTGGCAGGGTTGTAAGTATTTCGTTAGCATCATTCTTTACCTCAAGTTCCACGCACTATGACAGATGTTCGTAATGCCACAGCTAACCCCCAAACCATCACTCCGTTGTATACTGTTGCCACTCCCGGGATTCGGTATCAGAGTGAGATGAGCAGAGAAGTCGTATGTGAATACCACGAGATCAGGTGAGTATATTTAAGTCGCATAGTAGTGCGGCCGATGATTCCCTCTGTAGGGAGCGCTTTAACGTCATAAAGAAATCCCCACCAGTACATAACGGAGAACTTAGAGAAGAAGCAGTCGAGTTCTTCAAAGATAAATTTGGTGTCAAGCACCTGGAAGGTCTTGTGTGTATTTGTGTCCATTCACTGCGTTACTAGTACGTGCAAAGCTGATGAGCCCGATAGGTAGGCAATATATCTTCTTTGAACACCTAGCCTCTCTTTCAAGTAAACATAATGGGCCAAATACAACTCCCCCGGACGGTGAGAGTGATTTGCCAATCTATTCGTTATCTCGATATACAACTACAGGGAACATGTCAGGGTCACTGGGCGACCTGCTGAAATCCTTACAAGGATCTCGTGGTAAGGAACTAGTGACGGTTTGGTCGAGGCAATGCGGGGGGTCACGCACCGTCGCGGAGATAAGTGGCTCTCGGCAGTGAAAGACCTAGTGCGCATGGTACAGAAGATCACTGGCACCCTTGCTCCCAAAGCAAGTCCCTCAGTTATCATCGTTGGATATCAATATTTGCTCATCCTAATGATAGTTCCTCGGGGACATCTGTAACACTTTTCCCGTGGAAGCGGATACACTTGGCAATTTGTGAGTGGGTAGTATCTTTGCGTGTGTAGCGTGCATGGTTGACGGTACATACGTCAGTGCCAAGCGGAGAAAAAACAACTACAACGTTATTGACTGGTAAGTGTGTTTGGGCTGCGGCATGATTGTCTTAAAAAAGCGGCGCTGTGTATGTACAGCATTCAACCATTGGTGAAGCAAGCGGAGGATTTGCAAGACGAATATTACGCAACCAAAGATTCCTCTGAACAGCTGGCACTGGAGGAGGATATCGTTGGCAAGGTACAGTGATGCGAATCATGCTGATTGCTCCTACGCTCGAGAAACTGTGTCTTGAGTCGTCAGGTCCTTCTGGGTCTCCATATGAGTGGATCGTTGAACCTGATCCACCGGAGTGGAATGTTGACGCGAATAATCCGATTTTACTTCCTAAACTAATTTTTCCACCCCTTGAAGTCATCTGGCTGTTGCGGAAATTATGTATGCCCTCGCTCAAGGTTCTCGTACTCAATTTCGATGACGGGGACTACAACGATCTCGTGACATACTTGGCGAGACCCACCACTACCGCCGCTACCAAAGCTATCGGTGTCACCTCAACGATAGAACAGCCACGTAGTCTGCTTGGAGGTCTCGAGTCTCTCAAAATCGCTGGTTTGCCTTGCAGCGAACAAAGCGTAGAACGGATGTATAATGAGCTCGTTAACCTCGAGGCGCTCAATCTGTCTATGCATCACCTCCCTTCCCCCTTCTTCGGAATCCTCCACCCGCAACCGACGCCCACGCTAGAGGGGAGCGGACCCCGTGATACCACAGTGTCCTGCCGGGTCCTCCTTCCGCGTCTGACGACGTTTTTTTGTTTCAGATGTGCCCGGAGGGCTTGTTCGACGCTTCGTGCACGAGCGACAATGGGTTGGCGCGCCTTTACGAATGGTATTTGTAGAAGAGGACACGTATGTCACGCTCGAAGATGAAAGCTGGTTGAAAGAGAACCTAGAGAAGTTCGATTATTTTGAAGGGAGCGACGACGAAGATGGATATGAGGAAGAATCTCTACCTTCGGACTATATGTCGTATGAGGAATGGGATGCGGACGACGACTGGTTGGAATCGGGTTCGGAATGAAGGCTCTTTTTCTCGTCCGAGCCACGGAAAGGTGTAATACAAAGTCAACAGCAATGTGTATTCAGTGGACAGTTTGTATCACAAGTATTCGGTCTCATCTACCTCGGAGTGCTCCTATCCTCTTTACAATTAGGATAAGTACCTATGCGCTGGGGTATATGTGACGAACATTGAATATTGAACGTCGAAAGACTCCTGGAGCCTCACCAGATGTCCGAGTACTAGGCACCTGCCCTGGCTATGCTGCGGGGCTTGAAAAGACTTGCGAGAACCCACGCAACGATATTTAACTACGCATTGCTATGATATCAGTGGGCAAGACTGCTATCAGGACCTGCCTGGATTGTCGAGTACCGACTGGTCATTTCACTGATGCCATGTACAACGGGCCATCTGTAAATCTAGTGTCGGTGAGTGGTGTCACTAACATTAGGTCTCGATGTGATGATCCATCGAGGTTACACTTGCTGTGGAGTCTGTATCTCGACGGCCGTGTCAAGCTAGTGACGATGGTTTCGAGACCCGTAAACCAGTATGCATCCAATTGACGTCAGCACGATGTGAAGGTGCGGATCGACAGTTACTACAATCCGACTACAGCAAGACGACTTACATCCTGAAATCCGAGCACTCACGAGTCGGATATATTCGACGGGATGGGGATCATGTCTTGGACTGATGGATGGACCATGTCAGTCAAGGTCTTATGCCCCTCACAGTGCAGGGGAAGTGTTTCTATGAATAAGGTGGTAGGATTGAAAGCTCGTTCCAACTCGTAGGCCGAAAACTACTTACCCTCTTCCGACAAACTTGGATTCTACTCGTTGAGTACCACAGGGTGTGGCACTGTACCGCCAGCACGCTGCTTCTCCTTAAATGACCTTGCTGGAGTATCTGACATGTACTGCGGGTTCAGTGGGAAAACTATCAAAAAAAGCGGCCTCTTCAGGATCAATAAACCGATACTTGAACCTACAGTGATATTCGAGGGAGACGGAGACGAGCGACGATTCGCAGAGCCCTTCAGTGATGAGATGAGCTAGGTCTAAGGCGGGGGGGGGAGGGGGGGAGGTGACCCCACAAGTTCGAGAGTAAATTTGGAACACACCACGGATGCATTCAGCAGTTAGTTCTGCGATATGACGATCCCACTAATCGTGCACCTCCAATTGTATTTGTCCCTGTAGAAGGAATACGACCTTGATCGGAGGAGGAAGCACTTCTTGCATGGAGCACCTAACAAAACAATAGTGAGTCAATACAGCAACGAGGGTCCTCCAAAATCTAGCCACTATGACAAGTGTCATCATGAATGAGTAAACTGCTGTTAATGTCGGGCCGATGAGAACGAAGAACCCATCGACAATGATGTTGTCATCGAGACGTAACGCGCGTTAGGAGTCACCGAATCCACTACGACTCAAGATCTCCGGGTTTATCAAGTGGAACGTCCAGCTATTACCGTAGCAGATTTTTCATTTTTTTTTTTTCAAGGTTTTGAGTGGGTACCGCCGGCACCCTCCTAGTGACCCAAAGGGTGTGCTTACATAATTAATAGTACGGAAGTGCAGTATTTTTCCCTCCAGAGCGTGTTGCCCGCGGTGAAGACCGACTGTGGTGTTTCGTGGACATCATTGACGCTGACCGGCATGAACCCCCTGACAGGATAATATATGAATCACATCTCCTACCTGGGCACCTGAAGTAGCGAGAAATTGATATGCTACGGGACCTATTCCTCCTCCCCTTTACCCCCTCGGCCGAACCTGGCTTTAACTCCTCTCCAAACTGACTCCAACAGTCGAGAACGGGCCCAGTGACTCTCGGTACGATGCCGCACGTCTACTTCGTGCTCACTTGTTTTCCCTCTTCACTCATCCCTCCTTGCACAGATCATGCCAGTAAATACTCTTGCGTTTATTACGTGTTTGTCTGCGCGATACGTATCACTGGCAGCTATCGTCTGGTCTGATGGAACTTCGGATCTGAGAACAAAGGGTATGCCGTTCTTGTTTCTTCCCCAAAGTATCTTACTTCGAGGGCGCACCAGCCGTCACAGAATGGAACATCCCGGGCCGCATGGGAATTCAGGGATGGACAGAAAATGAGCCTCCTGCATGGTTGCATTATCATCCGCAGTGCTTTCTGTGTCACCGCGGAGAGACTAAGGAGCGGTGGAACAGCCGCCACGCGTCTGTGTGGAGGTCCGTCGGAATCTTGATCGTCACACCGTTCGAAGTTAGAATGTCCTTGAGTGTTGTATTTTGGACAGTTACTGGTGACTGATCGGCCGACGGGATCCAGCGACAAGGCTGCAACTTCTCTGCCTGCGTTTAATGCAGTTCTGCCGAGAAAATCGTGGATCAACGGACACCCACATGTGTAAGCCGCAAAGCCGCATCCCTGTGAACATCAATGCATATGGAGTAAGTGGGTTTTTGTTTTCGATTTCTGATTTCATAGATCGAGACCGATATCGCATGGAAACGCACAGGCTGTAACATGCGTAAGTCGGTACTGGCACCGGGATGGCGCCATGGATTTCCGGGGCAGAATCCTTATCGATGCTACTGTAGTTTTTAATTTCATCCTTGACGTTCGAAGCATCGATTTAGGCGTGTCCGTCTCGAATGAGCATCAGCGGCCGCTGCCTCTCGAGTCCTGGCGGGTTACCTCCGCTAGGTACATCCTCGACTAAACAAAAAGGTATTTTCGATCGGTTTGCGTCGTCACCGTTGTTTTTTCTGGCCCCTCGTCATCGAGTGATGACATTGTGCCAAAGACATGATACTTAAACGACCACACAGCTGAATTCAATCGCGACACGGCCACCTTGTAAGGACGTGGGGACGTAAAGTTAGTACATCCATGGACGTCCGCGGAGGCGACCCTTATCGATCTCAATTGCATTATGTAAGCAGGAGCTGTGTGCACCCGACTGGTTTGCTTGATAACTCCAGGACGGAGCACCAGCCAACCTCATTCGCGTATAAAGATGGCCCCCGACAGGAGAAACACATACAGAAAACTTCCCAAGTTTCTACGACGACTCCTTTGGTTCGTCCGAATGGCCCCAGAACCTCCCAGGATCCGCGGATTGTTCACCGGCTATGGCACGCCCTACGCCGTCACGATAACCAACGTCGAGTTGTGGAACGACACATATATTCGCAAAAACCTCATTACGCGGGGGTGTTTGGTCACCACAATTCGCTGGTACAAGGAGCGGAGAAATGTACAACATGAATTTTTACGCGTCGACATCCTCTCTCCTGACAAGGTTCACATCGCCATTGTCATCGCCGACAGGGGTACGGCTGGTAGCAGCAAGGGCAATGATAGGCGTCCTGGTCAAGTTCTCTTGTTCTGTCCTTCGACTGAACCCGCTGACTATTCTATAGGTGTCACGGAGCATACCGATACTACTACTCCCCCAGTCAATCCAACGGATTCTGTGATAGGTCCTAGCACTCCACCGGTAACCACCACACCACCCATCGCTTCGCCAGACGTCGCCAGTGACTCCACTGAGAGTAGTGCCGACGAGACCACCCCCAATATAGACAGAGGTGAATCTGCTGCGACCGACGGGAAAAAGAAGCCCAAGGCGGAGCGATCGTCCACGAATGCCTCGTCTTCCTCCAACAGCATTTCACGGCTGCCGGCCCGTGATGCGATCTCTTACGCAACCTTGGATAGCACAGCCAGTGCTGAACTGGAGCAGCGGTGCAAGGATGCTGACTGCATCTCTACACTAACGTTCCCCGAAAATGCTGGGCCGTCCGCAGACAAGATAGCGACTTTGCTCGTTGTAACTTCCGCACTCGAACCAATGTACCAGCTTATGCACACGCAGTGCTACTGGTTTGTCGCAACCGTGTTTGAGGCAAGCAAACGCCTATTCCCTGGTGCCGAGCAAGATATCACCAAACATAAAGGAGGCAGCTGTTATCGGATTCGGATCCCGCAAAAGTCGAGCGTGGATGCGGTGTGCGGAGAGTATGATAAAGCTCGGATTGCTTTGGACGCGGAGATTGAAGAGGAACGTAGAGTTGAACGAGAGGTACCCGTTCCCTTGTTCAAGTTCGCTATCTATACTTACCATAACCTGAACAGCAAGAAGAAAAGAGGCGACGGGAAATTGCAGAACTCCGGGCTGCAGCAGAAGCAGCGGACGAACAACGCCAGGCTGCAGAGGAAGCCGCGAAAAGGGAACGCGAGCAGCGTCAGGCAGCGGACGAACAACGTCAGGCAGCTGACGAACAACGCCAGACTGCAGAGGAAAGGGCGCGGGCTGCAGAAGAAAAGATGGCGAACTTGCTGCGCCAGATGGAGGCATCGGGGGCGGGCGCAAGTACCGGACGGGCCTGATGGCCGCGCGTATGCTTCTACTACCTTCCACTTTTTACTGGAGCACGGACAATGGAGAACTCAAAGGCGAGGATGAAAGTCTTACTTAGTGTCTGATGGATGGCGATGGCCGCGTATACACTTATACCAAATCACTTCATGTTGTATGCATATACTCTCAGTTTCAACGTCGTGGAAGTGTGTGTCTCCTCTACCCGCCATGCATGCGATAGGATCAACACAAGATTGCTGACAGCATTACACTTGAGATCGTTGGAACTTCAGCTCTCCATTATTTCAGCCGTTGTTCCATCTTCCCCAGCAAAACAAAGTCTGAAGACGGTTCCCTCAAACTGTCAAGCACCAACCCCCTTGCAAAATCGATCAGCCTGAAACACTTCTTCGTCTCGAGAGGGCTCTCGGAAACGTTACGCTCGATAGGCCACTGTGTAGCTAGTCCTGGCTGGACAAGGACGTTCCGCTCGGCAATCGACTCGTGTAGCCATCCCGCATTGTTGAATCGGAGGCAGAGCGAAGCACATTCTTTGCGGACTACACATTTCTCGTGGACACTGAAAATCAAACATTTATTTTTCGTGATGTGTAAAATCATATCCCGACCGTGACACTGAAAAGACGCGTCCATGATTTCAGCGTCTGAGAGACTGAAATATAGTGATTTTACTTTTTACAGTGAATCAAATGAACACTATGAAAAGTCAGGACGTGTAAAATAAGTGTCTAAGACACTCTTAGTAAGCGTCAGGACAGCTAAAAATCAGCGTCCGTCATTGAATTTCAGCGTCTTAACATGACGCTGAAGTGGACATCCGGCCTACTAAAAATCAGCGTCCAGGACATTGAATAAAATCATCACCGGCATTGAACAAGAGTGTCGAGATCATTGAACAAAAATAATTTATATGCTGCTTTTCATTGTCACACCATTAATTCTGACAGTTCACGATCGACTTCATTCCGTCCAGATCGAATACACTTGTGTACTATCCTATCCTATACATGGCACAGGGGGATACGTGCACAGGCGGCACACTGTAGTGGGGTCCGGTACACGAAATGCGTAACAGTACGACCCGGGGGTGTGGGGCGTCAAACACGAGAACCCCGTGTGGCTCAAAATATTGCGTGTGCGGGCGGGCTACGGGCGGAATCACATAGCAGTGCGGCGGGGAATATGAGGCGCCGAAAGCGACAATATTGCGTACCTCTTGCGTCGGCATCCGGCAGCGGGGTAGGGGATGCGAGGCGTCGAGGGCGGGAACGATGCGTAGCTAGCAACGTGTCGAATAAAGCGGAGGTGAGGATAGTTACAAACGTACCAGCCTTCTTGAGAAGGAATTTTGCACACAATGAGTGGGGCGGGCAGGACCCCTTGCGGTAGCGGAAAGAGAGTCAGTAAACCGGCCAGTGGAAATATTTGGGTTTCCCACAACTTGTGAAAGCGTCACATGAGTGGTTTGGTGCAACACCCCACGAAGATCATGACTGTCTATTGGGGATCACCCTACAGAGTGTTATGGAGTAGCATCGTGACAAAGGTCACCGCATACATTCACCTTCATGCTCGAATCCATACTTGCCACGCCGGATCTGGCCCCAGACTTGAATACGGCTATGGCTAAAAAGCGCATATAGGGACTCATATTGCACATATCATAGAGCCAGTCAGTCCTGTCTAATAGAAATGTGATGATATCTTGAGACGTACGTGAGAACCTTGAGAAAATAGCCTATCTTGCGAGAAAGGCGAGGACTTGTTCAACCTTACCAGATACCAACTTGTTTCTGTTGGTGTGGGGCTCTGCAGCGTGTCGAATATACTGGATACAACCTAGGCGGGTGTTTGAGATCCGGAGTGCGATAGGTCCGTACTTGCTGCGAGTGGCATGTCGAGGAAAGAGATGGGAGGAAGCAAAGAACGGGTGCTGGTGATAAACACGTGAGCGTGACCGTCACGCTGTTAGTAGGGACAGGACTTGACAGAATTGAACGCGGCATCGCATTACGTAATTTCACCAGGACTCGAGAAATAAATAAATAAAAACATGAATCTGATTTTATTAGATAAGTCAATTTGTGCACTCACCACACGCTTGTACCTGCTGACTAAGCATCACTCGTGGCTGCATCTACTTACCATGCTAAGTCAATTTATGACGCTGATTTTCTTCCCGACACTGAAAATCAAACATTTATTTTTTGTGATGCATAAAATCACTGTCAAACGACGACGCTGAAAAGACGCGTCCACTGTTTCAGCGTCACAGACACTGATTTTGTCCACTTCAGCGTCACGGACGCTGAAATATAGCACTTTTACTTTTTACAGTGTGAAGGAGTCAAGCGTTCGCCCCAAGCAAAGATGCGCTGCACGTCCCTCGTGCGCAAGTCGCAAGAGTGTACCCACAAGTGGCTGGCAACACGATCAGAGGTATCTTAGAGGTATGAGCGGGACATTACGTTGAAAATGAGGTTCGGAAAATACAATGCACCTAGTGACCATTAGCCGTTCCACGTGTCCACGCCCGACGTCATCAGTTATATCTAAGACGAGTTCGTCACAACTCAACGCTACGGTTGTGGAGAAATTCGACATTCAATAAAGAGGAGAGCCTGCCCGGTGGAGGGGAGAATAAATCATAAAGAAGCCTTATGCGATTGGTACATAAGGAACAAAACCGAAGGTGGAATGATGTACCTGCAAGGGAGAAGGATAAAACAAGGCGAAATGAGTGGAAGCCAGGAAGAAGGGCAAAACTCTTACAGAAAACTGTTTAGGAGCCAATTCCGATAGGATGGCACACCCAGATCTAGGTACGGCTGAGAAGCACAAATATGGATGTCTAGCAGGCTGAATTTCTTGGAGTCGTCGATGCCGACGGTTTCCAGATGGCCCTTGTCTACCCGTTCATAACCATGATTGTTTTGTTGGAGGCGGATGCAGACCAGATCTGCCTTGTTGACGCTTGCGACATAATCAGAACCATTCCAGACAGCAGGACCTCGTGCACAGGCCAGAAGTGCCTCGAGTCCAACTCCTCGCTGTCGTGCAGGTAGGGTAGCCTGGATCCCCCTACACGTAGGGTCCACGCCCAGTTGAGGGTATGTTATATTCTTTGAACAGAAGTGTTTTGCGCAGTACTCTGACCACCGGTCATAAGGAATCCGCTGGACGTCGCCACAGTCGGCGAAGTATGAGGAGTTGTCGGCTAATAGGAGGCCGGAGGCGTGGGAGTCCGACGAGCCGGAGTCGCCGGCAGCAGGGCACCACGCAAAAATGGACTGATCGTCGGTTGTCTTGATGATTTCATTCTGAAGCTTCAGAAATGTTTTTGTCTCGCCCTCTCCGTACAGGATTGGCAAGTTGACACCGAACAGTCCCATCACTGCGTACACCTTGTCTTCCTCCTTCGTTGACATCCGTCCCTTTGCCCAGGACATCCGGGTCGCGACGCTAAAGCGGGGGACGCGCTCTGGATACTCGAGAGCATCTTTGTGTATGCCCGTTATGCTAGATATTACGCTCGAAAGGCCACCTTTGGTTCCAATCATCGTCCAGTCCTTCGCGAAGAAGAACACGTGCTTCGGGGCTAGCAGTTCTTGAAGGGTCCATGCACGTTTGAACCACCGGGAGTGCCGGAATGTACTGTAGCCCTCTCTTGGGTCCTCGCTGCCGTCGACATCGTCTAGGTATGTGTAACATACTTGTGCTTGTTGAAACCAAGTATATGCTGACATTGCCGTCTCAGTGCGGGCGGCGCTACTGTTGGCATCCGCACAGCAAGTATCGATCCAGACATAGTCCAAACCGTCCTGCCGTGCAAGTCCACAGCACATTTCAACCTTCTCGTAACCAGGTTGGATGCGTACGCTCTCAGTCCCAACGGCGTGGAAGTGGTGTGTCTCCCCTACCCGCCACGCATGCGATAGGATGGCATAAGGACGCCATTCGTGGATATCTTCTAATTGCTGCGTGTTAACGTTCAGGAGATACATGTCCTCAGCGGACAGTTGACTTTTCGTGGGCGGGTAGAGGGATGGTGGACTTGGTGAAAGCAAACTAGGTGTTTATAGACTTATGATCCAGGGCTTCTACAGGAAGCCGCCTACAGTAGAAGCCGTGCTTGGGACACGGGCACGGATTTTACTGTGGGTGGCTTGCCACAGTTTCTGATTTGTTTGAATGCATGGCAAGTCACGTTGCTCGATCCACGGGGAATGCTGAGTGTTATTATAATACTTGCTGTAGAACGAGGGCGCCGAAATCCAGCCGGATCACGGACCAACTTTAGGGCATGGTATTCGGCGAGGTCAAGTTGCCAACGAGGTCTGCAAACCCTGAACACGAAGTCAAATTGCACAGCATTGCGGGCGCTTAAACCTTTTCTTCCTTGTCTAATGTTGCTGGCGAACCGAGCTCAAATCGAAGTAAGTTCGCCTCGATTCAAATTCTACGTCAGTTCGATCAGTTCGACGGTGCGAAGCAGAACAGAGTATAAATCGAACTGTGACGGAAGTGGCGCGTCGTACCATAATGGGCTAGGATAGGGCAACAGCGCGATCGGATGGAATGTTTTAGTGACTTCATTCGAGCTCAGTTCGTTACAGTTCGGTAAGTCGACGTGTGGTTGAACTACCACTTCGATTCGACTTGGTCTGGTTCGCGGCAACAGTACCCTTATCAGTGCCCTCGACCTTGAGCTTTGATGGCTGCCATACTTCTTATCCGACTCATACCTTTCCCATCGGCTGGGTCTCTTCTTGCTAACCCCCTTTTTCATGGTTGCTAACTCATTGCTGTAGACCTGCGGTACGTGCCAGCAGTCAGATCATTGACCTTACGCCGAGATGCGTCTTTGTTACCTAGTAATCAATGCGATTGATCAAAGTAAAGGATTTCTTGGCCAGGCATGGTCAAATTCTACAACAGGTCGATACTCAAATCCAGATTTTCGCAAGCTGTGCCGATACTGCGAAAGAGTACTGCATATTATCGCATCGCTGGATCGTAGGGCAGGAGGTCGACTACGAGCAGATGATGGACCTCGCCAAACTGGATAACGCCTACGAAATAGTAAACTGGCACGGTTACCAAAAGGTCCTGCAGGCCTGCAAAGTGGCAGAAGGCCTTTTCGAGTATCTCTGGGTTGATACATGCTGCATCGACAAGCGAAGCAGCTCGGAACTGACTGAAGCCATTAACTCCATGTTCCGTTGGTACAAGAATTCGACCCGGTGTTACACTTACCTTCATGACACCTCGGAATTCCCCACCGATCCTGACTTCACAACTTTTGGCAACTCTAACGGCTGGCCGGAGTGGTTCTCGCGGGGATGGACACTGCAGGAGTTAATAGCTCCAGGTGACCTCCAATTTTTCAATAAGGATTGGAACGAAATTGGCAGTAAACGGGGCAGGGCTACCGAGTTGAAGAAGATCACGGGAGTTCCACTTTCTGTCTTGGTGGATGGATTGTCCTCCTATCGCCCTAGCTTCGCTGAGGTCATGTCCTGGGCTTCTGAGAGGAGGACGACGCTCGCCGAGGACGAAGCATACTCGCTAATAGGTCTGTTGGGCGTTAACATGCCGATGTTGTATGGAGAGGGGAAGAAAGCGTTCGAGCGCCTGCA
Organism: Pisolithus albus; assembly: GCA_024613165.1. Classification (NCBI taxonomy): domain Eukaryota; kingdom Fungi; phylum Basidiomycota; class Agaricomycetes; order Boletales; family Pisolithaceae; genus Pisolithus; species Pisolithus albus. Next base: position 96,977 of record JANFAB010000078.1, read on the forward strand.
AATCGGGTTCATGCAGATGTCGAACGACCAGAGCATTTTTGCCTGGAAAGCGAATAAGGTTGGGAGTACCGAGGCCCAAAGTACTGAAGATGACGTGGGTTGGACCAGTGGTGTCTTACCTGATGGCCCCGTCGCGTTTAGAGGTTGCCACGACGTTATTCAAATGGAGCCGAATGAAATTTACCGGTTGCTCTCAAGTATGTGGGAGACACACGCGAACGCGCTCGCTGCCAACGGAGAGTGCAGAACATTGCCCGCATTCACCGTTACCAATCGCGGAATACAGATACCCCTTCCTCTCAGGCCTTACTACGGCTGTCCGTCGGTCTTCCGGGCGGCATTGGCATGCCGCAGGAGAGGCAACTTGATGCCGCTGACCATCAATTTGGCGGCCTTTGGACCTCTCCACTACAGATACTCCGGAGTGACTGGGCCCATGCAACCATTTCCTCAGAACCAGACATTGCATCTTGCATATCAAGACAAGACCGCCGATGGCATTACATTTAAGATTGTTGGGACTTCAGCCCTCCATAATTTCAGCCGTTGTTTCGTCTTCCCAAGCAAAACGAGGTCTGAAGACGGTTTCCTCAAACTGTCAAGCACCAACCCCCTTGCGATAGTGGTTTACGCTAACACATCCAATGCTTTCTTCGCTATCGCATGTGGCTACTGCTTCGGCCAGGACTGGGTGCACGTCATCTGTGATGAACCGCGGAACAAGCCCCTCCTTTATGCGAAACAGATTTACAAACGGACGTGGAACAGGGGTGCGGAATATGCCCGCCTCATGGCTGAGGCATGCTCCGGTAAAACTATGCGGCCCCATTATGTCAAGCATGGACACCTCCTCGGCACTACTCTAGCTGTAAGGGTCGCTTGCGGAGGATGGCAGAAGTCGAACGATCGAATCGTTACAGTCGACATCGTCGAATTCCCAGGAGGTCGTTGCAAGACGGTTACATGGGAACCCATGTATGTGAGTATGCTCCCCGCTGTGAGGATGGCATTGTGTATAACGTTACTATATCCAGGGCACCAAAGCCCTCATAAAAGCCGACGTTCCTTGCCTCATGAAAGAGACGTTATGGTTCGGTGGCCGCCTTGATGGTCACCGGATAGAGGGTGCCAGAGAAATCTTTTCCCTTGCACCTACACAGCGGCAGATCAAAGTAAGTCCTAAAGCGTATACTCTCATTCAAAATTCAACGGATACACTAGGTAGGTGACTACGGTGTTATTGCCAACGACAATGCAGGGAGTTTTGAATATCGAGGAAACATCTTCAGCGAGTCGGAGGCATCCAACTGGAAGCTCAGGCCATATACCGATGATTTACCTCTCAAGCGAGTCGTTACGAGCGGACTTGTACCCTATGGTACTCCACTACCACGGCCTTCGGAAAACGCCGGGTTGGTTCTACACGAACCAAAAATTCTCTCGTTTCTAAATAGTCAACGTACCTTTGATTTGCTGAAGCAGTTGTCTAGCCGGATGAGAGACTACTCGTTGGTGACATCGGTAGTGCAATGTTCAGCATGCTCCCTTACGGACGACTTCAAAGGGCGGATTACGGCTCAAATGCGGCGATATCCGCAAATCTGGCAGGGCTGTAAGGATTTCGCTAGCATCGAGCTATTTCTCTTTACCCTGAGTCTCACGCACTATGGCAGATGTTCGTAATGCCACAGCTAATGCCCAAACCGTCACTCCGTTGTATAGTGTTGCCACTCCCTGGATTTGGTATCAGGGTGAGGCGAACGGAGAAGTAGCACGTGAATACTACGAGATCAGGTGAGTCTGTTTAAGTTGCATAGCAGTGGGGTCGATGATACCTCTTTTGGGTGTGTAGGGAACGATTTGGCGTCATAAAGAATTACCCACCAGCACATAACAGGGAACTTAGAGAAGAAGCAGTCGAGTTCTTCAAGGATAAATTTGGTGTCAAGCACCTGGAAGGCCTTGTGTGTATTTGTGTCCATTCGCTGCATTACTCGTACGTGCAAAGCTGATGAGCCCGATAGATAGGCAATATATCTTTCTTTGAACACCTAGCCTCTCTTTCAAGCAAGCATACAGGGCCAAACACAACTCCCCTGGACGGTGAGATTGATTCGCAAATCCACCCGTTATCTCGACATACAACTACAGGGAACATGTCAGGGTCACCGGGCGACCTGCTGAAATCCTTACAGGGATCTCGTGGTAAGGAACTAGTGATGGTGTTGGTCGAAGCAATGAAGGGTGTCACGCACCGTCGCGGAGATAAGTGGCTCTCGGCAGTGAAAGACTTAGTGCGCATGGTACAGAAGATCACTGACACTCTTGCCCTCGAAGCAAGTGCCTCAGTTATCATCGTTGGATATCAATATTTTCTCATCCTAACGATAGTTCCTCGGGGACATCTGTAACACTTTCCCCGTGGAACCGGATACACTTGGGAATTTGTGAGTGGGTAGCATCTTTGCGTGTGTAGCGTGCATGGTTGACGGTACTTCAGTGCCAAGCGGAGAAAAAACAACTACAACGTTATTGACTGGTAAGTGTGTTTGGGCTGCGGAATGTTTGTCTTAAAAAAGCGGCGCTGTGTATGTAGCATGCAACCATTGGTGAAGCAAGCGGAGGATTTGCAAGACGAATATTACGCAACCAAAGATTCCTCTGAACAGCTGGCACTGGAGGAAGATATCGTTGGCAAGGTACAGTGATGCGAACCATACTGATTACTCGATTAATACGTGTCTCTTGTAGATCTTGGAGGTACTTCGATGCGGCATCTCTTTGGAGATTCAGTACATACTAGCAAAGGAAAGCTCCGTATTACTCCTCTTTCTTACGTCCTAACACGAAGTAGGTTGTGCACGAAATACTACACTACGAGACGACAGATGGGTCCACAGATCTTCCAGAAAAAGAAGTCAGATTTGGAGTATATGCTTTCCTCGTATTGTGCACTGGATGGAGGCCACTCACTGCTACCATTTTCCTCGCCAGTGTTTGAAAATTGCTGGAGAATTTTTTCGGGATGCATGTTCCGAGGTTCCACACGACAACGTGGGTCATTTGCGGCGGTGGGTTCCATGATTTAATCCATGCCATGCACACGAAGACTTACCTCTGTAACCTTGGTAATCAGACTCATGGCCAATGCGAGGGAAGGAGTATCGATGTGCGAACTCTACCGCGAGGCTCGTGAAGAAAGAAGAGATGGAGGGATTGGCGACGCATGGCTATACTTCGTACAGAATACCCACTGTGAAGATGTGGAGTAGGATCCGTGTGTAGGAGCTACGATCGACAGCACAACCACCACTGGTGCACTTGTTACCACTGCTTAGCAGCCGTTTTCGTGAGATTCGTTGCTGCACAGGGCTTCTGCACGGCGGGTTGCCAAATCAAGGGCCCAAGGCACTAGGGCATTGTCGACGTCAGACCAAACTGCCATGGATGCTGACAAGGAAAACACCACACTAAGCCAGCTCGGGTAAGTGTGTCCCCGCGAGCAAGGGGAGCCCAAGAACATGCATAGAAGACATTTGCAGATGTTATACGTCTTCATCAGCGAGGCGACGCAATCAGTGTAGCATCGGTGAAAGGCGCCTGTGGCAGAGTTCGACTCTGCAAACTGTAGGACCGCCCGATCTGATAAACAGCTTAAAGTACCGCGCCGTGTTCCGACGCAGCCACGACAAGTAAAGCGAGCCAGGTGACACAGACGGAAGTCAAACGGTATAACTACATATCTACGCGCGCGCGCACGCTTTGCTACAAACTGCCAATAGCCGACTCCTACAGATGATATACACGTGGACATCTCGAATTCGAACTGGTATCAAGAAGGAAAGAAAAAAAAAAAAGAAGAAGTACTAGTGAACCGGACTCACGACCGACGATCCTGTCATTGTAGTACTGAAGGGGGGAAAAAATTCACAAAAACGCGCCATGCATGATCTTGACCATCTTCAGCGCCGTCTCCGTCTCACCCTTCCCCAGCCGCAACGTCTCCCAAGCAGCTGGACTACTAATCTTCTTCGACCGTCCAAAATCGATCAGCCTGAAACTCTTCTTCGTCTCGGGATCGCTGTCGGAAACGTTACGCTCGATAGGCCACTGTGTAGGTAGTCCTGGCTGGACGAGGACGTTCCGCTCGGCGATCGACTCGTGTAGCCATCCCGCATTGTTGAATCGGAGGCAGAGCGAAGCGCATTCTTCACGATCATCTTCCGAGAGGCAGGAGAGGTCAACGGGCTGACCACAGTGTTCCAACAAGAGGATAGGGCTTAGGTAGGGCGGTGGCCCCTTTTGACTTGCTTCCTCCGCTGGAACTTCGTCTGTGTCTGTAGCTTCGGTGGGTGCTTCAGTAGTTTCCTTTTCCATGTCTACGTCCACGGCAGTTTCCTCCGGTATCGACAATGCCACCTCTTCGACGGGCTCGTAATAGCCATAAAACTGCGGTACCAGCGCGTGCAAAGGAACTGGATTATGGATCGGCCTGATCAAATTATACCCGCTCCAATGCTGAAAGAAATGATCCGGAAATTCCTGATAGTTCCGCGCTTCACGCGCAAGATGTGCATCGTGTTGAATGGACAGTTTAGCTGCAACCTGGAAGACGGATGTACGCGGAACAGCGTATTTTGCGCAGTATCTGAAGTGAGAGCATCGTGAGGATGGATCGACCGGGGTTTGCCAGCGCAAGTCAGGGCAGTAGACTCGGAAGACGGTTAACTCCTTGTTGTCAGAAGTAGACGTAGACGTAGACGAAGGCGCATGTTTGGAGTCGGACGGTGGTTTGAGCAAGGTAATACGTTCCATGTCAAATTCTTCATTGGTATCCGGTGGAACGGGCATCTCATACTCGATTCCGTCTGGTTTCTCCATGTCCGGGGATACCTTGCACCCCGCCTGTTCCATCATCTCGTGCCACCGTCCGGACAATTTCAACAAGTGCACTTGTACCATGAGCTGTGTATGCACACAAGTGTGACACATCCAGGGCTCCACAAATAAATCGCGGGGAAGCTCCCACTCGGCTTTGTAGACCATGGAATGGTTGCCTTCGCCAAGCATCCCCGCTGGAGAGAGGTACAGATGCGCTTCTTCCACGCAGGTCAGTGCAGAGGGTTTCGTCGGCAATGCTACCTCGTATGCCGGTTCACCTCGGGCGCGTTCTTCCTCTGTCGGCAGAAACCTGTAGACGTCTAATATCCTCTTCTTCCTCCTCTCGTTCTCTTCCGCCTTTTTCTCGGACTCTTTGATAGCTTTGAGCGTGGATGACTCCAGACTGAGTTCATAGAGGTAGACCCTAGGACGCATGTGGGTCCATGGGGTCTTGTCGTCCTTGGTCTCTCTATTAGAGTCAACGTGGAGAAGAGAGTACGGATCGTGTACGTAGAGAGTTTTGGGTAAGAGGTGCGCCGGGATGCGTTCTTGGAGTAGAACGGGCGGACAGGGGTTAGCGAAAGGAACGAATGGCCACGGTGGAGGGTAGTGCGACGGATGGAACGGCGATGAAAGAGGACGGTCAGACATGAGGATGGAGGATATGCCATAATTCCGTTTCGCTGGTTCGTTTGCTTCCGTCTTTTCGTTTTCGTTTTTGTTCCCGTCTTTGTCTTTGTTCCCGTCTTTGTCTTTGTTCCCGTCTTCGTCTTCATCGTCGTTTTCGTCTTCGTCCTCGTCCTCGTCCTCATTTTCGCCTTCATCTTCGTCACCATCCTCGTCTTTAGCTTTAACACCCGTTTCGTCTTCAGCTTTGTCACCCATGTCGCCTTCAGCCTCGTCGCCCATTTCGGCTTCAGCTTCGTCACCATTTTCGTCTTCAGCTTCGTCATCATTTCCCTCTTTCTCACCACCCTCATCTTTCTTGGTAGTCTGTTCTTCCCCGCCTTCGTGTGCAGAGGAGACGGGATCAAGCCCCCCTGTCGATGCCTCTACCTCGGTCTCCAGCGCCGAATATGCCTTGAACAATCTTGCACGTATCTCATAGCATTCAACCAACTCTCCCGTGTCCGCAACGGGAATCTCATACGGATCATCCTCCCTATCCGCCCACTCAAACTCATCCTTGGCATACTCGACCTCGCCAATCTCACGAAGGGCAGCAGCGATCCTGCTCCCGCTGATATACGTGATAGCGTACGGATTTTGGGGCATCGGTTTGATGGAATAAAAGTCGTACAGGGTAGCTCCCCACGAGAGGATACCGTTAGGTGCCACTTTTCCCCCTCGCATGGTCTCGTTCGGAATGATCGCTTTGCCGTTTGGGTCGCGTGGCCAGACGCGGAATATAGCGCGTTTTTTCCTCTCGCGTAAGTTCGAAGAGGCGTGTTTGCCGAATGCGATGGAAGGTACGGTGTGGAGGTCTGTGTCGGGACTGATGAAGTGTACGCCATTGATATGGAGGGGACCCTCGTCGTTCTGATCGTCGTTGGCGGTGGTAGAGGGTTCGGCATCTTTGCTACCGCTGGCTGCCTCGCTTTTATTAGGATCGGCGGTGGGATTACTTTTTTCGCTGGTGGTGGTGCGTTCATCTTCCTTGTCCCCTACGACAGGCGGCATATCGACATCGCCTGCGACGTATATGTATTAGTTCATGATTTTGTGTCGTTCACTAAATAAGCATCCGGAATATGCCGCTCACCATCGCCATCAGGGGCTTTTTTATCCGTATTGGGATCAGTAACGGGAAGCTGCTGATCATTATTACTCTTTTTTTCGCCGGCGGTGCGTTCATGTTCATCTTCTTTATCCGCCGTGACAGGTTGCATATCGACATCGCCTGCGACGTATAAGTATTATAGTTCATATCGTCGTCGTCGTTACTAAGTAAAGGACTGCTCACCGTCGGCGTCAGGGGCTTTTATATCCGTATCCGTGACACGTGTGGCGTTGTCGCCGTCGACGTGTCTGCGTACATCGGACAACGAAAATGACCATATAGAAAGGGGGCTTAAAGACTCGGAAGCGTAGCATACACGTACCTCTCGTTGATCAAGTCAGCCTCGTCGGTTGACGACATGACCGCATCTCCTTCAGAGGTAGTGTCTACTGTCGCGGGCGGTACGATGGTAGTAGACTGTTGGGAGCGATCGCTGACCACAGAGCTATATCTATCAGCGTGAACGTCGGTGGTGGCGGCGGCGAGTGCCATGGTACTAGTGGTAGTAGGAGACTGAGCTAGATCTCGGGGTGGCGTCGACATTGCCTGTCGTTTTGTAGGGTATTCCTTGTCCAAAGCGCGCCTGGCTTTCTCGCTCGTAAGAAATCCACGCTTCATATGCGAGTTTTACCAAGGATGGGGGGGTTTTTGGTTTGGTAGAGAATATGAGAGTCGACGCTAGCTGGAAACACGCTTAAAGGGGCTCGCGAATTTCGTGGGTGGCTTATGTCAGTTGTGTACAGCTGTGGGCGAACTGTATTTGACTGGTATAATCATGCAACTGAAGACTACGACGACGACGACGAGCAAACACCTTTCCACCATTTGCCCACCTTGGCAGTGGCATATCGCGTACTCTTGGATAGGCCTGCACTCACAACCCCTTTCAGGGTCTGCACCGTTGCAGGGTGCCGCACAATCTTGCCCATCTCTGTAGTAGTAGGCACGCTTCAGTCGCCCAACATAAAGACAGGAAGAAACACACACCTTGTTGTAAGATCTCAGGCATCGACTCGTCACCTGCCACGCGTATCCAATACGCATACTCGTCTGCCTCCCTCGAAATGCCACCTCTCTCCCTCATACGCGCATGCACGCGGTCCAACAACCCCTGAGGCAGCTTCTTCATATGCGCCACCCTCGCCTGCGCACTAACATCCTGCTCGACGACATCCGATCCCACCGACCACCTCACCCCAGGCAGACCCTGCGCCAGCCTCCAATACAGCTCTCTAAACTGTCCCTCCTGTCTATCCACGACATTCTTCACCTTGTTCCTGTTCTCTGCGGGCAACACCATCCGCGGATCGCCCGTATAGCTAATGGACGCGATGTGCATGAACAGATCGCGCTGCGTGAATTGCGAGGGAAGCATTAGCAGGGCGGTGCGCAGTGCAGAGGTGAGGTTGACTTGTTGCGTGAGCCGAACTCGAGCGTCGTCTTTGATGATTCGGAGGGGTTTGTGCATTCGGCCGGCTAGATAGAGAGTTCTCCAGTTGAGCAGGTCGGCGCAGAGTGTGTCTACGGATGTAACGCCGTACTTGATCGTCTGTAATATGCCGAGTTCAACCATGTCCCACATCGTTGTACATGATATATTCGGATATACGAAGAGGAAAGAGGGACTTACGACGTCATGCATTGGCACGTAAGTGTTAAACCACACACCCGGTCCAACCTCCTGAACCTTGGTAACGAAAGACGACCCCAACATCCGCGCATGAAGAGGATAGTGTCCAGGGTACTGGTGCATATTGATAGAATGCCAGTGGTCAGGGTGGTTCACTGCAAAAATGAAGTCGAGCATGGGCTTGTTGTGCTTGTCCGCTTTGTTCTTCTGCTTGCGTTTATCATTAGGCTTGGACGACGACGACGATGATGGGTCGACGTCTACGTCTTCGTCGACGTGATCATACCCGGCCTGTCCAAATACGCCAGAGCCATATGCGAAGGCATACCGAACGGGCGCATCGAACGAGCGCACTATCCGCTCGAGAAGCGCGCGGGTCGAGTCTGAAACGGGTAGAAGCTGGTTCCTGCCAAACGTCGGTGGAAGACCGAGACTTCGGCCGAGGTGCGGGGGATGCGTGGTTTGACGGAGGTGGTTTGGTGTGTGAGTGGTGGTGGGGGCGGGACGTGGAAGTGGATAAGCCAGACGCGATGGCCGGGCTTTGGTGTCAGGTGGAGGTGGACTCGGACTTGGACTCGGTTGTGATGATGACGACGCGGGTGGTATGGGTGGTCCCACTGACTCCGTCGTCATCGTCCGCCTGACGCGACACCCACGGACCACTGCCGCCGTCGTCGACCTCGCCATCGTTGACGGTGCTCCGAGTCTCGTCATCGTTGCACTTGCAGCTACTCGAAACGCCCTGTGCACAACGCAGAGATTACCGGCACGTGATCATTGGACGACTACATAAAAACATACAACTTGGTATCATCATATATAAAAGACTGACCTGCAGGACCAATAAAGAAAAAAAAAAAAAAAAAAAATACCAAGAGAAACAAGTACATAAGAACATATTGACCATACATAAACACAGCGAGAATTCACCCGGAAAGTATAACCAAATCAAACTTATCCTACCGCTTCGCAGCATTCGCGTATGGACTCTTCGGTTTCGCAGCATCCTCAGCAGCCTTCCTCGCTCGCAAAGCAGCGCTTTTATTGACGCGTGGTGCAATCGTGGGCGCTTGAAGACTGCTTGGACGACGTGAGCGAGTCTTCGTCGTCGTAGGCGCAGACGGGTCGGTGGCATGAGCAAGCGGATCGTCGACGTCCACGAAATAGGCGTCGGGATCGCTGAGACAGGTATGACTGTTTGAAGGAGAGGATCCCGTCGTGGACGTGCTCGTAAGACCATTCGTACTACTGATCTCAGAGACAGACCCGTTGGCAGGAGTCGGACGGCTCGCTTTGGTTGCTGCGTACCCTCCGAATTGAGAAATCCTGGAGGAGGCTCTCGATGGTGGAACCGTCGACTGAGATCGAGCTGAACCGATATTAACGCGGGAATCCCTATACGCACTCATCACGGACGAGCTGCGCGAATAGGTTCCGGATCCGGGAATTTTGGGTGCCGTAGGCGCTCGGACTACATAACACCGTGGGGTTCTTCAGCGAAAGGTTACTCGGTCATGAAAACGGTGACCACTCACACATGAAACTACTAGGCGGAGGCGCACCCTCCTTCCTAAGCGCTGCACTCCTATTCGTGCGTGGTAAAATGGCAGGCGGTTGGGTTACGCTACAAACTGAGATCGTTTCGCTACGTTTGTGACCCGGCACACCCTCGAAGATGTTCTTCCGCAGCTGCTCCTTCACAGCGGCAGCCTCAGTTTCGGTTTCGTCGTCCTCTTCCGTCTGCGACGTGGTCGATGGGGCAGTATGTGGACTAACAGATACACTCGACCGATTATTCCCTCCGTTCACTCCGCTTCCAGCTTTGTTGCCACCGCTTCTTCCAGAAAGAATGGGACCCTTTTTACCGGGTGGTGTAGCGGGTCTCTCCAAACCCAACCTCAGAGCTGCTGCCTTCGTCAGTCTCGGAGCTACCACAGGGGGTTTCGTCGATGCCACGCCAATCGTCTCCGCTCGTTTGTGACCGGGTACACCCGCAAACGTCTTTCGTGCCCGTTCCTGTGCGTCCTTGCTTGTGGAGGAAGAAGCATTTTCTTTGTTCGTGTAGGTGGGGAGACGACCTGTGCTAGCCGTTCCCATCGTGCTCGGTCTAGGTCTGGGTCTGCCAGGTGAGTTGGAGGGAGATGACGAGAATGATTGTCGGAGGAGAGCCGCTTTGGTAAGACGAGGGGTGATATCGGGGGCGAGATGAGTTTTTGGAAGGGGACGAGCGCGGAAGGGTGTCTTGCCCGCACCGGTAGAGGAAGAGTTAGTGTTGGAGGTACGATCACTGAGTGCGAGGCTCGGACGAGCATCCATAAACGCGGGTGTGCGTGTATTGGATGGACCAGTACTGCCATCGAACGGGGTGGTCGAGTCTGCCAAAGCAAGACGAGCCTCCAGACCGAACTGGAGTGCCTCCAACACGCCAGAGTTGATCGAGCGTATGGATCCTGCATCGAACTCTGGCACTACGCCTTGCCTATATCCATTTGGCGCGCGTTGTGCTATCCCACTATGTCCACCACCCTCTCCTACGAGTGCCAGCTCATCCTCCCCATCCGGTATGGGCGGTAGTTCGGCTGGTGGGAAGGGCGGACTGGATGCGAACAGAGCTGCGATTTGCATCTCGACTTGGGCGTCTGTGCGTGCGGCAATGAGGGCGTTGTCAAAAGAGGGGAGGAGACTGAGCAGGGTTTGAACAGCGGGACGAGAGTGGTCAAGGACGTATACCCAGACTGGACCCCTATGAGAACGTTGAGCTTCAGTTGAGTATGGATGAATTCGAGTCGTTTTAAAGCGGAAAAAGAGAGAGAGACAGGTGGGGAGAAACGCGAGGAAGGGACTCACTCGCTCAGAAAGCTAGCATCCGAGTCGAAGAGTTCATAGAACGGTTCAGGATCCGTTTCAGTGTCGAATTCCATCGGGCGCTCTTTCACGATCTACGTAACGAGCGTCGAGCGTTCAGCAACGCGTGTGCATTTTTCGGTTTAGATGTGGGGAGGGCTGAACGAACCTCGAATTTGGCCTCCAAGAGACGATGTTCGATGTCCAGCCTGTGCTGGAGGGCGTGTGTTTTGATGATGGCGACCGTGCGCGACATGGTCGTTTGCGGTGTAGTTTGAAGGGAGTGTTTGACTTGGAATATCGTATACACAGCGAGTAATGAAGGGAAGTTTTGAAACTACTTGGTAAGTACTGAATTTGAGTCGTGGCTGGTTGGTTTATCGAGAAAAACAGCCGGTTGCGATGGCACCCGCGACGCGCATCGCTGACGACGACAACCGCGTCTCGCACGACACTCAGTCCATTCTTACATGGATTGATCTAACCTAAGCACGCGAAGAGCAGCTCGTTCGCAAGCTGCGTTCAACTTGCAAACCTCTTCATAATTGCTCTCTCGAATCGAATCGAGATACCAGGCAAAGTCAAGACAAGTGTTGTCAGTTGAACAGTAAAGCTACGCTCATCTCGTCGTTCCTCGTCGCTAACCCTGCTTTTCCGTCTTTCTTTGCATGGCCATTCCTATCGCCCTTACCATCGCTCCTCCCTTGCCACGTTCTTTGCTGTCATCAGTGTCTGATCTCACGATCGATCCAGAGTTTGCGAAGCTCTGCTTGAACTTTCGCCCTGAGGAGCCCCCCTTCTATCCCTCCTTCTCAACCTCTCCTACCCTAATCTGCAAGAACAGTGGCATTGTGTATCGCAAGCTCGAAACTGTCAACCGTCTCAGCAAGAATTACCCATACGCATATTCTGACTTCAACCCCAGCAAAGCTGGCTGCGTATATAAATCTGGGCCTTTTTGGGAGGTGCCGAGAGGCCCCACGGAGCAGGGCATCTGTCGTGAGCCCCGCACTGTCTGCCGCCCTGACATCGCACCCGTCTGGCCAGCCACACTCAAGAAGATCATGAACTGTCTGGATGACCTCGGTGTCCAGCTCACCTGCATCAACCCATTTGCCTGGGCCAACGAAGGTGATGAGAAGCCCTTCTGTGAACTTCTCGTCTCGGTCGGGGTGACGCCCCGCTCTCTCGAGTATACGCTTGCTGTCTCAGCCGCCGCAGCTGTCAAGAAAATCCTCGCATCCATCAACCTGACTACAGTCGAGGTCGCATTTGTTGAGATGGTTGTCACGCGCCAGGGTGGTGGACCACCGCTCCTTCCGCTGGACCCAGTTGTTGACCATGTACCTGAATACCGCAAGCACTTTAGCTACCGCCTTGGCATGCCAATCGCACCGCTGAGCACGCCCCACCTCGAAGGCACGGGTGGACTGTTCCTCAAGATTGGCAATGACCCTGTGTTGCTGACATGTGCCCACGTCGCGTGCCCGCCGCTGGTCTTCGGCAACACGGGCATGCAGTACATTAGCAAGACCCAACCGAGGCAATCCATCGTGGCGCTCGGCACTGGCGCTTACAACCACGCCATTCAGAAGATGATGGGTGAGATCGGCAAGATTGCCGGCAACATTGAGATCCTCAATGCACACCTTCAGTGCCCTGACCTCCCGCAGAAAAGGCGTGAAGAGAAGGAGGCCGAGATCACCAGGCTGACCAGGAGGTGCAACCGCATCGACGCACTCCACACCAAAGTTACCAAGTTCCGCTCTACCCCCGAGCTGCGCTCCGTGGGCTGGGTCCTCTACTCGTCTGTCATCAAGGCTGATGCCAAGGTTGGCAACGAGGAGCTCGGATACACGCAAGACTGGGCCCTGGTACAGCTTGACCCAAGGATGCTCAACATGGAGACATTTGACGGTAACAAGTTGTTCGTCGGTACGTTCTATTTCATCTTTTAGCTCCCCTTTCCATTGTGCTTTTTCCCATTTCCCTTCCTGTCGTGCCTTTCACCCTTCTTGTGCTATAGCATGAACCATTTGCCGACTTTTGCCTCGCGCTACTGCAGGTGACAATTTCGCACTGGGCGGGCTGGCGCGGTTGATGTGGCCCAACCCTGAGGACCGGGATGGCTATGATTTGTACATTGATGACCAAATACCGGTGCGGGACGTGGTGCCAGCTGAGGATATCATACACCTGCCCCACCTCGACGCCAACGGCATGCCAACCCTGTTTGTCGTCATGAATGGGTGCACGTCGGGCACAAGGGTTGGGCGTGCTAATGGTCTGTTCTCTGCCAAGCGCACCTTCCCTGAGCATGGTATCGATAAGGTTGACTCACTTGAGATTGGCGTCATCGCGTATGGCAAGGGCCAGCCTAGTAGGTTCTCGGATAAGGGCGACTCCGGCGCTGGCGTTTTTGACCGCAAGGGACGCATCCTCGGTCACATCAATGGCGGCGCCGGTCCTACCGACGGGACGGACATCACCTTTGTCTCTCCCTTCTGGTGGACCCATCAGCGTATCCTCGAGGTATATCCCAATGCCCAGGTCTACCCGGGCCGCGAATGGACACTCCATTGACACATGGCCAGGGATTTCAACATTCTACATACCATGCACCAAATATAATGGAAAAAGGCAATTGTAAAAATATCATATTCCGATCTGGGTCATAGAATTTTTGTATTTTGAAGTGTATTAGATGCGAAATGACTAAGAACTTGAAGCTTGAAATATAAATGTCAGGACTCAGCACGGCGCCCGAGGGCCATCAAGTCGTCTACAACGAGCCTTTCGGCTCGCCATGGACTGTTGTCTAAGCGAACGAATGTGATCCGCAATAGTATCGCCACGACTTTTACCATGAAAACTCGCCGCCAGCGTTCAGACCATACTACTAAGTGCAAGTGCTACATATACATATATTTTTGTGCTACACAGTGAAATACAGCGCCAACCGTTACCGGATCTCTAACACCTTAGCACCGATATCCTTCAATGAACTGACTTTACGTGGGGGTACGAGAATCTCGCGGTCAGCAGCCACTCTCTTGTATGTACCAGCGGGCTGCTTCACAAGTAGTAGCGCTCTGAACGGCTGTTCCAGGTGGACAACCAACCGCAATGCCCTGGTATAATCATCCCATTCCGGTCGATTTGCTTGAGTGAGGAGATCACGAATCCACGGATATACAAGCACTACTTCGTCCTGTGCCATGAGTGTCGTGCATGAGGTGCTGAGCTTGAGTTGACTGGAAACCACTGCCTGTCCATGACAGACGGTGCCTTGTTCGGAAACCGAAACCCCTTCCGCATGTCCTGTGGTGTTGATTGAGACGGAAAATGTGATACATGGAAGGGAAAGCCGCCGATACGTGAACCCTATCGAGCCGAGATCAGAGAGCTCTTTGAAAAATGTAGTGACATCCAATTGCGGCAACGTTGCCCGCAATTCCGCAACTCGGGTTTCCATCTCATTCTCCGGAATGGGTGGGGAAGTGTATGGGGAATCTCGGTAGGCCGAGATCTCAGCGGGAAGACAGCTATTGAACTAGTAGGTGCTTCCCGGAAGCAAGGAAGACCAGGGACGATATCTGCCCCCCGACGCCGTCTATTTGAAACAACGTGTCATCTTTGACGAAAATCAACATTTCGGCCACTAGCATCCACGATGGTAGTACAGGATTAGGCTCACCACTCAACCGTTCCGTACCGCGAGCTGCTCCATCATGTGGCACGGGCCCCTCGTTGTGGGTGTACTGTCTCGGTTCTGCAATTACGTCGCGGTCAGCGTGGATAGAAAACTGGTTGTGTACATAGATTACCCTCCAGTCTTCGCCATGTACCGAATCTGAATAGGTGCAGACAGCAGACAACCAATGGTAGTGCATATCCTACAAGGGTGCGGGATCTCACCATCCAACGATGAACTGGCACGCGCGCAACTCCGAGCAGGCATTTCGTCCAGACGTCTAGCACGAGGTCTGGCTTTATTCATTCGGCCTTGAGTTCGTTCCAATGGGTGATTCCTCCCAGGATGTGTACGCGAAACATCTACAACTGGCCATCTCTATCAACGATGCCAACGTCTCCGATCTGAAGTCCAGTAACCCGGTAATGGTCTGAGAGTGTACTCATCGGCTCTGGTATCCGCAGGGGGTATCCAAAGTCAGCATGTTTGACGTCCTGTTCAACATTTTCAAACGCAAGGAACAACCTTCTTCATCATCTTCGCGGGGTCCCTAACAATTTCCGGCAAAGGCGTCTTCATGTTTAGTGACAATGCTATACCTCCTCGTCCAGTCCACTCTCCTGGCATAGAACGAATCCTCGAGTCTGGTAACAAACGCATGTATGTATGTACTCAGTTTGTTTGAGCATAGAGAGTGCGAGAAATTTGCAGGTTACGTTTACGGCTGTGCCGTGGGAATATCCAGATAAGGCAAAGCCCCTGAACTGACGCAGTATTCGAGTACTCTCGAAGGCACGCATAACCGTCACTTCTTAAGTTATGACAGTAGATCATGCATAAGCAGATTCAGTCCTTTCTTCGTCGTTTGTCATGGGTAGGTAGCAGAGACCAGTCGGTGACTTCGTTTTATAAAAATGTACAACATCCATACTGCGAGTTTCTTCATTATGAGGCTCCCCAATCCACGTAACAAGCGAAACAACGAAAACAGCGAAAACAAGAGACCGGGGGGATAAAGGATGAAGAGCAGACCGACTTCAAGGAGCAGCAGCAGAACCCCAATGCCGCACGCGTCACAGGATTTCCAAGACCCTTGGCCGAATATCCCTGGGGTCGATATCGGTACCGAGTCCTGGGACGAAAATATCGTGGTCGGCAGCGACCCTCCTGTACTCTCCACCTGGTTGCCGTACGAGGAGCAACGCATTGAACGGCTGTGCGAGACGAGCGATCATCTCTAGCGCTCGGGCATAGCTGCCAACCAGAGGTGCGGTAACAGCACGTGATGATGCATCTTGATCCAATCCGGTACTAAAATCCGGGTCCGAGTCAGTGTCGGTGTCCGAACCCGAGTCACTCTCCTCACTATTCGATCCTCGGACACGACGAATCCATGGATGCACCAAGACAAATATCCTCTGCTTGTCCAGTATGATATTGTCGGTAGTCGTGACATCCACGCGCTGGAGCCCAGATACTCTGATACGGTACCGCTTCCCGTCATGTTTACTTGGGATGAAGCCTCTGACAGGGAAAACGATACATGGAAGATATAGACGTCGAGCTGCAAAACGGGCAGCTGGAAGGGTTTTGATCTGTTTATAGATATTCAAGGCTTCCTCCTCGAGCAGCTTGTCGTCATCAAGTAATTCTGTGATGCACGTTTTCATTGCTTCCCCTTCGAGTAATGGAGGGCTGTAAGGAGTTCGGTTGTATACGGAGATGGACGCCGGGAGACAGCTGTTGTAAGACGATGACTTCCCTGACCATGCTAACACAGTGTCCTCGCCGGAACGGGTCACAATCTCCTGCAGGAGGTGTCCGAAAGCATCGCCTCCTTCACCGTAGTGAGGACGGATATCAGACTCGAATATGCCGATAAGAGAATATGCCACGTCTTCCTCGATTGTCGCGTTACGTGTGGAAGCAAGGAGGAGCTTCTCACGCACTCCAAGAACATGTAGGGAGAAGGTAGCAATGTTTTCGCGAGAAATCTTGATGGCGTCTGCTAGCTCTTGCATGATCTCTGGAGATTCCTTGTGGTTAGTGCCAGTATTGCCGAGGTATGGTTTCCACTCGGAGTCATAGAAAAGGATGATTTTTGGAGCGAGAAGCTCTTGCAAAGTCCACGCTCGTGTCATCCATTTACTACGCGTGAGGTCCCCGGGCTTGGATGGATGCGTTACCCCAGCAAGGAATACGAGCGTCGCTGCCGAATTCGCGTACCACTTGTACATTAATGTGACAGATCGGTGAAGGATGGGGCCCAAAGTCTTGTCGATACAACAAGTGTCTGACCACGCCCACCTATAGCCAAGTCTGCGCGTCTCTTTGCAGAAATTCCGTAGCTTTTCGCATAAGTCCGTGTTGGGAAGGTTCCACACCGATGTGACTGAGTTGACGTCCTGGAATGACGGCTCGTTCCCCTGCCACACGTGCGAGAACATGACATATGAAAAGAACCTTGTGACCACACGGTGGATCTGCTCATGATCTGCTGCTCTCGCCATGGTAGAAACAAGCTCCTTGAACGACGGATCAGCCTTGAAGATGTGCGACCGCTCAGGTCCGTCACAAAGGAGACCGGTGGTGACATCGACTACAACGAAGGGACAGTGTTTGAGGATCTCGCGAGCGACGGAATCGATAACTGCAGTTGTCTCTGATGGAGATATGTAGTTCTTACGCAGTTCTGTGAAACGGTTATATGCGTAGATTAGATTCACACAGGAGGTGCATACGTCTGATCCCAGGGTAATGAGACTGTTCGATCGCGTGCAACATAGACGTGAAAGCATCGATCGCTTCGTCATACTGTTTGGCTCCGTGAAGTGCCGTGTGCTTGGCCTCATAGCACCAAGGGTTAGAGGGGTCTGCCTGCACTGCCTATGTAGCAAGGGTGAGGAACTGATTCATACAAAGAGGATACCATGCGCACCCTGTTCGCATCCCGAAGGGCATCCTCCCACAACCCTTGTGCCGCCCGAGCTCTGCTCCGCTTCACAAACAGACCTGCCGGACTTGCTGGACTGAGGGACAACGCCGCGGGGTACTGCGAAGGTGCATCATTGTGCTCTGCAGAATCCAAGGCTTTATCGCCAATGCGCCCAACTGTCATAGCACATTTTTGGATGAAATCTGATGATGAATGTTACCGTGTGCGCCGACGAGACTGCCGGTCACAAGGCGTACCTACGACCCAGTCCGCCATTGCCTTGCACTCTTGGATCTCCTCGTCCGATGTATTGATGATGTTGAGGAGAGTTTTCACCGCTTCAGCTGTACGACCTTCATCATAGAGGGTTTCACATTGACATTGTTGAGCAGCGATGTCCAGTCCAATGAAACTCCACTTAAATATCTTCGGGCATGGTTAGATTAATAGGCAATAACTGCGGAAGACCTACGAGGGAGATCGTCGTCAGAGGAGGACACTTTTGGTGCTTTGAAACCAGGTTCTTCGCGCGTTCAATCAGTGGTATCGCATGTCCATATTTTCCCTTCTTCATGTACATAACTGCAAGGACCTACGGAATGTATCAGGGGCGATAGTTGCGAGTCCGCACTACACGAATCACGCACATGAGTGTAAAGATAAGTGGCGTCGTCATCGTCATCATCATTTGCTTCTGAAATAAGGAGTTCTATGCCTGTTATCGCAACTTCTCGGTTGCCGGATTCAAACAAGAGGATCCACTGAAGAAATGAGGATTGATGGTGAGAATGATCCAGATCACCGCACACCTTCAGTAGTACGAGGAGCCTGTTGTCGTGCAGCTCACATTCATGAAACGCAAGATCGAATGTCCATAGCGCACCCTCTCGATCGCCTTGGACGAGCCGGGCAATTGCCATCGCGATATGCCCGATAGGTGACGGCTGAATCCTGAGAGACTTGATATGCTTGTGAGTAAACACGCATATGGGGTTGTGAGAAGGCAGACTCACTTCCTTTCCATCTTCCATCGCCTGCGTAACATGGTTCAAACGCGCTCGTACAAGAGCGCGGTTTGCTAGCAGGTTGTGGTCAGGACTTGAAGTGCTCGTGATCTCCTCTGATAGCAGCGTTTCAGTGTGGGTCAAATCACCTCGTGTCCACGATTTCAGGGTCTCGTCGCTCACTTGTATGAGCAGAAGCTGAGCATGGGGTTGTCGATGGATTAAGGCATCGTTACGATGATGCTCGCTTACACCACCAACAAAATACGTGGGGGAAAGGAAATCTCTAAGGTTGTGAACTGTGATATTCTTGCCAACAGTGCATGCGAGATACCTCCCGCTTGGTGAAAGAGCAATGCAGTTAATCTCGGTGGAATGTGTGATGATGCCACCGATTCGCTCGTGGGACACACAATCCCATAGCGAAACTGACGAGCCTGCGGAACATGCAACAAATCTGCCATTGCACGCTATAGACGCCCGAGACTCGGCTTCATGGATCCACCAATCTGAAGACGAAGACTCGAAGAAGTCGAAACAGGTGATTTTGCCGCTTCCAACTACGAATAGTTGCCGGCTATCGGATGACCAGGCCAACGGAGCGAGTGGCGGATCGGCGTCGACTCGACCTCGACCACCTGAATCGAACAAGACATCACCATTGTGAGTGCTGTAGACGCGGACACCGTCATGAAACGAGGCAGTGGCGAAGCGACTGCCATCTGGGGAGAACTTGATACCGCGAAGGTGACCCGGTGAAACGAGAGGAAACAAGTCGGTACCAGAAGTGATGCTGAATATCCGGGCAGTTTCGGCGACGGCGGCCCAGACAACCTTGGTACAGTCGCTCGAGATGTCGACAGCGAATATATGAGCCTGGTGTTCTACGTGGAGCACTTTTTCGTGAGTGACCCCGTTCCAGACGATCGCCTGATTTCCGTCGTCTCCAGACACAATCCACCGCCCATCCTGCGAAGCAGCGATAGAACGAATACCGCCAGTCCCTCGCATGGTTGGACCCTGCTCCTGTCCGTCTTCAATCTTCCATCGACGAATATAACCGTCCTGGTGTCCTCCTAGAACTTGACTTTCGCCCGCAAAGGCCACTGTGTATATTTCACTCTGAGATGCAGTCTCGATCTGTTTTGTAGCTTAACCACCACAGCGAGCCGTCAGTAAAGCCACCTCAGCCTCCCTGACTGCTGGCACGCACCCATCGTCGGGGCTGGCAAGCCGACCAACACACCTCACCTTGGAGACTTTAGAGGGGAAAGGAACGATAATTGATTCTTTCTGTGATTCTGCACGTTTCTCAAGCTATCGATACAATGATCGGTTCACACGATGATCAAAGTCACATCGTGTTCTTCATGAGCGTTAGTCCCCGGGCCGAAACCCTACACGAGCGAATCTCCGACTGGACGCCCAACACGAGGTCTGGGTTCATTCACCCTCAGCTCCCAGCCTGTTCCGATGAGTGACTCCTTCCAGGACGTGTATGCAAAATATCTGCAACATGCCGACTATGGATACCCTCTGCGGATGCCAGAACCGATGAGTACACTTCCACAAAACTACCAGGACAGTGGACTTGAGATCGGGGACGTTGGCATTGTTGATAACAGGGGCCAGTTCGATGTGCTGTTCAACATTTGCAAACGCAGCGACAACCTTCTCCATGATACTCACGGAGTCCCTAAGAACTTCCAGCCTGTTCAACACGGCGACGTCAAATCCAGTGACAATGCAATTTGTGCCGGCCCGATTCATTCTCATGGCATAAAGCGGGTCCTCAAGCCCAACGAGCCAAGGTACCGCTCAGTGCGACCATCACTACACTGTTTCCTTACTGACAGTATCGCCCCAGGCCCGTGGATTATGAATTTGACTCGTCCACCCCTGCTGGCGCCATTCTTATTCTGCCGCACGGTGCTGTATCCACTGAACTCTTAACACCGGAACAGTTCCGCAAGGTTGCAGCGGAGAATGCGTTTCACTGGTATGAATTTGCCAAACAGCGCTACGGCATCCAGCAGCTTGATCGCTCTCTGTATCTCATCACTGGCTTTTACAAAGCTCGCTCCTGGTCTCTCGGTTCATTTAGCAATCCTTCCGATGACGCAGGAAAAATCCTTGCTCGGAGGGATGACAATAATCCCGACGTCTACATACTAGAATTCAATTTTTCTGCCGATTGTCGCTACAGTCATGGTAGTGATAAAAGCGGGAGCATTAATCAAACTGTTTTCATTACTGGCTTCAAGATTACGGTCAGCAGCTGGCTCCCGGATCCCGTAGTGCTGAGGGTTACAGAATCGCAAACCACCTGGACCATGCTAGTTTGTTTGTTCATGAGCTTCCTCAACCGGTTATGCAGTTTTTCAGGCGTCTACGAAAGACATGCAACCATAAGTACGTTGCGCAGGTGTCCGTTCGTGTACTGCTTGACGATCCGCTGATGGTGAACAGGTGTGGAACACAGCCCGCGGCTGTCCCAGGTTAGTTTCATGAATGCACTTGTCGGGGTTATGTATAACATCTGACTCATTCATCAGCCCTTTCATCCCTCTGACATCATCAACCATCTCCTCCTAAAAAAAGTTCGTCTAACATGATACCGTCGCCGCACCGCGTTGGATTTCTTACGACACCGGTCAGAATCCAAACGCCAGGGTTGCTATTACACATGATAACCAATGGATGGAGATGATGAAGGTAGTCCTCTATGGTGTATTTGCGTCGCTCGTATCTTACTCGTCCACTAGGAAGGGTTGACGCACGAGGAGCTTCTCCAGGATGATCGCCTCGAAACATTCTTGACACGATGCTACACCATTTCCGTTGAGTCGGAACGTGAAAATAGTAACAGTTTGATCATTATGTGGCCGCCGTTGCTGATTATTCCCCAGCTGCTGTATTTTTGCAAGGCAGAGCGTGCGTCTTATTGTTTCACATCCATTCGAGACGTTTAAAACCGTGTCGACAGTGATGGCACCATGGGTTCCGTCTCCTCTGTCGTCGATCCACGTGACCTGTCGCCTGAGCTGGAAGTGTCGGACTCTCCTGTTTCTGAACCTGAGGTATCGTCCCAACCTGCCTCCGAGCTGGAGTTCTCGCTCCCTACTACACCCGAACCTGCGGTGTTGTCTCCTCCTACATCGGACCTTGAGTATTCACCTCTTACGCCTTCACTCGACTGCCCGTGCATTGTCATTACGCGCACGCACCATTTTTTTTTACAGTCATTGAAGAAGTCTGACAGTCATCTTGCAGGTATCCGTGCTCAAAATATACCCTCTGGCCTCAAGCGGATCCCGGTTGGTTTCTACATTCTAGTCCAGTTTGATGGCCACCGACGAAGAACTCGAAATAAACCTATGCGGTTAAACGACAGCAGTATCGAATGGGAGGATAAAATTCTACTGTGAGTTTATCGCCATCTGCTTACGTGTGGGTGTTGACTGTTTCTAGGCCGCCAAGACCATTTGGGAAGTTTCGATTCACGATCTACGCTTCCTTCGAGCTGGAGCCTATGCTGGGAAGCGGAGAGGCTCTCTATACCTCAGAAAGTCCTGCAGAGGAGTTTATCGGTGGCACATATTGTGAGCGAAGTCCACTGATTGTGACACACCGGGCCGCAAGATCTTAATGCCAATATAGTAATTACTTTTTCTCCGGCCAAATTGGGGACCCCAGCCCCTAATCCCTCACTGCTCATCACCCTAGGACAATGGTATACTAACCATCTGGAAATAGCCCCAAGTGACGCTGATAGTGATGTGATTTTCACCTGCATACGCCCATTCGTATTAGTTGACGGTTCGTTGCTAGCAGTTGGATTCCGAACAACCCTCGGCCCTGGTTCTCGAGACAAATATGGGACAGGAAGCTCTTCTCCGATACTATAACGAATACCGGAGAGAGGACCTTCATAATGCTGTCCAGCATTTTGAATGCGCTTGGCGCAACTGTCCTTTAACACACCGATGTCGTGCTGCGGTGCTTGTCAACTTCGCGAAGGCAAAGTTTATCAGCTATCGGGCCGACCCAGCAAGCGCAAACCTTGATGAACTCATCCACCTTTACCGACAGGCCCTTGATCTGCGCCGTCCTGGTCATTCAGACAGACCAGCGACGTTACTACAGCTCGCTCAAACTCTGTTGTTTCATTACGAGAAGCAGGGATGCGATGAGTCTGGTGCAGACGAGATCCGCGAGCTCATGTCCGAGTTCCAGGATTTCTCTCGAGACAGTCACGAACGCCGAGCTGCGGACCTCGTGCTCGAGACGCTCGAGCGTTATAACGTTGTGAACTCCGAAAGCACTGGAATAGCCGAACTCGACGAGTTGGTCCGGAAATTGGAACATAGCGCGGAACTACCTCCACATGGCTACTTCGACATACCGCAACGGCTAATCAATCTCAGCGCTACGCTATGGAGACGCTATGAGAAACGTGGGGAGCTCTGCGACCTCGAGCACTCGTTGGAAATAAATAAACAAGTTTTGCAGCTGCTCCCGGCTCGTGATCCTGACAGGCTCCCTGGCCTAAGAACCCTCTGCGCCCCACTGCGGAGACTATTCGAGACCCGCGGGGATCCCGGTTACCTTCGGGAGTTGATTTCGCTCAGCGAAGAAGCTTTGAAGTTACTACCTGATGGACACCCTGAACGTCTGTACTGGGTAACGGGTGAGTGGTTTTTCTAGCAACTTTGTCGGTGTACACCTGAACATGTAGCTCAGATTCTAGAAATTACCTTGCCAAGATGTTGGAATACCTAGGCGACATAGCCTTTAAAGCCCAGAAATATGCTGAAGCAAATACACAGTACACTCAGGCTATCATTGTGTTACAGTCAACCCCTACACAACTCACCCCTTGGAATCATATGTGGGTGTCTGAGTTATACTGAATATGGTGTTTGTGCAAGATCTATCTTTAACAACGAAAATTCACCTTTGTACACAGATCAAGTATAGGGTACATCCCGTACATGATAGATGTAAAACGATTATTGGTCAACTTAGCATACTCGTGTTCTTCTCAGTAGTTAACACTGCGTCCATTACTAGGTTCTGTAAGGACACTGGTGTGCATGAGCACTGGACGCTGGAAGTTGCCCATCCAGACATAGCCTAGAACAGTGCCAAATGAAACTGATGGATCTGCTTGAAAACACCGCTAAATCTCATCAAGGGTTCATAGCGTGGTTGAATTTCAGTAGGAATATTTAGTAGGTATGTTGATCACTAGAGTGATATGCTTAGCAAGGAATGCGGACAAGACAACGAGAACCATGAGCCCGAGCCATAGTATATAACGGAGCCGAGTGTTAGTGGGTCGCAGGAGTTGTGAAAACGCAACGAGGTGTGCTTCACATATCGCCGAAAACCAGAATTCGTGATCGGAGTTGTGCAGATTGGTCAGGTTGTGTGCGATCTCGTGAGCGAGAGCGAGGAACCTTAAGTGGTATGCTGATTAGACGATGAAACAAGATGACAGTGAACGAAATCAACCGACCACGTCATTCGGGCGTTCTGTCGGCTCCCGCCTTCGACTTGCTTATCATCTGAAGCCATTGTCTGAGCGTCTTCCCAGCTTGAAGATGGTAAGTAAAATCCACTCACGCCAAACCTCAAAGTATCGCAGGTTGAGGTAGATGATTCCTCGCGAATTGAACGCAATGCACCCTCCGGAAACGTCATAGAAAACGCGTAGTGTTGCTGTGGGGATACGATATATCTCGGAGAGCGTGATAATGATGTCTACGAAGCGAGCAAGCGGGCCGTGCATGCGTTTCATAAACGTACCAGGGTCGTGTATGCCTGTGCAAGTGTGTGATTGCGTGTCAACAGACGAAGATTATATCGGGGCCATTCAGAGAGCGGAGTCTACCTTCATCTATACAGACTTGGATATTTCTCACATGTCCTGATTCTGTCGTGAACAGCAATCGGAGATAGCCCACACCGAACTCACCAATGGGACGCAAACATCCGACATCTGCAGGCGCCGTGCAGAAGTCGCTGCTCGGAAACTGGCTTACTTCCGTATGAACTGCAGAGTATCCCCCTGTAATTCTACACGCCCGCATGGCTTTCTCTACATTGTTCCCTAGGGAACAGTCAACATATTTCAGCTGATCCAAGGGGTTCAAGAGGCTCACGAATGTAACTCTGCGAGATCACCCCTCGTGAAGCCCTGGATATGTGATGAGATATATGACGATACTTGACAGTCAAGCCTACCCGGGGTGCGCAGCTATGTTGAAGGATTTGTCACTAGAAACGCTAGACCCCTCGCGAATCGTCAATAGGCCGCTGTCATCAGTGCAGGAGATCTGCGGGGCGGCTTCAGTGCTTCCAGGCAGTGTCACACGGTTCAACTGGGGATCAGGTTGAGTGCCCAGAATAGATTGTTGCGATGGATTAGTGGTGGAAATGGGACCTGCTAAACGTTCTTTCCTAGCCTTGTTCCCCGCCTTGTGTGTATCTCCGTGTTGCTGGGAAATCTGATCAACTATATGTACCCAATACCTCTTAGTCAACTGCTGTGAGCACAGGTCGACTAGACCAACCAAGAAAACCTCTTCGTTCCAAAAATCTCAAGTCCGCAGAAAGGATCGTCCCAAGGAGTACCGTGGTATTCATCTTGTTGGTTCCAAACAATAGTCGACAGAGAGATGTAGCGACTCTTTTCACGCCATCAGACACCAGTAAGAATGACGAAGGATATTCCGACAACTCACTCATACATATCGCGCTTCGCTGTTTTCGAAATCCATAGTTCTATGTAGTCTCCTTCATGTCTCGCGACCGCCCACACCTCTTTTGTACGCTTCCTGTTCTCACAAACTAGAGTTTTGGAAACAAGGATCCTCTTGCAGGCCTTGACCTTCAGGTGATCAGGGTTGGAAGGGATTGTGACTTGAGGTTTGGTATCGGTATAATTTTCAACGAATAAAGGAAGTCGTTCGAGAATCAATGATTGAACTTCATGGCAGGTCTTGGTAGATGGTATTTCGTGGAGATCATTACATCTCTCCAGCACCACCGCACTCAGGTAACCGCACCCGAGCGATGCGTAAAAACCTGGGTTTGCGCTAAGTAGACGACTACTAAGGACTAATGGCAACACTTACGTTCTAGTGCCTCCTCTTGGGGAGCGATGAAAAGGCAGTCACTAAACAATTGGTAGTCGTTCATGTCATCGACAATGGTAATCCCCTGGTACGTCAGGAACTGATGCTCATAATCCCATCCGGCCTTGCCCTCTGTTTTCACCCGACGCAAACCCAGTAAAGCGGGGCTGTGGCTCATCTTGTGTAGAGTATCGTTGGAAATGTCCTGGCTCTGGTATGCCAACTTTCGCAACTCGACTAAGAACCTAGTATCAAGCAGGTGAGTGATAATCCTGGTAGAGGCCTGCTGAACCTACCCATCATAACCTCCCGCAAGCTCGAAGAACCTTTCGGGGTTTTCTATCAGTGCCTCCGCAACATCTTCTGTTGAAACCCTGTTCTTCAGACCACAAGCGCTTAAGAAATGGTTTGCTTTGCGGCCGAAATTCACAAAAACGAACAGTTCTGCATAAAGTACGGGTTTGGTAACTTGGTCGAGATAACATTGAGTTGGAGGAAGTAATTTTGGAGCACTCGGCGGACCCGTCGGCACTATAGGCAACCTAGACAGTTTGATGAGATCGAGGGTTGAGAAAACTCGAATGATGTCAACACATGGAGAAGATGGGAAGGAGTAAGGGACGTACTTGCCATGTGATCGAACAAAACTTCAAACCAGTGGGAAGCAATTGATTTATCAAATGGCGGGCTCTTCTCCAGCACGTCCAAAAGTTCTGACGTTGGAGGATGTTGCGCAACACCAAGTTGATGCAAGGGCATGCTCAAGTATCGATCTTGTACCACAAAAAAGCCCAGCGCTTTCCACCGGGTACCAGAGTATACCTAGTGTGAGAGTTAGCAAGAACGCAAACATAACAAGTCTCACCATACTTCTCCCAACTTCTTCAGGCAGGTGCGGCCCTTGCTCTCGGCAGGAACGAATTCCACGTTGCAGAAGTCCTCCGGTTTGTAATGTGAGTACTGCAAGTGAAGTTTGTTGCACAGGTACTCAAACGCAGTCTCCTGCGCCCCAACGTCGCTTGACGAACAAAGCTCCACGACCGTTAGCAGAGGTGGAAAGCGATTCAAACCGATGCGGTACAATAATTGGGCTATGAAACGATAAGTTGACCAAACGGAAGGAATGCATGTGGCATGCAGCTCACCTTCGGGCGATGTGTCCACCCATTCTGATTTCCCACGCCATTGGATGATCGGCAGTCGGAGCCTCCGGAAAATGTCCACACGAGGGTAGAGTTTGTCAATACAGTGACAAGAATTCTCCTCTTCATTACCCTGCAGACTTTCTCTTATGAAGATTTTGGACGATCTGAGGGCAGAGAAGTCCTCAGAAGTCAACGAAGGCTCCTCCTGTACCAGATAGTCGATCAAATTGCACACAGTCCAATTTCCTGTCGACGGCGTTCTTGACCGATCTCAGTAAGTGCAAGAGTCAAAAATTTGGTGGAAACCCACTGATGAAAAAGAAGTTGGATTGGAGGATTCTTCCGAACACCAATGGACAGAAAGAATTTCCTTGTATCCTCGTCAAATTCAAATCCCGGAATAGGGTTAACTATCGGCAAGCCAAGGTGACGGAACAACGCATTGTCTACGACAGGGAGATACGAGAATTCTGGGCGGTCCAGGCCTGTGGATGTAGGGATACATGGCTTGTTCCTGAAGACTTCCCTTGATTCGCTTCGTATATCTTCAGAAAGTTTCGGCCATATGCGACGAAGTATGCTGAGGACACGACTGGCCCAGTCAACCGATCGAGTAAAGTCGTATTTGGCATCGACCGACGTATCATCGGGCCGTGACATGTGTTGTAACCATGAAGCAACAGTGAACTCTTTCCAACCGAAACTAGTGAGTTCCGTGTAGTTGAAATGAATGCTGATGCCAGGAGGGATGAGAGACAGAGGAAGTGGTCCATTGGGTGGAATGTGGGGTCCAAAAACCTTTGAATCGATGAAGTGAGTTATCGACGACAGGGGTATCGCTCCACCTGTGCAGCGGAGCGTAACCGCGTCTAGCAGGTCAGCCGCACTCAGTGCCAAATCGTCTCGTCTCGAGGCTATCCACCACCGAAGACATGCCAGTAGTTCCTCGACATCCAGGGTATAGCGACGTAGGTCCTGTAGAACGTCCGATGGAGATATTGCGCGGACCTTGTGTTGGACTGGAAGTCTTTCTATAGCATATTCACAATCTTGCGTAACGTCTTTTGAAAGCATTGGTAAGGACTTGAGAAATTTGGCGAATACCGGGTCGAACTTTCTAACGTCAGGAGCTCCGCGTACGCCAACAGATGAAAGAAATCTTAAAGGAAGTGTAGAGCACCCATAGAATGATTTCGCTAATAATTCTGCGACTTTTGACGAGGGCGTGGAATGGTGAAACGTGAAGAATTTGAAAAGGTGGAGAAAGTGCTGATCCTGTAACACTCGGCATAGAGACGAATGTGGTTCACCAGCGACTGCCTCCTCCCACGACTTCTGGATCTTGGAGACCTCCAACTCGTACACCGTCCGACATAAGAAACCTCCGACATAGAGCAGCTCCCTATTCCAGACTGGACGATGGGCGTAAGTCAGTAGCCCGTTTCAAGGGTGCGGGACGCTCACTTGCAACATTCCTGTCACTGTGCTACTAGATCAGCGGCTGCTATAAACCGTTAACATACGAATTTAAACTCACACCAAATCTATGGATTCACGTTCCACAGTGGGGATGAAGTGGGATGACATGTGACCTCCAATGCCTGTCGTTTGTGCGGTGGCATGACCCTAGCAAAGTCATCGGCAAAACTCAGGGCGCGCGTGCATGATGACTCACAATGAAAACCCGTGTGTGGATAGATCTGGCGTTCCATCAGACCATGGGTTTCATGGACACAGACGGCTGCTCACCCATCCAGATCGGCGCGAAGCCCCCGAAAAGCAGACGGAAACTCCGGGGAATGCTTCCGTTCGTTTATGCAACTCCGATCGTGTTCATCTTTCCCGGTCTTATGATGTAAATTCATATGCAAAGAGTACAAGTCTAGTGACTTACGTAGATCAAACTGTACATGAGGCGGGGGGGTGGATTCTTTTTCATACACCGGTTCAATTCCTTGGACAACTTCTCGCTGACAGTGACGTCCACTTCTGCTGTGAACACAACGAGGTCCACTTTCATTTCACGCATTTGCATATGATCACACCGCGGGAGCATGACGCTAGCTTCAATCGTGATGGCTAGCCAAGTGTAAGAATCAATACGCAAAACAGAGATGCTGAGATGACTTGCGATATTGTTGGACTGAGTCCACGACCATGTTTCCCTCGGGGCTAAGCCGCTTTAGTTCTGTAGGAATGGGAATAACTTGTGGCTGACCCAGAGACTTGTTGATCCGCCCCACACAATGATGATCAAAGAATACAGTCACATTCTTCAGATGAGCCATGAAAGTGATAGATGATGCAAGAAACTGCATAAATTCCGAAACTGGCGGCATCGGGGCGGCCTCTCGTAGTGGCATCTTGAACGTCGTCCATTGATCTCCAGTAGCTGTCAAGGGGAAGTCGCCAAATCGGTAGCACAGCTGGGAGTAAGGTGAGAAAGTAGAATCAGCAACCGACTGATCCTCATACCCGATCTTCACCGTCCCATGAGAACTCCATTTCTTTACCTGACACTGTGTAAGACCAGAAACCTCTAAGATGTAGTAGTGTCATACCCCCAGATGACACGTATGGAGCTTCCGTAACGGAAAAGAGGCTGTAAAACCCTAGGAACGGTTCGTACTCAAGCCTTGTTCCATTCCGAGGGACTTTTGACACCCACCGACGCCAAATGCGCCGACCTTCTGCGGGTCTGGATTTCCCGATGCTGGACGACGAATTGATTTGTGAGCAAAAAGCCGCAAGAAGTGGATCTGAAAACAAACCAATCTTTGGTAGTCGACTCCAGTCTTGTGGTGTGAAGGGTTTCCCGTGATTCTTGAATGTCCACCGGCTGGCCTTGAGTAGGCGTTAGCGAAAGGAAATAAACAAGTAACACAGTTCCATACATGGGTTGTCTTTAAGTCAGGTAGGACGGGCGAACCAGGGTTCGCCGCTGCTTCGGGATTCAGATCTGAGAACGCAACAGTCTCGAAGCGAATCTCGGCAGCGTCACACCCAGCGTCGTCTGAGTTTTGGAGCAATTCACGGAATACTGACAAGTCAACCATATGACAACGGCAGTGCTCGAGCACGGTATTCGCCTACCAGTGAACTCGCCAGAATAGCGGGCAAGAACTTTATCGATCAATGCCCGGGTGTCGATGGTCACCGGTCCATATCCTTGTTGAGGTTGCCACTGATAGGTTGAGAGTGAGTCAATGAGCTACCAGATAACCGCCGAGACGACATACCATCACGATCCGCACTTGTACTTTTTGAAAGCCGCCTTCGACTCCGTCGCTGAGTTGACGATCCAGGAAGTCACAGAGTGGGTCAGACTTAGCCAGTCCCAAGATGTTGCGGTGGAAGGGACCCCCCCAACTCCTGGGAGGCAGGACAGCTGCCGTGACTCAATGTTTGCGGACCACGAGTTACGCACGTGGTAATCGCCTCCCCGGCAGAGCACACCTATACCTCATCTCGTAGCCGCAGCGCAACGGTGAGCAGAGTTCACCTTCGGGCGACGAAGAATGAAACGAATATGACCTGTGCATGTCATCCGCAATAGTGTCGCCATGACTTTCTAATACTGTAAGATGGAGATCCCGCCTGGTGCGTCCACCCACGTGATCTCCGCGCGTCCCCATTGGCTGCTGCTTCCGTCGGCTTCCCTTCCCTTTCATTGGTTGTTGTGTATGCTGCTGAGTGACGTCGTCTGCTGTGTGGTTCCGATGCGCTCAAGGAAGTCGACCAACTCTCTGCGACCTCCCCGGGATCCCCCCTCATCAACAACGAACCTCTCTGTGTGTGTCTGCATCGCTGCACTGCATCGGCACTTCGTAGAAGTGCAGCTTCCCCACCAATGCAACACCCATCTGCGTCCTTCGCATTTCCTTCAACTTCATTCCACCCAGATCGGACTGGACCATGACTAGTGGTTTGTAGATCTGCGCTTAGACAGTTGAATCACGTCCGAAGGCTACGTCACGCTTGTTACTATGAAAAATCAGCGCCAGCATTCAGACCCCGGTCAGTACTGCTAAATGCAAGTAGTACTACGAATATGTATTTATGTGCTAGGCAGTGAAATACGGCGTCAACCGTCACCGGATCTCTAACACCTTCGCACCGATATCCTTCAATGAACTGATTTTACGTGGGGGTACGAGAATCTTGCGGTCAGCAGCCACTCTCTTGTATGTACCTGCGGGCTGCTTCACAAGTAGCAGCGCTCTGAACGGCTGTTCCAGGTGGACAACCAACCGCAATGCCCTAGTATAATCATCCCATTCCGGTCGATTCGTTTGAGCGAGGAGGTCACGAATCCACGGATATACTAGCACTACTTCGTCCTGTGCCATGAGTGTCGCGCATGAGGTACTGAGCTTGAGTTGACTTGAAACCACTGCCTGCCCATGATAGACTGCCGTGTCCTGTTCGGAAACCGAAAAACCTTCTGCATATCCTGTGGTATCGATCGAGACGGAAAATGTGATACATGGGAGGGAAAGCCGCCGATAAGTGAACCCTATCGAGCCAAGATCGGAAAGCTCTTTGAAAAATGTGGTGACATCCGATTGCGGCAACGTCGCCCGCAATTCCGCAACTCGGGTTTCCATCCCATTCTCCGGGATGGGTGGGGAAGTGTATGGGGGATCACGGTAGGCCGAGATCTCAGCGGGAAGACAACTATTGAACTGTGACGACTTTCCAACCCAGTCTAGCACAGCTTTGGCGTCAAGGTCCCGGTGCAAGATCCCCTCCAAGAGAAGCCCCAACGCATCCTCAGGATCACGATATTCGGGAATCAAGTCGCTGCTGAAGATTCCGATTAAGGCATATGCGATATCAACTTTCTTCGTGGCTTGGCGAGTCGAAGCGAGACGGAGCCTGGCTCGGATGCTGAGAGACTTCGGGGTAAAATCGACGAGGGTGCCTTGGGCGACATCGATGGCGTCCGCCAACTCCCGCATGATTTGGGGTGATTCCTTGTGATTGGGTCGGGTGTCTCCCTTGTAAAGATTCCAGTCTCTGTCGTAGAAACGAATAGATTTGGGGGCGAGGAGTTCTTGGAGCGTCCAGGCTCGCGTCATCCATCTATTATTCCTGAGGGTGGGCGGTATGGACCCATCGGCGAGGACCACGATAGTAAGAGCCGAGTCTCGGTACCAGTTGTACATGGAACGTAGCGATTCCACCAAAACAGTTGGGTCTGTCTTGTCGATGCAGCAGGTATCACTCCACGCCCATAGATATCCTTCTGGGTCCTCCCGAACTCTCTCGCAGAAGCGGCGAAGCTTGAGCCTCAGCAGGTGTGGGTCAGACTCATAGACCGGTTTTCTAGAGATATCTTGAAACGTGGGTTCTTCCCCTTCCCAAGTATGCGAAAACATGACGTAGCGGAAATATTTTGCCACCACTTCCCCGATACGACTGGTGTTCAGCTCTGTGGACATGGACGAGACAAGTTCATAAAAGATGGTGTCCGTCTTGAACATCTGGATGCGTTCGGCGGCGTCACAGAGCTTCCCGTTTTTGACATCGATGAGTACGTAAGGGGATATCTCACGGATAGGATCGATTCGCTCATCGATCAGTTTGATCGTCTCAGCATACTTCGTACGCAACTCTGTAGAGTAGTCAGCACCTGCAGTCAAGATATGCACCAAAGAGACTGACGGCGGATACTTGGAGAAGCGGGCTCTTCTGCCTTTGTAACCATTTGGCGCAGTGTCTCACTCGCTTCTCGATAGCGTTGAAGGGCATGCAACGCTACATATCTACTTTCATGGCCCCACTGGCACGACTGATCCGTACTGATTGCCTGCGAACGTCATGCGCTTAGGTCAACCGGATGAGGGTTGGGAAAGACAATCTTCACCTGGTCGGCATCTTTCAAAGCATCATCCCAGAAACCTTTGAACGTCTTCGCCTTGCTCCGCTTGACGAGCAGACGGGCAGAACCCAGGGGATAGCAAGCCATCAAGGCCAAGTCCTCCGTAATTGCTGCATCCGTCGCATCGTTGGTTGAAACACACTGATTTGCGAATTCTTGTACATACAACTTGAGTGCAGGGCATGAATGAATCGTGCCAAAGCTTACCCGATCCACGATCACTAACTCGATATTCTGGGTAAAGGCCCAATGAGAAAGTGTACCAAGTGATGGCATCATCATAACTGTTGTCGCATATGGCTGTGTCGCCCAACTTCTCTAAAATTCAGCAACCGCTGTCAGACATGCAGTGTCTAGTTTTGAGGTCCAGCCACTGACCAGCAAGCCAACCGAGGTCTGCCTTCCTCGCTTCACTCTCTTCGTCGAGGCGATTATCATTTACTCGGATAAAGTCCATCACCTCTTGCGTACGTCCGGACTTATAAAGAGCTTGGCATATTCGTTGCTGGACCATGGACTCTAAATCGTAAATATCCCAGCCGAATATCTTTTAAGAGTTCGTCGATGGATGCTCAAACATCAAACACCGGCGAACACTTACCAGCCGTAGTATCTTTGCTTCTGGAAGGTTGAGGCACTGGCCAAGATCAGGAGCTGCTGCTAAAAGTCGCAGACCCTCGTTGTACTCCCCGCTCTGTAGGTGATGCTCTGCCAGGAGGAGTAGCTTGCGCGCCTACCCAAACATATAAGATTCTACCAATTGAAATCTTCACATAAACACACACTTTCACCCATGGACAGGAACAGTCATCTGCCAGTGGGGAAAGCTCAGCGAGCTTTGTTCCACAGTTTAATTTTTCACGAAGGTCTACCTCGAACAAGATGATGGACTGGAGATAACAATTCAAGCACTGAAAGATATCACGGAATCTGCTTTTTACCTTGACATATTGAAAGAAGTCTTTCGCATCATCGTGTTGGACAGATCCAAACGCGTCTATAGCTTCCATTCGTTTTCCCTGCCCCATAAGTGCCAAAGCCTTCGAAATGTAAGCTATCGGCGGGATCTGAGCACCATTCGTCTGTCCGCGCATGCGAATCAGTGACATCCTAGCAGGAATAATGAGAAACCAATCTACCATAATCCCGGCAGCGTCGTCCAGAGCTCCGCTCAGGTTACCCCGTCTTATTCGAAGGAGTGCACGGTTAGCACGAGCATAGAGAGTAAAAGCTGGATATTGTTTGTCTTTGATTTCACTCGAAAAGAGGTGTTCTACTTTCTCCAATTCTCCAAGTCGCCAAGCTCGGTGCGCTGCGGGACTAATATACGTGAACTACCCAAGGTAAATTGGATATCAGCAAACCGGAGTCGAAAAGGTCAGACATACGGGCTCTGAGTGACTCAAGAAAGGACTCAGGCGCTAAGGATAGAAATGAAGTAACGGCGACGTCCGTCAACATCATATCTACTTACGTGGAAGAAGTAAGACGCTTCAACAACTCCAGAGAGGTTTCGAATAGATATCTTCGTGTCATCTCCACTGCTAGCTAGATAGAGATCATCTAGAGAAACGGTTGCTGACATGCAGCGCCTGTACGACCGAAGGGGTTGGTATGCAGGGGTATCACGGATATCCCAGATGTCCACCGTTCGACCGGGGGTTGAGAAAGAGATGAGGAGTTGACCACTGTCAGAGACCCGAAGAGAGCTTATAGAATCGTCTCCAGGACGAGGTTCTACGACCTTCGAGAGTTTTCGAGTGAACATATCGAAGCAACGGACTGAACCATTGGAACAACCTGCAAATAATCGTCGACCGTCACTGGACCAAGAAAGTGAGTGTGTGGGTGAGCTATCGATTCGGACAGATGCTATCTGATCCCCGGTCCGAGTATGCCAAACCTTGACACTACAGTCCCAGCGAGCACAGGCCGATGCAATATGGTTGCCTGCCGGGGAGAACTTGACCGATGAGATTCGATATGGGCTATGATGCATCAACAACCCTGGTGCAAGGGGAGATCCGGGTTCCCCCATTTTCCATACTCGAACCGTGCCGTCGTTTGATCCACTCGCGACATGCAATGAGGATACGTCCAGGGCTGTTATCATCCTCCCGTGGCGTTCTGCTGCCTCGCATCTCTGTTGAAGGCTCGTGTCCCAGACCACCACCCTTCCATCCATATCTCCAGTGACGATTGACTTTCCGTCGTTCGAAGAAGCAATGACATTTACTGCAGCACCGGTATTCATCAGTGGCTCTCCCTTTCCGTGGTCTTCTATATTCCACATTTGAATAGTTTTTTCGGCCTTGCAGGCGCATACTAGGTGCTTCCCATCAGGAAGGAAGACCAGGGACGATATCTGTCCCCCGACGTTGTCTATTTGAAACAGCGTATCGTCTTTCCCCAAAGTCAAGATCTTAGTCACTAGCATCCACGATGGTAGTAAAGGATTAGGCTCACCACTCAGCCGTTCCGTGCCGTGAGCTGCTCTATCATGTGGCACGGGCCCCTCGTGGAGAGTGTACCGTCTCGGTTCTGCAATTGTCAGCGTGGATATAAAACTGGTTGTGTACGTAGATTACCCTCCAGTCTTCGCCGTATACCAAATCTGAATAGGCACAGACAACAGACAACCAATGGTAGAGCATATCCTACGAGGGTTCGGAGTGAGTCGTCGTCGAATTGTCGTGTGGAGCACTCCGCTTGTCCGCAAGCTGGGTTCAACTTGGCTCCCATTAGACGTCGATGTAAACGCCGTGTCACGAAGACTACCTGATTGGAGCCACGCTCTCACCATCCAGCAATGGCGCGCGAGCAACTCCGAGCAGGCATTTCCTCCAGACGTCTAACACGAGGCCTGGTTTCATTCATTCGGCTTCGAGTTCGTTCCACTGTGACTCCTTCCAGGATGTGTGCGCGAAACATCTTCAGCATGCTCACTATGGATACCCTCTGCGCATGCCAGAGCCGATGAGTACACTCCCAGACCATTACTTGGATGCTGGACTTCAGATCGGGGATGTTGGCGTTGTTGATAGAGATGGCCACCTTGAGTCAGTGACGTCCTGTTCAACATTTGCAAACGCCAGGATTCGACAACCTTCTTCATCATCCCCGTGGGGTTCTAAGAACTTCCAGCCTATTCAGCAAGGCGCCATCTACTCTCCTGGCATAGAACGAATTCTCGAGTCTAACAAACAGAGGTGTTCCTCAGTTTGGCCATAGATACATACATATTGACTGCACATGACAACTACGGGCTGGACATATACTGCGAGTGTGCTGCAGGGGCCGTGCGTCAGCGGCACTTGCAACGTGTTTACCACAAGTAGCTGGCGCTTACTGCAACTCTTCAAGCTTCAACCTTTTCCTGTATACGCATCGACATCATCAGAGAGAAGACCCTATACTGAAACTTTGAGCGAATACCGATTTCTCGATGGCTCGCAAGCAGACAAGGAAATACCGTAGAAACTCGTCTGGCCATGCGTCCAACTCTGTAAGCCGTTAGCTCGGTTGCGAGCGATTATGGCTAGTATCTGATTCACAAAAAATAGTCAAAAGGACCGTCTCGGGCTCCCGTTCATGATAGAGCCTCGATTGCTGGAGCATCGGGCAATATCTTCCTGAGGGCGCTTGCACGGATAAGGCGCATCTTCCACTGGTCGATGCGGGGTTCTGCGGCGAGTGCCGCTAGGGGTGGACAAGTGCAGGCAGAGCAAGCTCAGGCGGCTTTGACTCAGGATGTGCGCGATCTATCTTACCCCGTTATCGCGATGATCTTTAGTAATTGTGCTGGGTAGACTCAAGGGCCAGCCGACAACTCGGAAACAGGAGCCGTACCAGCTGCGACTGACAGCAATGTCGATGTTACTGTCGGGCCAATCGGCGACACCGGCGAAGATGCAGCTGACTCCAGCGGCAGTGCTAATACTATACCCACTCCGGTCCCGGCATTGATTCGCAGTGAAATCAATGCTACTCAACAAGGCTTGGAAAGCATGACACCCATACCACACATTGGACAAATAGCTGTTGAGTTCATCACACAGGCTGACGCGGCAGCTGCAAACATCCAAAACTTGAGTGACACATACCTTAAGCCTCTCAAAGCCTTTGGCTCCGTCGTTACTACTATCGCCCAGGTAGGGGCACCATCCTCCCGGCGTTGAGCAGTGCTGATGTAGGCGTGCAGGTTCATCCCTATGCCCAGATCGCACTGGGCATCTTAACCACTGCAGCTCAGGTACGCTCACGCTCCAGTTATGTGTACTGCTGACTCAACACAGCTCTTTTTAGTCACTTATCAGTCAAGCTAACCTAGACCGAGACGTGTTCGACCTCCTTGGTACAGTCAGAATGGTCTATGAATTTCTTCTGGAAGACGACACCATCCAGAATATTGATGGCATGAAGGAAACGTTAGGGGGGATCGCACAGGTGATAAGGGATGTGGCCTGGTTCATCAAGAACTACTCAGAGACGACAAACTTCTGTACGTCAGTTGCGCATTTCTTTGAATGATTGATTGAAATCATACTTAGGGAAGAGGCTTGGAAAGAATGTAATGGATATCAAGTCTGAGACGCGGACCAGAATTGATGGCTACACCAAGATTCTGAATGACTTAATGCAACAATACCGGGATCGTGCCGTCCGGGATATTCACACCAACATGCACCATGTAGTTGAACAGGTGGACCTCATACGTGGAGATCTGAGTCTGGAAGGCATGGCCTACGCAGGGGGCGCGGGTGTCATTAAGACGAAGAAGTGTCTAGACGGCACCAGAATTGAGACTCTCGCGGAGATCGTTGGCTGGATCCAAAACACTGATGAAAATACTCCGCGTATTCTCTGGCTGCATGGACAGGCCGGCAGGGGGAAGTCTGCTATCGCCCATACCCTTGCTCTGTGGCTCAAGGATGCCGGAGGGTTTGGATCGTGCTTTTGCTTCTCCCGAGAAAGGCAGGCCGAACATCGCGAGGAAAAGATATTCTCCACCATTGCACGAGATCTGGCTGACCGTGACCCTGCATTCTGGCGAGCTTTGGCTGACGTACTTGCGAAGGACCGTTCCCTCAAGACAACATCTGATGTCACGGAGCAGTGGGACAAGTTCATCTTGGGGCCGTTGCTGAAGGTATCGAACACTATGGTTGGAAGCATGGTCGTAGTAATTGACGCGCTGGACGAGAGTGGACCGGTAGAATCGCGGACGCACATCTTGTCGGTCCTTGCATCTAGGGCGAACGATCTTCCCGGTAACATCCGAATCTTCGTAACGTCTCGTCCCTTGCCTGATATTCAACGTGTGTTGGGCAGTGCTCCACATGTGAAGGTGACTTGCCTCGATGATGTTTCTACGGAGTCGACAGAACGTGATATCCTGCTGTATGTTTCCGAAAAACTTGCACGTCTGCCAGACATCGGAGTTACCGAAGTCCAGAAGATTTCCCAGAAGGCGGACTCCCTATTTGAATGGGCTCGCCTTGCCTGCGATTACATCCAGCCTAACACAGCATCTGGAGTAACCGTGAAGGAACGCTATGATGAGGTGGTCAGTCTGCAGTCCGAAGAGGGAAGATCACTCCTGGACGTAACTTACATGGCGATCCTGGAGACTGCCGTCCCGAAATCTGGGAAAGGCGTGGAACGATACCGCTCCGTAATGCACCAAGTCTTGATGACATTTGAACCTCTCCCTATGGCGGCCTTGAATGAAATGCGCAAACGCCTACCCAACAAGCATGATCACTTTGATGTCTTCGTCATCCTCGAGTTCATGTCCCCGGTACTAGGGGGCATTCTTGACCACACCACTCCTGTCCGACCTCTCCATGCATCGTTCTATGACTTCCTAACTGACTGTTCACGGAGTGGCGTCTACTTCATTGAGACATCATGCCCGGGTGACCTAGCTGTTTCCACGCTGCAGATCCTTCATGATGAACTTCGGTTCAACATCTGTGGACTAGAAAGTTCCTACTTGAGCAATGCCGAGGTGGCCGATTTGCCAGACAGAATCACGAAGAGCATGTCCCCCCATTTATCCTACTCCTGTCGATACTGGTCCCAACATCTGGAGAAGACCACATTTAATGCACCCCTTGCCCAGTTAGTGAAGGACTTATTGGGGAGTGAAAAGTTTCTGTTTTGGCTTGAGGCTATGAGCCTTCTGAGCAGAGTTCGGAATGCTGTGACTGCTCTTATCTCTGCTGCAAAGTGGCTTTTGGTGAGCCTGTAATAGCTGGGTGCATTCATGTGGTCTAACTGAAGATCAAAGAACCAAAGTGACTTTGAGGATACACTGGAACTGGTGGAGGATGGAATCAGATTTATTGACATATTCCATGGTGGAATCTCTCACAGTGCTCCACATGTGTATGTCTCTGCACTGCCATTTCTTCCTGTGGAAAAAAGGCTGTCACAGAGTGTTATGCCAAAATTTTCATCCCTTGCTAGAGTTATAGGAAGACTGGAATATTGGGATGCTGCCCAATTACTTGGCTTGGAGGGGCATGCAAATGAAGTCTGGTCTGTTGCATTCTCCCCTGATGGCAAGAGGATTGTGTCAGGCTCTGCAGACAAGACTGTGAGGGTCTGGGATGCTGAAAGAGGGGTCCAGATTGGTAGCCATCTTGAGGGGCATGCAGGTGAAGTTTGGTCTGTTGCATTCTCCCCTGATGGCAAGAGAATTGTGTCAGGTGCTTGGGACAACACTGTGAGGGTCTGGGATGCTGAAAGAGGGGTCCAGATTGGCCACCATCTCGAGGGGCATGCAGATGGAGTCTGCTCAGTTGCATTCTCCCCTGATGGAAAGAAGATTGTGTCAGGCTCTTGGGACAAGACTGTGAGGTTCTGGGATGTTGAAAGAGGGGTCCAGATTGGCCACCATCTTGAGGGGCATGCAGATGGAGTCTGCTCTGTTGCATTCTCCCCTGATGGCAAGAGGATTGTGTCAGGCTCTGCAGACAAGACTGTGAGGTTCTGGGATGCTGAAAGAGGGGTCCAGATTGGCAGCCATCTTGAGGGGCATACAGGTGAAGTCAGCTCTGTTGCATTCTCCCCTGATGGAAAGAAGATTGTGTCAGGCTCTTGGGACAAGACTGTGAGGGTCTGGGATGCTGAAAGAGGGGTCCGGATTGGCAGCCATCTTGAGGGGCATACAGCTGATGTCTGGTCTGTTGCATTCTCCTCTGATGGAAAGAGGATTGTGTCAGGCTCTTGGGACAAGACTGTGAGGGTCTGGGATGCTGAAAGAGGGGTCCAGCTTGGCAGCTGTCTTGAGGGACATGCAGATCCAGTGTGCTTTGTTGCATTCTCCCCTGATGGAAAGAAGATTGTGTCAGGCTCTGTGGACAAGACTGTGAGGGTCTGGGATGCTGAAAGAGGGGTCCAGATTGGTAGCCATCTTGAGGGGCATACAGATAGAGTCCGGTCTGTTGCATTCTCCCCTGATGGCAAGAGGATTGTGTCAGGCTCTGTGGACAAGACTGTGAGGGTCTGGGATACTGAAAGAGGGGTCCAGATTGGCAGCCATCTTGAGCATGCAGATGTGGTCTGCTCTGCTGCATTCTCCCCTGATGGAAAGAAGATTGTGTCAGGCTCTTGGGACAAGACTGTGAGGGTCTGGGATGCTGAAAGAGGGGTCCAGATTGGCCACCATCTTGAGGGGCATGCAGATGTGGTCTGCTCTGTTGCATTCTCCCCTGATGGAAAGAAGATTGTGTCAGGCTCTTGGGACAGGACTGTGAGGGTCTGGGATGCTGAAAGAGGGGTTCAGATTGGCAGCAATCTTAAGGGACGTATGGATAGAGTCTGGTCTGTTGCATTCTCCCCTGACGGAAAGAAGATTGTGTCAGGCTCTTGGGAGAAGACTGTGAGGGTCTGGGATGCTGAAAGAGGGGTCCAGATTGGCCGCCATCTTAAGGGGCATGCAGATGGAGTCTGCTCTGTTGCATTCTCCCCTGATGGCAAGAGGATTGTGTCAGGCTCTTGGGACAAGACTGTGAGGGTCTGGGATGTTGAAAGAGGGGTCCAGATTGGCCACCATCTTGAGGGGCATGCAGATGGAGTCAGCTCTGTTGCATTCTCCCCTGATGGCAAGAGGATTGTGTCAGGCTCTGTGGACAAGACTGTGAGGGTCTGGGATGCTGAAAGAGGGGTCCAGATTGGTAGCCATCTTGAGGGGCATGCAGGTGAAGTTTGGTCTG
Organism: Pisolithus albus; assembly: GCA_024613165.1. Classification (NCBI taxonomy): domain Eukaryota; kingdom Fungi; phylum Basidiomycota; class Agaricomycetes; order Boletales; family Pisolithaceae; genus Pisolithus; species Pisolithus albus. Next base: position 138,138 of record JANFAB010000078.1, read on the forward strand.
TTGCATTCTCCCCTGATGGCAAGAGAATTGTGTCAGGTGCTTGGGACAAGACTGTGAGGGTCTGGGATGCTGAAAGAGGTGGCCAGATTGGCAGTCATCTTGAGGGACATACAAAAGCAGTCAATTCAATTGCAATCTCCACTGATGGCAAGAGTATTGTGTCAGCCTCAGAGGACAATATGGTGAAGGCCTGGGATGTTAATGTTTGTGAGGATAATACCAATGGCCCTGTTCCACCTAACCCAGCAGATGGTAAGCACAATGGACTGGTGATGAGTAAGCTGGCCTATTAAAAGCATTTTCAGTCATTACACCCTGTCACATTTGCTTTTCATCCATCTCCTCACATGCACTTTGTGATGGTGAACAACTACTTGATGAACCCTCACAGAGGGGTGGGGAATCACAGATTCAGTCAGTCAAGCTTTACCATGATGGCTGGATCAGAGGTCCAGAATGCAGATTACTGCTTTGGATACCTGTACCAGTGAGGCACCCTTTGTATTCAATGTGGACCACAGCAGTCATGCCCAAAGGTTGTTGTATAGAGTTGGACTTGAGTAAAATGGTTCATGGGCCCAAATGGCATCAATGTTACAAACCAGTTCTGTAGTTGGGATGTCTCTTATGCTGTGCACTGGGTAAAACCTATGCAGAGTAGGGAAAAGTACCAAGAGGTTTCATTCAGTTCTCAGATTCTTTTCCAAATTCTTGGGAGGTAGGAAGGCAGACCATATGATATAAAGACAGAAAAAAAATCCTTTTTTCATTATCTGATGCAGCACCATGTCTCTCATATGGCCTAAAGTGGTTTGATAGTTGCTGTAATAAGTTGGGTTTGCTATGTAGTGCTGATTGTGTGACTTGATGCATCAGCAAAACAGTAGGTTTGGTACAGAAATTACAGTCTTTCAGGTCTGTACAGAGGGGATCTGTTATTTAAGCACACTATATAGCACAATGTAGACAACATAATCATTAACCATACTCATAGTTCTGTAAACAAAATGACTATGGTAACAATGGAATCTGGTAGTCCATAGTGTGAGCCAGTGTAATGATAGAGAGTGCCTGCATAGTGTAGATGATGGCCTGGGGGCTCTGAAGTGGGCCTTGGAGATTGTAGGTACTCTATTTATTTCAGCAGTGGGGGTCCTCTTACAGCCATCCAATAGAATCACTGCACTTGTGGCACCTCCAGAGAGCCCATGTAGCCCTTTTCACCCATATTGTGTGCTTCGGACTGGTTCCACAATTATACCACGTCCTGGTATATCCGCGATTTTGCCACCAATGCACTATTTCCTCCTGTTTACTCTGCCTTCTTCCTGACCGAATGCTATGCGACCTATAATTCTCGCTGGCTCAGTTGTATGTGATATCGACCTTCGCACTCAGTACTTACATAGCATACACCCCTAGTACAAATTTCTTACCCTGGTGGTTTCAATATTACCATTTGTATAGCTGAGGCACAACGCTGGGCTGGTTAGGTGCTGGTTCAGCCGCATACAGTTTTTATTAACTGAGCAACGTCCATGTACACGGTGCCACTCTTGAGGCCTGAGGTCACACGCGACATAAAATAGCAACCATCAAGCCAAATACGAATGCGAGTATAAATCCGATCTCCTTCACCGGGGCGTTGATAGAACCCATGTGAACCGCCTCGTAGAGGGATTCCTCCATAGCCTTTGTCATCGCTTCCATCCCAAACATCGCCCCCGCCCGGTCCTTACATCGACGCCCCAAAGCAGCTCGCTCCACCTCTGAGAGCTGACATATATCCTCCAGTGTGCCCGCCCAAACACCCGGATCGGGTGTGCGGAGCCACCCCGTCCTTTCCGAAGACGGGCTGTCGACGATGCTCTCCGTTGGTCCACCGCTGTCACATGCCAGAACAGGCACTCCACAGAGCATTCCCTCTACGGGCCCAATCCCAAAGTGCTCGTTTGCGGGCGTGTAGAGAAGCGCGACCGTGGATGAAGCTTGGAGAAGTGCTGATCGCTGTCCCGTCGTGAAATTAAGCAAGAAGAGGATGTCTGGTTCGGCGTGCAGATTTGCGCCTGGAAAAGAAGGAACGGAAACGCTGGATTTGGAAGGTGCGATCAGTCTGAACGTGAGGTTGTGCGTTCGCGCGAGACCAACCAAGTTTTCGAGGGTTCGGATGTTATCTTCGAGACGCGGGTCGTATCCGCCTGTTACACGGCGGTGAGTTACGGGGGGGAACAGGCGGAAGAAGTGTACGAACCAGCAAGGACGAGTCGTATATCGTTGGGTACCGTAGGTCTCCCTCTGAGGCGGGAAAAAGCTTCCACCGCGAGTGCCGCATTTTTCTTCATTTCGAAACGGTTGAGGGAGAGGAGCGTCGGTCTCCGTCTGTTCGGCTGGTAAGAATACGCACAGAGCGGTGACTGAAAACACCGCTTACGAAGCGACTTGGACAATATCCGGATCCATCGTATCTACCGAAGTCTCGTATGCTTGGATATTAATGCCTGGATATACTACCTTTGGCGTCATTTTTAAAGAGGTGAAGTAGGCCATCGTCACTCGAGCAGTGAATCTCGAGTTGGCAAGAACGATATCCGCTTGTCCTATATGAGTCCGGTGAGCACAGCGTGTGGAGACAAAGAAATAAACCAAAATACGTGTTGTCACTTCTTCCAACCAGTCCATAGGGTATCGATATATACGCTTCAAAACCCCCATGTTCCTCTTTTGTACTCTCCCTTCGACGAAAGCACCGTTAGCGAGAAGCTTGTCCGGGAAATGGCAATAGAACACGACGCGCTTTCCACCTAAAAGCCGGAGTAGCGGTATACACGTCGACAGTTGGTCGACGAAGAAGACATCATGCTGGTCCATGCGTGACCTCAGTAAGAATTTGGTCAGGTGCAGTTGCCTGGCATGGGCGAATAAGATGTGAAATTTGCCCTTCCAGGAGCGGGGAAATGGCGGAACGACATGGTGTACACGCAACGTGCCTATATGCTGTGAGTCCACTGTGGAGGAGTATGACTCGATGGACCGGGGACATACCGTCTCGGGTTTCGTCGAAACAGTGTTTCTCGTCGTGGTGTGAAGTGTAAATGTCGACGCAGTGTCCGAGGGCTTGTAGCCCAAGTGCCGCATCTACGACGAGCCTTTCGGCTCCCCCTACAACGACATCATGACGGAACTGTTGACGATGACGAGGATACAACACACCTACCGATCCCAAGGTCCGGGTGAACGAATGCGACCCGCAACTTGGATGGGGTCGACATGGCACGAACTGGTTCAGCAACGAATCGGCTGCAATTGGCACTGACGCTGATCCACGTGACCGAATCTCTACTCCATCTGATCACAGCTTAGTTCGATTCCACTCTCAGATCTGCAACTCGTAGCATCCCTCAGCTCAAAAAATGTCAGTACACCCAGAGGTGCTGTGGGCTCAGCGCAGCAGCGCATCAGACGATGAAAAGGTATATTCATAACTCCACATTATCACGATTATCGTACTGATTTTTTTCAACTTGGAAACATCCTCGTAGAACGTCGTATACCTGACGATCAACCTCCCAAATATCGACCAGTCATCACTGAAATTCGAGCTGACATCAACCAGTATCAATTTTGAAGCTAACGCTGGGAGCCCAGGGTACGCTGCTCTGACGTGTCACTACAGAAGGCGCGCTCACTCGGTACCGCCCAACAGTACCCCCGTCAAACGCTACGCGTTTTCTCTGGACTTCTTCAGCGAGATTGTCCCGGAGGTATGACTACTTTATATAACCCCTCATCCGCCACTTAACACCCGATCAGCTCTCTACCAAGAAACTTACTGACCGTTCTTACTTCATCATCCTCCGGAAGAAAGAGAAAAAGGAAGAATACTGGCCCAGATTAGCGAAAGAGAAGGCCAAAAACGCCTTCATCAAAACTGATTTCAGCAGATGGGTCGATGAGGACGAGCAAGACGGCGTCGGCGGTTCACTTGATGACGGCGCTGACCTTATGGGCGGCGGCGGTATGCCAGGTGGTCTAGGCGGTGGTATGGACTTTGAGAGAGTGAGAGAATCCTTTCGTTGTCCCTCTTTCCGTAGGCTGACGAGTCAACCCCTAGATGATGAGCCAGATGGGAGGAGGTCTGGGAGGGGGTCTGGGAGGTGCTGGAGGCGACGTCGATGTTGACGCTGATGCTGCTGGTGAAACTGCTGACGTTGAAACTGACAGTGGATCTGATTCAGATGATGATGGTCCACCCCCGTTGGAGGAAGCGGAACCTACAAATTAGATGTAGCCCTCCGGAACATAAATGTAATGAGTGCATATGGGTGGCTCAACATGATCACTTAGTTTGGTTATTTCATTGATGACTCGGATGCGATGGGCAGTCCGTGTGACATTAGTCCAGAACTCACCCAGACACTTCAGCTAGTGAATTTTAAACACGATACAGCACTGGGCACCTATGTGCAGGTCAGATTGATTCGGTTCAACAGCTCTTCAGCATCGCTATACAGGCATTTTCCAATCGAAGCCGAACTTCTGGTGTCGACGACGTAATACCTCAGAAATGTGCACTGAGAGGATGGGATTCGGTGGTGTTTGTTCTCAAGGTCCATTACCAGCCCGAGGAGCCACTTCCAAACACGTGTCCCAGTCGCCCATGGCAAAAACCATATTCATTAGCGCTGTCTGCCCTGGGGTCACCCGAAGGGCACGAATATTGAAATGTAACTTAGGCTGCGTACAGTCAGATGCTTGCAATCCAAAATTCGACCGGCTATCGAATTGAGGTCAAGAATATATCGTATACCAAACTTGGTGGCACTTTTTCCAGGAGTGGTCGACAATCGCGGACGGCGCCGATCGGTGATCATTTGCTCTAACCGTGGCGACTCTCGCCCACGCGTAAAAGCGGACGGATCCCACCATTAGTCTCTACGGTAGATTTTGGCCTTCGTCGGCTACATACCCGCCCTAGTCTTCTTGGACCACGCAGAGTAGGACCAGATAAAAAATTTTCTGATAAGCATTGCAATCAGTAAAGGAACAGAACCTCACTGTTGCCATTACGCCTTATTATGCCCGTCTATTCTGTCATGGTCCTTCCCGCACTCCCCGCCTATAGAGCGCCATTACCCATTCCTACCAGTGACGATGAACCGGGATGCACCGTTAAGGCCACAAGTTGTTCTGTGACAGCCACGAGACCATAGTGTCCTGCTGTGCTCAATGTCGATGATTTCGATCCACGCACCTGTATGTCTTGGAGGCTTTTTTCTAACCCGGAATCGCGGCGGACTGATGTACAGCGGGAAGTGTTTATCTATGAGAATGTCCATGCGGAGGTAAGATTTAATGGAATCGGTAAAGTGAGTTTCACCCTACCACGATCGTGGAATGTGAGCCTCGGCCGTTTGTGGACGTACTTGGTTCTGTTTCATGTATCCACGAAGGCAAATGTTTCGCGTGGGGGACGTGGAACTTGCAGTGGAGGCAGGCGCGAGCTACCTCAGCTCGCGGTGTTGTCAACCGGTACTTACAGATCTATCAGCGCAGTAAGGTGCCCCGTGCCACCAAGACGTCGAATACCTATCCAACGCGCTCTCTGACGGGCTGCCCGGAGACGGGTCGAGCTTGAGGGATTGGATGAAGTGTCACGGCTTCGGTAGTGACACCACACCGTCTCCGAGCAAAGGAAACAACCAACGGAATCCTCTCGTGGGGACCAACCCTGTACGACTTTTTTATTCCATCAAACCGATGCCCAAAAATCCGTACGCTTTCACGTATCTCAGCGGGGGCAGGATCGCCGCTGCCCTTCGCGAGATTGGCGAGGTTGAATATGCCGAGGACGAGTTGGAGTGGGGGGACAAGGAGGATGATCCGTATGAGATTCCCGTTGCGGACACGGGAGAGTTGGTTGAACGCTATGAGATACGTGCGAGATTGTTCACGAAGGTATATTCGGCAGTGGAGACCAAGGGCAGGGAAGAACAGGCTACCAAGAAAGACAAGGGTGGTAAGAAAGACGGAAATGATGATGAAGCTGAAGACGGAAATATTCCTGCCTGTTTTTCCTTTACAGTAACAAGAGAAGTGGCATGCTAACGAAAATTTGGAAGTCTTGAAAAAGTCCATGCGGCCATCAGACACTCTGAGTGAGGTGACCCTCCCTGGTCATCCTGTTTGTTGAGACGACGGAGTCTCGACAAGCCAGATTCACATGAATGCTCACATGACTGTGCACGACCAGTCGAGGCCGTACAGAGTCTAAGAAAATACTGAGACATATGACGAACAAAGTGATCTCGATTGCGGGCATGGGGCCAGACAAAGAGTCTTGTCCGACCCCATGGAAACAGATATCAAATACTACGAACGTATATCAAGGTAGCTACCACACCGTGAATCCATATGAGACGAGACAGTCGCTCGTCGCCCCCGCACGTACGCTCGATCATAAGCATCTCGATCCGTAGCGTCGGCACCCGAACGACCTATAGCTATCAGCTTAAGTAACCTTACCCCGTCGCTGTGCTCACTTGACTGTTGATTCCTCCATCGTCATCCATCCATCAGCCCCATCAAGTACGTTTCCCCGTCGAGGGCGGGGGAACGCACGTGGTGGGGCGGATGTGGCACCGCGATTTCTTCTGCTGCTGCGCGACCCCCTTTCCTCTGCAGCCTGGCATTCCCTTTTCGTTCCCTCCTCCGCAGTCCGCAGTTTTTCCTCTGCAACTCAACGTTGCTCGCGTTCCCTTTCGATTTCCCGTCGCCTCGCTTCTTCTCGCTGTTCAGGTTATGGGATGTATAAATAGCGAACTCGAGCAAGATAATGCGTACTCCACGCTTCTCTTCAATCTCCGCGTCCAAAAGACTCTGAGTTGCTATATACTTTGCACATACTGCAATCAGTGTGTGCAAAGTATACAGCAACTCTCCACGCTCGACTTTGTCGTGATCCGTACTAGGTACTTATGGCTGGTAACATCTTGCTTGGCACCAGCAAATAGGCGCTTGCTTGCCTCAAACACGGTCGCATTCGGCGGTGGAGACGAAGGTAGACGCATCGACAGGAGGGCTTGGTCGCTTCTCTGCACACGAAGGCGGGGAAGAACAGGCTACAAGAAAAATGACGGAGCTGAAGACGAAAATAGTGACGAAGCTGAAGATGGAAATGAGGACAAGGATGAAGACGGGAAAGAAGATAAAAACAAAAACGAAAAGAGGGAACTATGACATTTCCTCCATCCCCATGTCTAACCGTCCTCTTTTAATTCATCGCCGTTCCATCCATGGCCATTCATCCCTTTCGCTAACTCCCGTCCGCCCGTTCTACTCCAAGAACACATCCCTGCGCACCTTCATGGGGCACTTCTGTGCATGAACAGCCCATGGTACAAGTGCACTTGTTGAAATGGTCCGAACGGTGGCCGTACGAGATGATGGAACAGGCGGGGTGCAATGTATCCCCGGCCACAGAGAAACCAAGCGGGATCAAGTATGAAATGCCCGTTCCACCAGATACTAACGAGATGGAACGTATCGTCTTGCTCAAACTGCCGTCCGACTCCAGACACGCGCCTTCGTCTTCGTCTGACAGCGAGGGATTAACCTTTTTCCGAGTTTACCGCCCCTACTTGCGCTGGCAAGCCCCGGTCGATCCATCCTCACGATGCTCTCATTTCAGGTACTGCGCAAAATACGCCGTTCCGCGTACATCCGTTTTCCAGGTTGCAGCGAAACTGTCCATTCAGCACGATGCCCATCTTGCGCGTGAAAGCGCAGAACTATCGGGCGTTTCCGGATCATTTCTTTCAGCATTGGAGCGGTCTCAGGCCGATCCATAATCCAGTTCCCCCTGCACGCGCTGTTACCCCAGTTTTATTGCTTTTACGTACCCGTCGAAGAGGTGGCATTGTCGACACCGAACGGAGTTGCCGCGGGTGTAGACATGGAAAGGGAAACTACTGAAGCACCCACCAAAGCCGCAGACACAGACGAAGTTCGAGGAAGCAAGCCAAATGCGGCCACCGCCTACCTAAGCCCTATCCTCCAATCCAACAATGCGGGATGGCTACACGAGTCGATTGCCGAGCGGAACGTCCTCCTCCAGCCAGGACTACCTACGCAGTGGCCTATCGAGCGTAACGTTTCCGAAAGCGATCCAGAGACGCAGAAGAGTTCCAGGTTGATCGATTTTGGTCGGTCCGGGAAGATTAGCTGCTTGGAGGACGTTGCGGGTGGGAAAGGGGGAGACGGAGACGCCGCTGAAGATGGTCAAAATCATGCATGGCGCGTTTCTGTGAATTTCTTTTTTCCTCCCTTGTACTACAAGCACAGGACCGTCGGTCGTGAGTCCGGTTCACTAGTACTTCTTTTCTTTCTTTTCTTTTTTCTTTCTTTCTTGATACCAGCTCGAATTCGAAATGTCCACGTGTATATCATCTGTAGGAGTCGGCTGTTGGCAGTTTGTAGCAAAGCGTGCGTGCGCGCGTAGATACTGTATGTAGTTATCCCGTTTGACTTCCGTCTGTGTCACCTGGTTCGCTTTGCGTGTCGTTCATGGACTAATAATCATGAATGTGAATGTTCGGGGCTGCGTCGGAAGACGGCGCGGTACTTTAGATAGACATGAATAGTACGAATGAGACTTTCGGAGTGCTCCACACCAAATGTATCCAACTGCCTCGTTTCGGGATTTCTTGTGGTGTGCCAGTGGGTAGCCCGCCACCGTTATGACGTTGAAGTATACTTACACACGATTCTTGGATTGTCTGTGCGCCTGCAAGAAGTGGGATTAGTAGAAGAGTATGCGTGGCCACTGCCATTTATCAGGACTTGCCTCTTCCCTCAATGCCTCCAGTTCACGTCGCAAGTGATTCAACGTCGCGAGCGCTTCTTCTGTAGCCCGGCGTTCTCTTTCCTCTACAACCTGACATTGCTCGCATTTCCTTTCCACTGCAGCCCAGCGTTCTTCAATTTCCCGTCGCCTCGCTTCTTCTCGCTGTTCAGGTTATGGTAAGTATAAATAGCGAACTTGAACAAGGGAATGGGTACCTCTTGTTCAGCTCCACGTTCCCGTTCAATCTCCACGTCCAAAGCAGTTCGGGCTTCACCATACTTTTCGCACACCGCATCCACGCTCGACTTTTGCGGGATCCAAATCCAACGTGACCTGCCTCCATTGTGTTTTTTGAAATCTTGTTTCGCACCAGGAAATAGGCGCTTGAGTGCCTCAAACACGGTTGCAGCAAACCAGCAGTACGGCATGTTCATAAGCCGGTACATTGGCTCGAGCGCCGAAGTTACAACGAGCAAAGTCCCTATCTGGTTTGCGGACGGTCCGGCATCTTTGGGGAACGTTAGTGCAGAGATGAAATCGGAATGCTTGCACTTCCGCTCCATGGGAACGGCGGCTATGCTGTCCAAGGTTGCGTGAACGACCTCTTGGTTGGTGTACCCCCATGAAATGGGGCTGGGGTAATATGAGACATTCCTAGACGATCTGTCTGCCTTGAACTTCTTTTTCCTGTCGGTCGCAGTGGATTCGTCTCTGGCCATATTAGGGGTGGTCTCGTCGGCACTACTCGCAGCGGAATCACCAACGACATTTGACGAAGCGAATGGTGGTGTGATGGTTACTGATGGAGTGCCAGGACCTATCGTAGAATTCGTTGGATTGGCTGGGGGATTCGTAGTATCGGTAGGCTCTGTGGTACCTATAGAATTATATTAGGGGATTAAGTCGAAGGTGGGAATGTGAGAACCCGACCAGAAGGCCTATCCTCGCCGTCGCCGCTGTCACCTGCAGCCTTCTCCGCCATGAGAATGGCAGAGTGTACTTTGTCAGGAGAGGAGATGTCGAAGCGCAGAAATTCACGTTGTGTACTTCCTTGGCCCTTGTACCAGTGAACTTTGGTGACCAAACACTTGCGGGTAATGACATTTTTGCGAATAAATGTTTTGTTCCACATTATGATGGGAGACAATGCAAAGGGCTTCTTGGTCTCATAGTCCGTGAACAGTCCCGGAATCTCGGGAGGTTCTGGGGCCATTCGGGAGAACCAAAGGAGTCGTCGTAGAAGCTTGGGGAGATTTTTGTATATGTTTCTCGTGTCGAGGACCATCTTTATACGCAAATGAGGTTGGCTGGCGCTCTGTCCTTGGGTTATCGCGAACCAACGTCAACGTCCAACGTTCAGCACTCAGCAACAAGTCATTCGGTAGGCGTCCACAGCTCCTGATTACACAATATTAGGGGAAGTAGCACGTTACTTACTGAGTGCAACACACGCCCATCAGTTCCTTCTAGCAAAGATGCCGAACCCTCTACCACCGCCAACGATGACCAGAACGACGAGGGTCCCCTCCATATCAATGGCGTACACTTCATCAGTCCCGACACAGACCTCCACACCGTACCTTCCAACGCATTCGGCAAACACGCCTCTTCGAACTTACGCGAGAGGAAAAAACGCGCTATATTCTGCGTCTGGCCACGCGACCCAAACGTCAAAGCGATCATTCCGAACGAGACGATGCGAGGGGGTAAAGTGGCACCCAACGGAATCCTCTCGTGGGGAGCCACCCTGTACGACTTTTTATTCCATCAAACCGATGCCCAAAAATCCGTACGCTTTCACGTATCTCAGCGGGAGCTGGATCGCCGCTGCCCTTCGCGAGATTGGCGAGGTTGAATATGCCAAGGGTGAGTTGGAGTGGGCGGATAAGGAGGATGACCCGTATGAGATTCCCGCTGCGGACACGGGAGAGTTGGTTGAATGCTATGAGATACGTGCGAGATTGTTCATATCCGGCGGTGGAGGCGAAGGTAGAGGCATCGACAGGAGGGCTTGATTGCTCCTCTGCACACGAAGGAGGGGAAGAACAAGCTACCAAGAAAGATGACGGAGCTGAAGACGAAAATAGTGACGAAGCTGAAGACGAAGACGGGAACAAAGACAAAGACGGAAACAAAAGCGAAAACGAAAACGAAAAGACGGAAGCAAACGAACCAGAGAAACGGAATTATGGCATTTCGTCCATCCTCATGTCTGACCGTCCTCTTTCATCGCCGTTCCATCCGTCGCACTACCCTCCACCATGGCCATTCGTCCCTTTCGCTAACCCCTGTCCGCCCGTCCTACTCCAAGAGCGCATCCCGGCGCACCTCTTACCGAAAACACTCTACGTACACGGTCCGTACTCTCTTCTCCACGTTGACTCTTCTAGAGAGACCAAGGACGATAAGACCCCATGGACCCACATGCGTCCTAGGGTCTACCTCTATGAACTCGGTCTGGAGTCATCCACGCTCAAAGCTATCGAAGAGTCCGAGAAAAAGGCGGAAGAGAACGAGAGGAGGAAGAAGAGGATATTAAACGTCTACAGGTTTCTGCCGACAGAGGAAGAACGCGCCCGAGGCGAGCCGGCATACGAGGTAGCATTGCCGACGAAACCCTCTGCGCTGACCCGCGTGGAAGAAGCGCATCTGTACCTCTCTCCAGCGGGGATGCTTGGCGAAGGCAACCATTCCATGGTGTACAAAGCCGAGTGGGAGCTTCCCCCTGATTTATTTGTGGGGCCCTGGATGTGTCACACTTGTGTGCATACACAGCTCATGATGCAAGTGCAGTTGTTGAAATGGTCCGGACGGTGGCACGAGATGATGGAACAGGCGGGGTGCAAGATATCCCCGGACGCGGAGAAACCAGACGGAATCAAGTATGAGATGCCCGTTCCACCAGATACCAATGAAGAATTTGACATGGAACGCATCATCTTGCTCAAACCACCGTCCGACTCCAAACATGCGCCTTCGTCTACGTCCACGTCTACTACTGACAACAAGGAGTTAACCGTCTTCCGAGTCTACTGCCCCGACTTGCGCTGGCAAACCCCGGTCGATCCATCCTCACGATGCTCTCACTTCAGATACTGCGCAAAATACGCCGTTCCGCGTACATCCGTCTTCCAGGTTGCAGCTAAACTGTCTATTCAACACGACACGCATCTTGCGCGTGAAGCGCGGAGCTATCAAGAATTTCCGGATCATTTCTTTCAGCATTGGAGCGGGTATAATTTGATCAGGCCGATCCATAATCCGGTTCCTCTGCACGCGCTGGTACCGCAGTTTTATGGCTATTACGAGCCCGTCGAAGAGGTGGCATTGTCGATACCGGAGGAAAATACCGTGGACGTAGTACATGGATAAGGAAACTACTGAAGCACCCACCGAAGCTGCAGACACAGACGAAGTTCCAGCGGAGGAAGCAAGCCAAAAGGGGCCGCCGCCCTACCTAAGTCCTATCCTCTTGTTGGAACACTGTGGCCAGCCCGTTGACCTCTCCTGCCTCTCGGAAGATGATCGTGAAGAATGTGCTTCGCTCTGCCTTCGATTCAATAATGCGGGATGGCTACACGAGTCGATCGCCGAGCGGAACGTCCTCGTCCAGCCAGGACTACCTACGCAGTGGCCTATCGAGCGTAACGTTTCCGAGAGCGATCGCGAGACGAAGAAGAGTTTCAGGCTGATCGATTTTGGGCGGTCGAGGAAGATTAGCAGTCCAGCTGCTTGGGAGACGCTGCGGATCGGAAAGGGGGAGACGGAGACGGCGCTGAAGATGGTCAAAATCATGCATGGCGCGTTTTAGTGAGTTTTTTTCCCCCATTCAGTACTACAAGGACAGGACCATCGTGAGTCCGGCTCACCAGTTCTTTTTTTCCATTCCTTTCTCGAGACCAGATCGAATTCGAGATGTGCAGGTGCATATCATCTGTAGGAGTCGGCTATTGGCTGTGCACGCCTAGAAATGTAGTATGTATACCGTTTGACTTGAGTCTGTGTCACCTGGATCACTTTACGTGTCGTGCGTGGACTAATAATCATGAACGTGAATGTTCAGAGCTGCTTCTCCTAATGAGCAGGCCGTGGAGTCCAGCACTCTGCCACAGGCGCCTCCGCCAATGCTACCCTGATTGCGTCGGCTTTTTGACGAGCACGTATGTCTGCAGGTGTCTTCTGTGCAAGTTCTTGCGCTGCCTCGCTCGCGGGCTTCCTGCAGTCTTTTTTTTTGTGGGGTGTCGCCGTGTATCGGAACGCACGTGGTCGACGAGGAGGCCAGTCCGGCCGGATATGCTCTTGAAATGTGGAATGACGATGCCGACAAGTCACACCAAGGACACGCCTACCCAAGCTAGCTGGGCTTTGTCCTTGTAAGCATCCATGGCAGTTTGGTCTGACGTCAACAATGCCTTAGCGCCATGATATGCCAACCCACCGTACAGAAGCCCTGTGCAACAACAAATACCATACGCCTACTAGTATTGATAGACATGAATAGTACGAATGAGACTTTCCGAGTGTCCCACACCAAATGTATTCTTGAAGAATCCAACTGCTTCGTTTCTGGATTTCTTATGGTGTGCCAGTGGGTAGCCCTTTATGACCTTGAAGTATACTCACACAGAATTCCTGGATTTTTTGTGCTCCTGCAAGAGGTGGGATTAGTAGAAGAGTATGCGTGGCTACCACCATCCATCAGGCCTGTCCAGTACTTGCCTCTGCCCTCAATGCCTCCAGTTCGCGCCACAACTTCGCATTTTCTTCTTCTGCAGCTTGGCGTTGCTCGCGTTCCCTTCTCGTGGCTTCTTCTGCAGCTTGGCATTGCTCGTCCGCTACCCGATATTGCTCATCCGCTACCCGATATTGCTCATCCGCTGCTCGACGTTGCTCGCGTTCCCTTTCCGCTGCAGCCCGGAGTTCTGCAATTTCCCGTCGCCTCGCTTCTTCTCGCTGTTCAGGTTATGGGATGTATAAATAGCGAACTTGAACAAGATAATGCGTACCTCTTGTTCAACTCTGCGCTCCTCTTCAATCTCCGCGTCCAAAACAGTCTGAGCTGTTTTATACTCTCCGCACACCACATCCACGCTCGACTTTTGTGGGATCCGAATCCAATAACAGCTGCCTCCATTATGATTTGTGATATCTTGCTTGGCACCGGGGAATAGAAGCTTGCTTGCCTCGAACACGGTTGCAACAAACCAGTAGCGCTGCATGTTCATATGCCAGTACATTGGCTCGAGTGCCGAAGTCACAACCAGCAAAGTTGCTATCTTGTTTGCGGACGGCCCGGCGTCTTCGGGGAAGGTTAGTGTAGAGATGGAATCAGAATCCTTGCACTTCTGCTCGATGAGGGCGCCAGCTAGGCTATCCAGGGTTGCATGAGCGATCTCATCGTCGGCTAACCCCCGCGAAATGAAGCTGGAGGAAGATGAAGCATTCTCGGACGATCCCTCCGCCTTGAGCTTCTTTTTCCTGTCGGTCGCAGTAGATTTGCCTCCGGCTATGTTAGGACTAGTCTCGTCGGCACTACTCGCAGTGGAATCACTGGCGACGTCTGGCGAAGTGAACGGTGGTGTGATGGTTACTGATGGAACGCCAGGACCTATCACGGAATCCGTTGGATTGGCTGGGGGAGTTGTAGTATCGGTAGGCTCTGTAGTATCTATAGAATTATTAGGGGGTTGGGTCGAAGGTCAGAACATGAGAACTTGACCAGAAAACCTATTCTTGTCCTTGTTGCTATCACCTGCAACCCTCTCGGCGATGAGGATGGCCGTGTGCACTTTGTCAGGAGAGGAGATATCGAAGCGTAAAAATTCACGTTGTGTACTTCTGCGCCCCTTGTACCACTGAACTTTGGTGACCAAACACTCCCGCGTAATGAGGTTTTTGCGAATAAGCGTTTCGTTCCACATTTCGATGGGGGTCATCAAAATGGGCCTGCCTTTCTCATAGTTGGTGAACAATCCGGGGATCTTGGGGGGTTCTGGGGCCATTCGGGAGAGCCAAAGGAGTCGTCGTAGAACCTTGGGGAGTTTTTTGTATGTGTTTCTCGCGTCCAGGACCATCTTTGTATGCAAATGAGGTTGGCTGGTGCTCCGTCCTTGAGTTATCGCGAACCAACGTCAACGTTCAGCAACAAGTCAGTCGGTGGGCGCGCACAGCTCCTGATTACATAATAGGGGTATTCAGAAGGGGTTCAGCCAACAAATCTTACTAAGATTCCGTCCGAATGGGGCAAAAACAGCGAACCCAAACCCCGACGGCCTTAGGCGGCCATGGAACGTGTTTTGAAGTGCATCGCAATGCCCGGGTCTGGAATATCAACTGGATACAAGTAAGTAGCACGGTACTTACTGAGTACAACACACCGTCAGTTCATTCCGCAACGCATAATTGTGGCTGTAGGGCCGACGATCAATTGATTAAATTGTCCGGTCTTCCTAGAATATTGGCTATGTATGGTCTGGGCTATACGACCACCCTGCCTCCATCGTGGACGTCATCGGCACCTTTTGCACCGGACACTTCCTGCGCCCGTGCGAGCGTACCGAGCAGGCTGCGACTTTGCACGGCTACATAATCCTCCTGGAAACCGTTAGTGCGCGTCCCTCGAAAGTCTCGAAAGGATGTCCAGCTCATCTATTCAATCACTTTACCAGCATCAGGTCATAAAAGTGGGTGAAGGCGACTAAAATTTGATGATGATACGTTACTGAAACGATGTGCTTGAAGTACTGTCGAGGTACTTTGCTCAGAGTCGACTGGTGAATTCCATACTGAATCCGGCTGCCACCATCAGTCGCACCTATTTCGATCTGGGTATAATATCGTATATCTTCGTCTCAAGAAGTAGACGTTTATCACTTTACTAGGTTCTAGATTCTCTCCTAACACTAGATGGCGAAGTGAGTCGACCGTCCCCTTCTCATCCATACTTGAATCTGAACAGACCGCGCAGATACGCTTGCTCACTCGTACGAAACGCTGGGGGTTGACGCACGTGCTGTATATGCCAACGAGATACTTCCCAATCATAGGCACTGCAATGGCCGTTTACAGTGCGTGCGTCATCGCTACCGTATGTTGACAAACCGCCTGAGCCCCAGACAGCCGCTCTGGTTGATTCTGAATCGGAGGAAACAGTACGTTCCAATATCGGCATTGTTCGGTTCCCTGTACTGATGCCGTTGACTCAGTGTGTAGCTTTGTATTGGACTGCGGCAAGTCAGTGCTATTTGTTCCGATGCACGCTCACTTGCGTCGTACTAACTAACCAATTGTAGTCATACTCTACTTTGGGATGGTAGCGTCAGAAGGCATGTCGGTCACCATCTTACAACGTGTGGTCTGCTGAAGAATAGCTCTACACGCTAGGATTGCTCCTAATTCGAACGCTGGCCCTCTGGCACTTGCAAAGGGCTGCCCGGAAACTTCTAATTGGAACTTACGTTGTGGGTCCTGTTCCTTCTGTCTCAGTTCTATCACAGAACCAACATACAAGGGACAAAGCTAGTGGCGACGGTTATGTTTGTCTGCGTCTTGATACCCAGTAGTCTCAAATTCGAGAGTATTTGCGGTGTAACCGTTACCTCGTCTGCACTAGCCAACAGGCTTGACAAAGTTACTGTAGGGATCTTCGCGAGCGCGGCCCTCTTTGAACTTGGTACGCTTCCATTCATACCTCTCGTTTTTTACGCAGTACCCGTTGTTGATGTCAGACAGTTGTGATAGTCTACACACTCCTCTTTGCGTTGAGGTCCCAAGCAACAACTGGTCGGTACACCGCCAGTAGGCTCGCGGCTGCCGTGACACACGGGAACATGCTATATGCCCTCTCACTGTTTGGTAGGTCAATGGCATTCGTCAACTAAGGGACAGGCTCTCTGAGGGTAGTTCGTTTCTTAGCAACTTCCATTGTTAACATCATATTCGTTGCTTTGCCGGTGAGTGGATTTCAGCCTGTTTCTGAACGAGTACCTACTCACCCCCCAACAGCTTGCAGGTGACTGGCATGGTGTTTTCATCAAGTGAGTGTGTGCTGCTCGCATTGATCTACCGTACCGGGCGAACGGTCAACAGTTTTCAGGGAATTCTCCATGGGGTGTTGGGGTCCAGGATCCTTTTCGACTTGCAAGGCGCACTCTCCGAAGGAATCAGTCTTCAAATACTCACCAACCCGGGGACGAGGATGGATTTCGCATCGGCGCCTTTGAGCGATTTCAGTACAAATGAGTTTTAATTTCCATTGCACGTCCTCGAGGTTTTCGCAACCGAAGTTCAGATCTTATCGCACGGACTCCGGTTTTCCCCATTTGACGGAAGGAGACATCTACACATATATTGCCTCTTCTACACCGCACACGCCGTTACGATTCAGTCGTCTTTGTCGGGATTTTAGATATACTTTGTTATCTGGGAGGATGCACCACGCTAGGTCGGGTGTATGTACATGACGGTCAAAGTCTCAATAATTCAATGCGTCACGTTAACCACACCATCTACATTTCACCGGCTGCGGGGGCGGGGGTTGCGGCGTCTGTAGAATGCGGATGCTACCAAACGGAAGAACCATTTTTCTTCACAATTATCTGCCTGGGGAGCGCACCGGGCCATCCAAACTTCGGGGCATGACTGTAATCACTTCGTCGATGCGGAGTGGTAAAAATCATGCATCATATCCTCACTATGCCATTCGCCCTGTCCTCGTCCGACTCAAAAACGTTATACCGCGTGGACGCCAGCTGCCACTCGATGACACCGACAAAGAGGTCAACCATGGCATCAGCATAAGCCCGTAATTGGGGTTTGTCTCTGTCCAGTTTACTCCTGTATTCCGTGAAACGTTCCAAAGTCTGGTGGAAAAGATCGACTGCGTAATCTACGGCTTGTTGTAGATCCCAGCATGCGATGCTGGGGTCTTGCATGAGGATGGTCAGAATATTGTGAGCTGCGCCATCGCCCTTAAGCTCTTTCTTGTAGGATAGAATGTCCTGCAGGTACCGGAGTGAGAATGGAAACCACAAGGTTAAGGGCGTTGATATACGTTAGAGATTATGAAGATATCAATGACCGCAAGTTCGAGGGCTTTCACGATGGGATCATCCGGAAGCTCAGTAACGGCGTTGAGACCGCTGATAGCCCGGACATAGACCAGGAATACAGGTGCAGCGACCGAGCTCCTACGCGTTGGAATGTAAGTGTCCAATGTGAGCTTGACCTTATCTACTCTCGTTGTCAGCCTATCGACCGCCTCTTGTACGGTAGCTTTCGCGAAAGCGATATTTGCTTGGTGACAGTCGGCCTTATGAGCCTCGCCGATAACAGTAATCGTTCGACATGCAAGACTGCGGTGCGGTCGGACACTGCTAACGAACGAATCCGGACGAAATATCCAACTGACCTGCTGATCAGCTTGACGAATCTATTGGGTGATTCGAGACCCGCAGATGGGTCGTCGAATGCGGATATAAACAGCGTCGCAGTTTCCTCTGCCTCCTCAACGGTCGCCGTATCGCTGGAATTGGCGTGGATATCACGACTGGAAAAGAGGAGCAAAAAAGGTAAACCTACTTCGCATGGTCCAAGAAAATGAGGGCAATCATATGGGAGACGACGGCAAGTAGGGTCTCGAGGTCTGCTGTAGGATAACAGCAAGAGGCAAACAGTGGGATCTGTCCTCTTTTACACCCCTAGTCAACACGTTCATATGTCGAGTGTTAGCATCGTCCACGACCACTAATTGACGACTCACTGCACGCTCCTCATCTCCGAACGATGGGAATAATGAATCCGCCCATTGGTTATGTTCCTCCTCCAACGTTACCAGGTTGTCATTGATGGGGTAGGTTTTTCTCGGGCAGCGTGCCAGGAAGTTTGGTATGCGATAGGTTCTTGACATCGATAACAAGCAGAACGTATGAACCGATAGCCCAAGACAGCCAGTATTCCACCGTCATTCCCACCGCTATATCGATAACTGCGGGCTTTTGAACCCCAGTGGTCTCCAGTGGTTACAGTCAACTCTGTTGGGCCTGGTACGCGTGAAAAAGACTTGCATTTTCTCAGTATGGACATATGCTTGTACTGGAGCTACCTCGTTTCCAATTCAAAGAAACTCGCTGCAGAGATGTCGACTTTTCAAATACCTGCCGCTAATACCTCCGTCCATATCAGATCAAATATAACCTATGATGGCTGCTTCCAACAGCCACAAGAATCCACAGTTGTCTTGGCAAACTATCATCACAATACTGGCCCTCCACAGCCCGTCGAGGCATTTACCGAATGAAAGCAAGAAATTCATTCCATGATGGCCTCCGACCTGTGTTGCTTGATTGTGGGCTGTTTCCTTCTCAAAAGATTCCCCACTATAACGGCGACGTGCATGCAACACAGGTTGAGTGATATCATGTATCAATTTCGCTTCTTCGCGAAATAAAATTTGTCTGACAGTTGACTCTAGAGGAATGGAGGCAAAACTTTGAGCCCAATCGAATTCGACGTGCCAACGACCTCGCTCGACCTTAAATGGGAACAAGTTCAGCCATTGACGGCCGTCAGCGAGTCACGTACACGGCCACCCGTCGTTATGGAGCATATGGACAATAGTTGCACAGGGACCTCCGGAACATATCATAAATTGCAGAGTGCACTGGGGACCAACCAATTGACCGACTGACTGGTTCTTTATGCCAAGACCCTTCTGTTGCCCTTCGTGTCATAAACGTCGGAACTTTTTATCTTCTCTGTACCGCGGAGTATTTAATCTCTCAAAGAAGCTTTTGCAGTGATATTCTCCAGCCCTCAAAGGGATGTCGAGCTCCTCAGTTCCATATTTTCGATGGCTTTACCAGCAGCAAGTCATCAAAGTGCGTCAAGGTAGCCAAATTCAGTTTAGTGACTGACACGATCTGCTCCCAGTACTTCCGAGGTACTCTTTGTTCAGCGCTGGTGTTGTTGAACTCCATACGAAACTCAGCTGTCATTTTTCGTAGTTGCACCCATTGCGATCTGGGTATCGTGTTACATATCTTCGTTTTGAGAGACTAATTATATATACCACTTCCTTAGGTTTTTGACTTCTTTCTTACACTAGAAGGCGAAGTGGGCTATGCGTCCCTTCTCACCAACTCCAGGCCTGAACCCGTTTATTAGATACGCCTACTAACGCGGACGAAACGCTGGGGGCTGACACACGTTCTGTACATACCAACGAGATACTTCCCGATCATTGGTTCTATATGTGCGGCTTACAGTGCGTGCATCTCGCATACGTGGGTCGCTATGCCCTGATTTTCTGATAGACGCTGTGGTCACCACTCGTCCGGAAAAAACGGTACATTCTGATGTCGCAGCTTGAGTTCGGGATTAACCCTACCGATTCAGTGTGTTGCTTTGTACAGGACTGCTGAAAGTCAGTGCTATAGCCTCAGTTACAAGCGTTCATCTGTATCTTGCTAACCAAATCCAGTCATACTCTACTTTGGGATGTTATCCTCAGAAGGCACGTCTCCGGCCGTTTCACAGAGTGCAGTCTGCTGAAGAATAGTCACTCATGCCAGGATTACTCCTGCTCCGGACGCTGGCCCTCTGGCACTACCAAACTGCTGCCCGAAAACTTCTAATCGGAACGTACGTTGTGAGTCCGGCGCCCTCCATATTGTTTCCGTACCGTAACGGAGCTAACAACAATGTGCAAAGCTGGTAGCGATCATTATGTTTGTCTGCGCCGCGATATCCAGCACCCTCAAGTTTGAGGGAATCTGCGGTGAAACAGACGCTTCCGTGGCCACTGCACTGGCTACCCAGCTCAGTCACGTTACTGTCGGGATGTTCTCGAGTGCAGCGTTTTTCGAACTCGGTGTGTTTCCATGTACCTCTGTCGTTGATGCAGAGCCCTTTGATGACGCCGCTCAGTCGTGATACTTTATACTCTCCTTTATACATTGAAGTGGCGTACAAGAACTGGTCGGTACGCTACTTCTGCACTCGTAGCTGCCTTGACACATGGAAATGTGTTATACGCCCTTTCACTGCTCGGTAGGACAATAGCCTTTGTCGACCTGGGGATCAGGTAACTGAAGAGTGTTTGTTTCAGTGGCTTCAACCGTCAATATCACATTCTTCGTCTTACCGGTGAGTGTCCCCCAGTGTTTTTCTTTTTCCGAACGAGTATCAATCAGTTGCGCAATAGCTCTCGGACGGATGGAATGGCCTGTTTATTACGTGAGTCATTGCATTTATATGCTCAGAACACCCGCGTTGACCTGCCACCGATCGGGCGGATCGCTAACAGCTTTGAGGGCATTCTTCATGGGGTGATGGCGTCCCGCATCCTGTTCGAGTTGCAAGTCGCACTTTCCGAGGGAATCAGTCTTCAAATACTCACCAACCCGGGGTCGAGGATGGAATTCAGATCGGTGCCTTTGAGTGATTTTCATGCAGATGGGTCTTGATTCAGTTTCATGTCCCCGAAGTTTGATTAATATCCCAAGTCGATGTAAGGATATCCGGATCCACTTGATAGACGAAACAATACTATGCTCAAAATTTTCGTCCCCACTAGGTCCAGTCGTCCTTATACAGTCGTAGATATGCCCCGCTATGTAGGAAGACCGACTCACATAAAGATGTACACGATATTTATAGTGTGCGTAGGTTGATGGATCCACCAAACTATTCGTCACATAGGCGCAAGTCCAGAATTGTTTCAGTTCTTCCTACAACTTCACTGTCCAGGAAAGTGTTCATATTCGTTGCTGACCTTTACTCTTTGGAGCGCGTGGGGTCGGCAAACCGTAAAGGACATTGCTTTACGCCATTTTATGCCTGGCGTTACAGCTACATTGAAGACCAGCTCATCACGAACCAACCCACTATAGCTGTGGGAAGGTCAGGGAGAGTCGAACTTCCATAAAAATGAAGTGCCTACCTCTTAGTGGAGCGGGAAAAGACAATGAAAAGGCCTTACGCGAATATTGGTACCCAAGGAACACAGTACAAAGTGGAATGATGTACCTGACAGGACAAAAAGTAAATAAGGCGAATGAAATGGCAGCCGGGGAGAAGAGTCAATTCTCACAGAGATTTCCTTATGACCCAGTTCCGATTAGCTGGCACACCCAGACCCAGGGACGACTGAGAGGGACAGATATGAATTTCCTGAAGACGGAATTTCTTGTATTCGTCGATGCCGACGGTGTCCAGACGTCCTTTGCCTACCCGTTCATAACCGTGATAGGATTTCTGGAGACGGACACGGATTAGATGCGGCCTATTGACGTTCGCGACGTATTCCGAGCCGTTCCAGATAGCAGGACCACGCGTACATGCTAGAAGTGCATCAAGTCCACCCCTTCGCGATTGCACGGGCAGGGTAGCCTGGACCCCCCTACACGAAGGGTCCACGCTCAGCTGAGGATAAGTTTGCGAACGGAAATGTTCTGCGCAGTACTCTGACCACCAGTCATAAGGAATCCGCTGGACGTCGCCACAATCGGCGAAGTATGTGGAGTTGTCGGCCAGGAGGGTTGAGGCGTGGAATTCCGACGAGGCCGGGGCAATGGCAGCAGAGCCCCAAGCAAAAATGGACTGATCGTCGGTTGTCTTGATGACTTCATTCTGAAGCTTCAGAAATGTTTTTGTCTCGCCCTCCCCGTACAGGATTGGCAAGTTGACACCGCGGAACAGTCCCATCAGTGCGTACACCTTGTCTTCGTCCTTCGTTGACGTCCGTCCCTTGGCCCAGGACATCCGAGTCGCGATACTGAAACACGGGACGCGCTCTGGGTACTCGAGAGCATCTTTGTGGATGCCCGTCACCTGAGATATTACATTCGCAAGGCCAGCCTTTGTTCCAATCATCGTCCAGTCTTTTGCGAAGAAGAACACGTGCTTTGGGGCCAAAAGTTCTTGCAGAGTCCATGCACGACGGAACCACCGGGACCGCCTGAATTCACTGTGCCCCTCTCTTGGGTCCTCACTGCCATCGACGTCGTCCAGGTATGTGTAACATACTTGCGCTTGTTGAAACCAAGTATATGCTGAGCGCGTGCTTTCGGTGTTGGCAGCACTGCTGTTGGCATTTGCACAGCAAGTATCGATCCAGACGTAGTCCAAACCATCCTGCCGCGCAAGATCACAGCACATCTCAACCTTCTCGTAACCAGGTTGGATGCGTACGGTCTCTGTCCCAATTTCGTCGAAATGGTGTGTTTCCCCTACATGCCACGCATGCGATAGGATGGCATAAGGACGCGGTTCATGGATATCTTCTAATTGCTGTGTTTCAATGTTCAAGAGGTACATGTCGCCAGAGAGCGGCCGACGTTTCGTGGGGGGAGGGGTATAGGCCTGGTGGACTTGGCGAAAGCGGATTCGCGTTTACAGAGATATGATCAAGGGTCTCTACAGGGCGCCGCCCACAGTGAAGCTGTTCTTATGGGGCCTCTTCACCCTGGGTGTAATAGGCAAGTGGCGCAGCAACCTATGTAATTCATGTCGTACGTTGGCAGCGAGCTTCATCTTCGAGATAAAATTAAGGGTGTCTACAGGAAACAGGGAATCGCTTGCAATAAGAGCCGTGGCGATGTTTCCCTTCGTCCCAGGTAAGCAACTAGCACGACAAGCTACGTACTCATGCTGTACTTCTGACATTCTTCCACATATATCAGCTGCCAGCTATCTGAGCGTTTCCTCTCGAACATTTAGGGCGATGAGGCAGTGGATAACGACATGGCTCAGTGAGAACTTTTTTTATTTTACTTCTGATTTAAGTGCTTGAGAGCATGCAGTCCTATGTTGCACCAAACTATCTAATGCCTCGGCGACTTGGGCCGCCTGCGGCCGCTCCTCCTCACCATTGCGCGAATGCCCAGTAGTGCCCCCGGGCCATTCCCGTCAGCTGTTTTAGACGCCACATTTTGAGGAAGGTGTGGAAACTCGAGTGCTCGTAACGTATGCACGTGACAAGTGAGTCATGTTGGAGGTAATGAAATCAGGTGTGTGCCAGTGGCTCATCAGCGAAATCAGTGCTCAGCATTATGAGCTGAGATTCGTATGTGGTCGTAACTCGGACCGCCGTTCTGGGGCATCAGTGATCTCACAGGAACTGTGCATAACGTTACTTGGTCATATCGACAAATGAAACCTCGGCGGACGACGCCTACAGGAGGTGGCAGTGGTGAGGGGAGTGAAGTCGACACACAGGTGATGAATGATTTACTTTTTGTGGGTGGCGCAAGTGGTGGAGCTTGCTAACATATGTACTAAAGTGTTTCTCATGCATGGATTTATATATAGGTTACTCCAAGCGTGAGTTGCCAACCTTAAACACAATTTGAACCGAACCCCACAGCGTTGTGAGCGCTTCGACATCCTCCTTATAAGTGCCCTCGATACGGAAATATGATGGTTGTTGTACTCCCTCTCCGAGTTGTATCTCTTTCATTACCAGATCTCTACTTTTAATCCTATCCGTGCTTGCTGACGCAGCGGCTAACTTATTACCGCGGTGTGTGCCAGCGGTCAAATCTTTGACTTTATGCTGAGAACGTACACGTACCTTCATCGTCTAGTGAGCGATGCGGTTGATCAGAGTACAAAATTTTCTGGCTATGCACTGGCAAATTATGCAACAAGTCGAGCCTCAAGTCCATGACATTTTTGCGGATTGCGACGACGCCACAACGAGGTACTGCATATTATCACATCGCTGGATCAAAGGCGAAGAGGTGAACTACGAGCAGTTGAAGGACCTCGTCAAATTGGATAACGTATATGAAATACTCAACTGGCACGGTTATCAGAAGATCTTCAAAGCTTGCAGTGTGGCAGATGGTCTTTTCGAATATCTTTGGGTCGATACGTGCTGCATTGACAGGCGGAGCAGCTCGGAACTGTCTGAGGCCATCAATTCCATGTTCCGTTGGTACAGGAACTCGACCCAATGCTACACTTACCTTCACGACACTTCTGACTTTCCCACCGACCCTGACCTCGCGAGTTTTCCTGACTCTAACGGTTGGCCGCAGTGGTTCTCTCGGGGTTGGACGCTGCAAGAGTTGATAGCTCCAACTAACCTCCAATTTTTCAGCAAGGACTGGAAAGAAATTGGCGATAAACGGAGCAGGGCTACCGAGTTAAATAGGATCACAGGCGTGCCGGTGCGCGTCTTAACGGATGGGTTGTCTTCCTACGCTCCTAGCTTTGCCGAAATCATGTCTTGGGCTGCGGAGAGGAGGACGACGCTACCGGAGGACGAAGCATATTCGCTGATAGGCTTGTTGAACATCAACATGCCGATGCTATATGGAGAGGGGAAGAAAGCATTCCAGCGTCTGCAACTCGAGTTCATGCGGATAACAACCGACCAGAGCGTCTTTGCCTGGAGAGCCACTAAGGTTGGGAGTACCAAGGGAGGAGAGAGCACCAACGGTGGGAACATACAAGAGACGTGCTGGACCAGTGGAGTCCTTCCTGAGAGCCCATTCGCATTTAAAGGATGTCACGACGTTATCCAAATGGCACCGAGGGAATTCTACCGGTCGCTCTCAATTTCGTGGGAGTCAGAAGATGAAGGAGCACTTGCTGAGGGCGGGGACTGCGAATCACTGCCTGCGTTTGCTGTTACCAATCTCGGAATACGGATACCTCTTCCTCTCAGGTCTTATTATGGCTGCCCATTTGTCTTCCGAGTGGCGTTGGCATGCCGCAGGAGAAGCAACTTGACGCCAATGTCCATTGATTTGGCGGCTTTTGGA
The DNA here is from genome assembly GCA_024613165.1 of Pisolithus albus. NCBI lineage: Eukaryota > Fungi > Basidiomycota > Agaricomycetes > Boletales > Pisolithaceae > Pisolithus > Pisolithus albus. Next base: position 163,749 of record JANFAB010000078.1, read on the forward strand.
CCAACCTACTACAGGTATTCTGGCGCAGATGGGCCCATACAGCCGTTTCCCAAGAATCGGAGGCTACGTCTTGCATACCAAGACGAGACACCTCGCGGCATCACATTTAGACTTGTTGAAACGACAGCCCTACATAAGTTCCGCCGCTGTCTGGTCTTTCCTCCCAACACGAGATCTGAAGACGGTTCCCTCAAGCTGTCGAGCACCAATCCTCTGGCAATAGTGGTGTACGCCAATGCTTCCAATGCTTTCTTCGCTGTAGCGTGTGGCTACTGCTTCGGCCGAGACTGGGTGCATGTCATTTGTGATGAACCGCGGAACAAACCTTCGCTATACGCCGCACAGATCTACAAACGAACATGGAACAGAGGTGCGGAATATGCCCGCCTTATGGCTGAGGCGTGCTCCGGAAAGACTGTGCAGCCTTACCATGTCAAATATGGAGACCTGCTCGGCACCACTTGGACCGTAAGGATTGCTTGCGGAGGCTGGGAAAGATCGAACAATCGAATTGTTGCAGTTGATGTCGTCGAACTCCCGGGAAGTCGCTGCAAGACACTCACATGGGAACCCATGTATGTGAGTGCACACCACTTCCCATCGTCAATACAGCACTGAAAACTTACTTCCTAGGGTACCAAAGGTCTTGTAAAAGCCGACGCTCCTTGTCTTATGAGGGAGACTCTATGGTTCGGTGGTCGCCTTGATGGACACCAGATAGAGGGTTCCCACGAAATCTTTTCTCTTGCGCCTACAAAACAGGAGATCAAAGTGAGTCTCAATACATGTATTCTGGCTCACGAGGATAACGGATATACTAGGTGGGTGACTATGGTGTCATCGCACGCGACAGCGCAGGGACTTTTGAGTATCGAGGTAATATCTTCGAGGAACCAGAGGCACCCAACTTGAAGCTTAGGTCGCGCACTAATGATTCACCTCTCAACCACGTGGTCACGAGCAAGCTTGTATCCTACGGCACCCGGCTCCCACGCCCATCGGAAAATGCTGGGCTAGTCCTTCAGGATCCAAAACTTCTTTCGCTTCCAAATACTCGACGTATTCTTGATTTGCTGAAACAGTTGTCTACTCGGACGCGAGACTTCTCATTGGTGACGTCGGTAGTGCAGTGTTCAGCGTGCTCCCTCACCGACGACTTCAAAGGGCGGATCAGCACACAGACGCGGAGATACCCCCAAATTTGGCAGCTAGATGTTCGTAATGCCACAACAGACCCGCAAACGGTCACTCCATTGTACACTGTTGCTACACCTTGGGTTTGGTTTCAGGGTGAGCTGGACAGAAATGTAGCAACCGAGTACCAAGATATCAGGCAAGTGTTCTTGATTTGGTATAGTCATGCTATCAACGATACCATTCCTTGGCGTGTAGGAATCGCTTTAACGTCATCAAGAACTATCCACCGGCGCATCATGGCGAATTCAGAGCAGCGGCAGTTGAGTTTTTCAGGGCTAAATTTGGTGTCGAGCACTTGGAGTACCTCGTGCGTAAATCCATCTTGGCTCGTTACTTTGATACATCCAATGCTCACATGCCAGTTAGGTAGGCAAGATAACATTCTTTGACCACTTGACCTCGTTTTCGAGTAAGCACGAAGGGCTGAGTGCAGTGCTCTTCGATCTGCTAAGTTGTCCAACGTCTTAATGTACACTACAGGGAACGTTTCAGGTTCGTCAAGTGACTCGTTGAAACCTTTACAAGAATCCCGTGGCGAAGAATTGGTGACGGAGTTGGTCGAGGCGATGATAAGGGTCACCCACCCTCGTGGTGATAAATGGCTCTCAGCAGTAAAAAAGTTGGTGTGCAGATTGCAGGAGATCACCAACACCCTCGCTCTCGAGGCAAGTGCATCAGTTCTCATCAATAGGGACTGGTGTTTGCTTATCCTAATGCATAGTTCCTCAAGGACATTCGGAACAGTTTCCCCGGAAAAAAGGAAACGCTTGACAGTTTGTGCGTGGGTAACAACACGCGTGTAGTATGCATAACTGACAGTACTTCAGTATCAAAGGAGGAAAAAACAATTACAACATTGTTGAGCAGTGAGTGTATACGCTGCGTAGTGTCTTTCGCACAACATGCCGTTGGTTATGTATAGTATTCGACCACTGGTGGAACAAGTGGAGAAAGCGCAAAACAAGTACTACGCAAGCAAAGATTCTTCCGAACAGTTGGTGCTGGAGGAGGATATCGTTGGCAAGGTACGACGATACGGATCGCATTGATCACTTGACTAACAACTGTCTCTTGCAGATCTTAGAGGTATTTCGCAAAGGAATTTCTTTGGAAATCCAGATTGTATTAGTGAAGGAAAGTTTAGTAGTACTCCTCTTTGTCATTTTCTCACACAGAGTAGGTTGTACATGAAACACTACACTACGAAACGACAGTTGGGTCCATGGATCTCCCCGAGAGGGAAGTCAGGTTCAATGTACGAGCCTCCCCCCCACATTTGCCCATCATAGATGACTCATGGCTACCACTATTCCTTCCAGTGCTTGAAGATCGCTGGTGAATTTTTGGAAGACGTATGCTCTGAGGTCCCACATGATGACGTGGCTCATTTACGACGGTAGGTGCCATGAATTAATTCACGATATAACACATAGATTATGCTCTTTTACATTTGCCATTTAGGCTCATGGCCAATGCGAGGGAAGGTGCATCAATGTATGAACTCTACCGCAAGACGCGTGAAGAAAGAAAGGATGGCGGAATTGGTGATGCATGGCAACAAATTGTACAGGATACCTCCTCTGGAGATACGGCGTAGTGTTGTGTATGTTAATATTACAATTGACAGTATCTAACGTTTGGTAGACGTCGAACTCACTCGAAATATACGTAGTATGTTAGCCCTCATACAAATGCGGGACGAGTTTGTCAACGATTACATAAGCAGGATCGTCTGCCGGGATATTCCGAGTTCCTCTAGCAGAAACAACGGAAAACGTTGACAGCGACCAGCTCGAGGAGCATGCTAAGAGCGTCAAAACAAGCTGCCCTCATTCAGCAGGGTACCGCTGCACTGGGAAAACGCAGCTTTGCAACAGTAGCAGACCCACCCGTCCGTCACTATGGTGGGCTCAAAGACCAGGATCGTATCTTCACCAATGCTTATTGCAGGCATGACCACGGTCTCAAGGGTGCTATGGTATGTTGGCGTTATGGTATACATTATTAAAGGATAACCATGTATTTTAGGCTCGCGGGGACTGGCACCGTACGAAAGACATTGTTCTGAAGGGTGACTCGTGGATTATCCAAACTATCAAGGATTCTGGTCTCCGAGGTCGCGGGGGTGCTGGTTTTCCGAGTGGTCTTAAATGGTCATTCATGAACAAGCCGGGTTGGGAGAAAGACAAGCGGTGTGTTGTCTGGATTCGGTGACACAATTCTTTGATGTTGAACGGGGTACTATTGCAGGCCACGTTACCTTGTAGTCAATGCGGACGAGGGAGAACCCGGGACTTGCAAGGACCGTGAAATTCTCAGAGGAGATCCCCATAAACTGGTCGAGGGATGTCTTGTCGCAGGACGCTCGATGAACGCGACGGCCGCTTATATCTATATTCGTGGAGAGTTCGTCCAGGAGGCTGAGCACCTTCAACAAGCCATTACCGAGGCATACCGCGCAGGTTTGATTGGCAAGAACGCGTGTGGTTCTGGTTATTCGTTCGATGTTTACCTTCATCGTGGTGCCGGCGCGTACATTTGTGGCGAAGAAACCGCCTTGATCGAGTCTTTGGAGGGAAAGCAGGGAAAACCTCGGTTGAAGCCTCCTTTCCCCGCCGACGTCGGTCTGTTTGGATGTCCAACAACCGTGGCCAATGTCGAAACGGTTGCTGTCGCCCCCACTATATGTCGTCGCGGTGCCGCGTGGTTTGCCGGTTTTGGCAGGAAACGTAACGAGGGGACGAAACTCTTCTGCATCAGTGGTCATGTTAACAACCCGTGTGTCGTTGAAGAAGAAATGAGTATTCCATTGCGCGAGTTGATCGACCGGCATTGCGGAGGTGTGCGAGGAGGATGGGACAACCTACTTGGAATAGTCCCCGGTGGAAGTTCCGTGCCCGTTTTACCGAAGGATACTTGCGCCGAAGTTCTCATGGACTACGACTCGCTAAAAGACGCTCAGTCTGGTTTGGGTACTGGTGCTGTCATCGTCATGGATAAGTCCACTGACATCGTCGCTGCTATTGCACGCTTTTCTTCCGTAAGCCTTTTAATCCATTGTCACTGCTCTACTTTTGAATTCGGACTGTTACTTCAGTTCTACAAGCATGAGTCATGTGGTCAATGCACGCCATGCCGTGAAGGTACAACGTGGATGATGAACATGATGAACCGAATGGTTGAAGGACGTGCACACCGACGAGAAATCGACATGCTGCTAGAACTCACGTACGTTTGTTTGTTTCCCACTTGTGATATTCTCATGCCGACGTCAATCTAGTAAACAAGTCGAAGGAAGGACGATTTGCGCTCTCGGAGATGCCGCAGCATGGCCTATTCAAGGTCTCATGCGCCATTTCCGCCCTGAGGTCGAGAAACGCATCGATTCCTTCCGCGCAGAGCACGGTGGTGTGCTGTTTGGTGGTCGCCTGAAGAGTGAAGTCGATCCGACATTAGCTACTCCGGATAATCTGGGCGCGAATTTGATAGAGCCGGGCGATAGAGTGTAGACTATACGTCCGTGGCTGCGACGTCCGCTGCAGCTAGATCTCTGTGAGGTTGGAATATACACGTCGCTCCTCCTAATCGGTGGGGTTCTCTTACCAGCGGGTATGGCTAAACCTGCGTCCCGAATCTGCTTGGTAGACGTTCTTTTGTTGACTAAACATATACTGCATCGTACTGTTACCCTTCATCAGGCAACAGACCTACCCTGCAGGTCCCGCACCACTATGACGGTTGCACTAGAATCGGATCCAACTCTCCACCCTCTGAGAATGTATGCTGGACTCGATCCATTTGCCTTGAAAGAAAAAAAGATATCACCTCTAAATGGGACACTTTTCAAAGGCCAGTCGTAGTCGGCAACTATTAAAAGCGTGTAACCCTTGACCACAACGAGATTCCCTACCTGTGCGGAACCCGAACAGGACCCACACGCGTTCTCCTTCAGGTTGCGTTACTTGATATCGGTATGATGTGCCTTACTCCAGGTACGGCTCCATTAACCTACCTCATCATATGCAAAATGTGAGGGGTCGGCTAGTTAGTTTCCACCGATCTTACAGTATGCATGGTACGTCACAGACGGGTCGTCCGAGACTGGGAGTCAGCAATGGAACTGCGACAAGTACTCCGCCCCACCGGCGGAGTAACCCTTGGTTAAAAATAGAGAAAAATGAATGGAACGAAGATCGGCTCTTGATTAACGAGAAAATACACCAGACAGTACGTTTCAACGGTGTCAGTTATTCAACAAATTACCCAGATGTACCCTGGGATCACAACCTGAACCTCGGTCTTCTTGTTGTCCTCCCGATAAGCATAGCCGACTTGCATGTGCTGCCTTCCCCAAGTATCAGCCTTCTGGGAATCGATTGGGTAAAATGCAACGCTGGCGTTAGCCTCGCCATCGCCCGTAATGCGAACGTGGATCCTATCTGCCGTGTTGTTAACGACAGTTACACCTGATAGTGCCATCGTCCTGCTTCGAGCTATCAGTACGCGTGGCCCTGTCCTCTAGTGAAATCTTACTTACTTATTATATTGTTGCTCTGGAATGCGACGGTGAACAGGGAAGTTGGTAGTACGGCAAGTTTGGCTTAGCACTGTAAATGAGATGGAGAGGATGTCGCGTCACAACAGCAGGCGAATCGATCGTTCAGCGAGCTCACCAGGAATGATTAGGAAGTGCTGTATGAGAAAGTGGGTTCACTCTACAGCCTTTATATTCGTCCGTACCGCGGTCGGCCAGCACACCGTACGGCGTACCATAAATATGTTCCCTGTACCCTATTCCATCGCATAGGTCGGAAACGTGTCTGATGGTGCAAATGGTTTAAGCAAGCAACAACCACTGCTTTTGTGATACCACACCCCAGGCGCCAAAATGCCCTGAAAAGGTCAACACGAATCACATACCACGCATCGAAAGAGTGTGAAAGGGTACCCATTCGACAGTGTTGCCTTGTGGTGACGTGTTACCCTTGGAGGTTCGGAGCAACTGCAATGGCGTGAAATTGATTGAAGGTCCATCGGATGTCCGTTGCCCTATTATCGATCAATAACCCTGTTCAAAGTTGCCGTCTACACTGTTCATATGTGCCCTGCAAAGAGAAAATATAAATCCCACATTTCCATAACCTACAGCCCAAAGTGAAGACACGCCCCCACGCTCACGCGTGGGCTCTATCTGGTGCGACATCACTGGGAACCTTGATTAGCGAGTAAAGAATTCCGAATCGGGGAGTAGTGTCAGCATGATACACAATGCTGTCCAGGATGATCAACTTGAAGTGTGTAGGACGACGGAGAGACAACGAACCTGACGTCGAGATGCTTGCGCCGACACAGAAATAATCAGGACATGCGCACCAGCTCTTGCATTGTACGAACGACCAGTACTTCACGACGGTATGACGTATAAGTTGAGAAATGTCAATGATTGCCCCCGTTGGGATTTTGACAGGTCGCGGGCCGTCTCGACAATTTGGGAAGAGAACAACCACTAGGAAAAACCGTAAACATCTTCATGACGTCCTCTCTCCACGTCCCGTGTCGGTCATACATACTCTAGCCAATTATTCCCGTTTCGCCTTACAACAGTGCACTGCAATGCACCGGGGATGTGCATGACTCTATTCTCGGTAAAATTAAATAGTAAAACCAGCAAGGAACCAGTGTAAAAAAGAAAAACATCCTAATAACTACGCATGCAACGAAAATGCCCCACCCTGAATTGATATCTGCAGAACTAAGATTATCGTGTCATAGAGGGAAATGCGCGGGTATACCGACGAAGTGGGTCAAGGAGATGCAATGGATACCCCGGGCAGAAGGATAAACAGGGCAATCCCGCGAGAGAAGTACGATGGTCTAGAATGGAAGCGACGCAAACGTGGACGGCACCCACAGACGACACGATGACCTCGTGGCCACCTAAGACGGTGTCACACGGAGAATCGTTGATCAATATGGTCTTGATCCACCGTTGTTGCCGTAGCTCATCCCTCTCTTGACCTGTGGAGCATGTCCATTGGGGACCAGGGTGAGGATGGTGGTGGGCTCAACTGTGGACATTCCGGCATATGACGTACTCGCGCGCCGGAATTGGGGCGGCGGCGATGGAGCATTAGAACGCCATCTGTTCTCCCAAGCTCGGAGTGCAGCCACGAATCCGGGATTTGGATTGATACATGGTCGTCGTCGTTTGACCAGTGCATGTGCCTGATCGTATGACATCCCGAGATTGTGGATGAGGTAAGCAATGACGATTGCTGCTGAACGTGAGATGCCCTGGTCAGGACATGTCATCGGAGTCAGTTCACTACACCAACTACCATTGGTTTTGGCAAATACCTGCTGACAGTGCACGAGCACGTTTCCACCAGCGTGGAGGGCATTTGCAATGTATTCACATGCACCCTCGAGGTGAGGACGCAAGTCTGCTGACGGCTTGTCGACGATGTCGATCTTGAGACATCGGAAACCGTCTTTTTCGGATATGGGTAGCCATGGAACATCGAGGACCTGGACGAGGTGTGTGATATGGTGGGCCGCGAGCAGTTCGCGGTCCATCGTGGCGGACATGGACCCAAGGAAGAGCGAGCCGGGTGCGACAGTGGACGACGCAGGCTTTACGGAGGGAACGGTGGGGGAGGTTGGGGTAGGGTAGTGGGCTGGGAGGATTAGGTGCATGGGCGTGCACATCGCCTCCATCACTTCCGGCGCCATACCCTCGAAGCGTATCATCTTCACGGTTGGAACAGTAGATGATATCAACGAGTGATGACAGATCGGATGGGTCAAGGTGAATGCCCAAAAACCATCCGACTTTAAATACGACCAACAAAGCGCAGCCGTTATTAGGGGGAATGGGCTGGGGACGTCCTCGCGGTGGAATAAAGATCGGAAATGTGGAGCACCCCCTTGCCTATTTCGGTGGATGCACCTATGTTTTCGACAGCAGGCATCCCTGGCAGTCAGGCCTGGCCAGCAGACCCCCCATCGAACTTACCTTAACACCAAAATGGATCATGATAGGTTCCGTTAGTGAGTGCCTTGGGCTGGACCTCCGCGATCGTTCCTTCTGGTCACGGTATCTCCAGCAAATTGAACCCACGGAACCCAAGTGTTATTTCGGCTTGTGGAATACCCCTTCCTCATACAGCTTGCTCGGCTTCCCCTTGTACGTAGGAGAACTTACACAGATCCCATTGCAGAACAATGGACTGATGGCGAGTGCGAGTTTGGCAAACTTTGTCAATCGACGTCGCCGCGTCACCAAGCAAGCTTTCACTGAGCTGTGAATCGGCCATGGCCAGCAGAGAGCCTCCACCGTCAAAGCGAAGGTGATTCGAGTGATCATCGTCAACAGCGTGACCGTCCAAGGCGATGACGCCTCGTATAGGGCGCCCATTATACTGCTAGTCAATACCAAAAGGCCATTGTGTCCCTGTACCTTGGTTACTCGTCAGGAACCCTGGCAGGTCTAATCCGTGTCAAGTTTATCTCGTAAACTACCCGTGGCCTCAAGTACGTAACTATCGAACCTCTATCTGGCAATTCAGACAGCTCACTTTCCGACCTTCCAGGTCTGGTAGCAGCGTGCTCACCAACAATGTCAGCCTTCGGTTCGGTGTTGACAAAGGCGACAAGGCGATTACTGATTCTCGATGACGTAGATCAAAACCCGAGACTCGGGGGAATACAAGGAAATACCTTAAAAATATCTTCCATTCCACCACTCCTACTTGGAAATGTCGAACATTGTTCCTCGATATCGACATCTTGGGTCTGCCGAAGAACTCACCCTGATGATGGTTCCTACGCGTCCCGCAAAGCTGCGTCCATACGACACCGCACACACAGCACGCACAAAATTGAAAACGTTCCCTCTTGATAGATAACGATAACTTTGACGGGAGGAACCTTTCTCAACCAGCACTTTGGGCCCACACTACCTATCCCCCTTGTAGTACACACACATGTCTAGTGGCAGCTGTTACGCCATCGGCGTATGTGTGGAACGATCTCCGCGACCCGACTACTTCGACCGATTCGGAGTCATGCCATTAGGTCGTGCGGTATCACCGTTTTGGACGTGGTATTGACATATGACCATCTTGGCTTTACGATTCTCGCGTTTACCTTTTTACCATTTGGTGGGCGTCGTTAACCCGCGGCCGACTATGCAGCAAAAGTGGCCAAAATAACCTTTCCCTTTGTCTTTGCAGTCCCATCAAGGGGCACAAGTCGCGCCCTATTCAGGATGAAACGTCAACATTATTGTCTAATAAGAACTCTTCGGCGCACATGGGCGGTGCCACAACGGCCAGGGGAGACCTTATCGTATTCGTACTCGAGAGTCCAAGTCAATAATGAATCAGCCCACGCTAGTGCCTGCACTTGGACGACGCCACAGACATTCGTGCCTGCAGGACTGGTTTCATCAAAAACTCGCTTAAGCACAAGATAGGTATCTTACATTCCTTATATAGCGGACATGTCTGTGCTTCGCTAACCCAGGACCTCAGTCCCTGATTGAACGACACACATTTACCCATATCTAACGTGCGAGGAGTGGAAGTACACTCAGGAACCGCCTGAAGTGTATGGGCACCGCATCGCTACGCGCACCAAGGCACCCCCTGTACACCGATATCTAATTTTCGACGTTTCAAATGCAGGGTTTATGAGTATCACGGTCCTGTACGATGTCGTATGGGTGTTGGGTGATTACGGATTCCGAATGAGCAACTTGGTTCCGGATTTTACGTAGCTCGGTACCCAGGGGCCGCAGTTGATGCCATCAAGACTGCTTGAGGATGAAATTTTGAAAACATGATTGTCTGCATGGAAATATTTGATCGTACCACGGTACATGCAGCACTTCAAGTTACTTGACCTTGACCCTGTCTGTAACCTTATGGTCAAACTTTACAGTCATATCTGCAAAGTTTCATCCGGTAATGTACTTGATGGTCAATCCTGTCCACTCCACATCTTAACCTCAATATTCCCAGCTTTAGACTGTACAGGTCGGAACGCGGGGGTAACAATGTGGAGCCTTTCCACAGTGTGCCGAACACTCCACCTCTTCCCGCTTTTACCCTGAAACTGCGCCAACAGGTTGCGGTCCGTCCGAGTCGGATATGAACGACATGCCCCATAGAAGGTGGAGAGAGCGAGAATGGAATCCTTCACCACTAGTTGCACCGTTCTACACACAGGCTCCGCGATTCCCGACTCAGAAAAACGTGTATACACTTCCGTTCGGCCGTCCGGTCTGATGAAAAACCGGAACTAAGATTAAAGGCCTAGACATGGACAAATACGTCCACGTGGAATGATGCCTCGTGGGTACGTATGTATACGGCCGCCTTCCAGTAGTTCTTTTCTTCGTACAAGTGATGGGCTTTTTAATGGGATCCCGTGATCAGCGGGGAACGATAAGGGATAGTGATTTACGAGATGTGCAAAATGTGCGACTTCTGCAGAGCCGGGCATGCCAGACCGAACCGGTGAAAGATAGCGGGGATCGATATACACGCTCCATGCCGGTATATATACGGGTGAACATGGCTCAGCGTGCCGAGACCGTGTGGTCGCAGGCCAAGTGTCAACGCGAAACCACCGCCCGAGTCATGGAAGATCTGTGGAATTTGGGAACGGAAAGTCAAAGCGACGGCTCGACGGAAGATACGGTGATAACGTGGAGAACGGGACGAGGTTCCCCGCGCAAACGTCCCGCGGGAACAGAACCAACAAAACTTCTTTGGATGAACTTGTTCGCTTGCGGCATATCGGGAATTTTGACGGTCGTTTGGTATGTGTATGTCGATCGTGATGATCGAGTTGTTTTCGTATAAACCGTCGTTGAAAGCGCAATCAACGATTACCGACGAGTTCGAGTGTGTCATTGATATGAGGTTCGGCAAGAGACATCGATCGTGGAGATGGGGTACGCCGACGGTGCATGACGGAAATGAGGATCGGCATGGTGGCTGCTACGTACTTATGCCGTTGGCTTCGACATTTTCACCACACCTTGGGGCAATTCCGGCACCTTTTCTCCGCTTCAAGTCGAGAGGGATGGTGAGTCGCGTATAGGAATACCGCCGCTTCATGGGGAACTTACCAGCTGCAAGACAAACACCCAGTCTCAGAGGCTACGACCACGTCACGAAGTTGCTAGCCCTCCGCAACCATTTCACAGTCAGCGCGTCATTCAATATGTGGGTACCACCTCGCTAAGCGAACGGCGGATGATTCTGCCGTGGTAGATAAGCAGACTCGCGTTGCTTGCGCAGCTACACCACGCCCTGCCCACACCGTGACTGATTGACAGACGTGTGAAGGACGAACGTACTAAGTAGAACTTACCGGTTAAGCTCCTACGGATCAGCTCAACCAATCAAAGGCCACGGTTTGCTCATCGAGTGACGCTCTTCCTCAGCAAGTACTCCACGTCGTGACTTCCGGTTCGGATTTGAAAGCGGTTGGCCGGAAAGCCAGCGTCTCCAGAGTTTTCCCGGCGCGTTCGCTGTCCAAGTCGCTCCTTCCTTGTGACCGACTGCATCACGAGACGAGATGATCGGTATGAAACCAGCGATCTGTGTAGGTGCTTTTTATACGCGCGGATGAAGGGGATCGCATCAGTGCCATACGTCTTGTCAATAAAAAGGGTAAAGGATCCGGTCTGCACCCGTTAACCTACCAAGTTCATCGTGTGCACAGAACGACTTACAGTGCTCCATTGTAACATAGGGGTGTCTCTAGTGCCACGTGTGGTTGGTATCCCCGGATAGGGATGCAATTGAATCATGCTTCAACCGCAGCACCCCAGCAATCAGCAAAACACCTCAACCGCCGCACAATGAGCAAGGTTCAAGTGCTTCCATTCGCTTTGGAAACCTTACCGGAAATGCTGCCACCACCACCACGAGGCTAATTCACGAATCATGGCAGCGATAGTCAGCAGACCACCACGACTGTATGGTTCACGCGAGCGTGTTGAGAGAAATTCGAAAAAGGGTCAGATCATGGAGATTGCTAATAACACTAGTCGTGAAGGGTATGGACTCTTGAGGTTACGAGGCAAAAAGAGTAGGCGTAGAGAGGAGACGGCGTCGATCGTGGCATGAAAACGATGGGCAACGCGCCACAACTAAACGCGAGGGACCAACGAAGACGACACGACTAGCCAGAGAGAGAGAGCAAGACGAAAAAGGCACGGGTGTGTGTGTACAAAAAAAAGAGAGAGCGAGCCAACACGACCTATACAATAAGTCTACAGAACCACGCAGCCGTGTCTCTTGTTGCTCTTGGGCCGACTGAGCAGCGCGGCCCTCGTGGCGTACTGGAACACCTCACGCACACCCTCGCCCGTCCGCGCCGAGCATTCCAGATAGTGCTTCGCGCCAATCTTGATTGACACGGCCATACCCTGTAAAATAGACCATCCACTTCAGTTACCTAGAGACGGAGGTGGAAAATAGAGAATGTACCTCTTCTGGGGTAACAGGGCGCTGGCCAGTCTTCCTAAGCTCCTCGATCACCCGAGGGTCCCGTCGAAGATCCTTCTTGCACCCGACAAGAATGATGGGCAATCCAGCACAGAAGTGCATAACCTCAGAGATCCACTATTCGTTCGGCACGTTCCGTCAGAAAACAACACTACAGACGGAGGCAGACGACCAAAAAAGAGAATCAAACCTTTTCCTGCACGTTGTCCAGAGAGTCCGGTGAGTCCACCGCGAAACAGATCAGAATGACATGCGAGTCCGGGTAACTGAGAGGCCGAAGGCGGTCGTAGTCTTCTTGTCCAGCCGTATCCCATAGCGCCAACTCGACGTGTTTGCCGTCAACTTCGACGTCTGCCACGTAGTTCTCGAAGACGGTGGGGACGTAAACCTGTAAAACGACGTTTCATACGCACATGGCAACGGTGAAAAACAAGTGGGGAGTTTACCTCAGGGAAGGTTCCTTTCGAGAAAACAATCAATAAACAGGTCTAATAATGGTCGGTGTTAGTCGATATCAGCGAACAGCGTCGAGAGCGACGGGGAAGAGGCAGACCTTTCCACAAGCACCATCACCGACGATGACGAGTTTCCTCCTGATCTCAGACATTATTCGAATGTATGGAAGTTAGGCAGTGTTCGTGGAGCGGGCGTACTTCTTGGAGGACGGTGTTGGTGTTGAGCGAGACAAGAAGTCGCACGATGATACCATGTCGGCCTTCAAATCGGACCTTTAATCTCAATACAACGGCCCAGGCTGTGTGCCACTCGGCAACACAGCCACAGTGGGGCCTGTGCGTGTGAAGGCTAACTTGGCAAAGGAGACAGGGGTGGACTACAATAGTCTCATGATATTAACGAAAAACCACCACAACTGACATACTCCCCATCGCGTCCATAGCTTCCCATCTTACACAGCTGTATCTCTTCCACATCCCATGTTCCAAAGTCAACCTCGATTGCATCTCGAAAGTGGGCCGGCGCAGGGAAAAACGGGCGTGTAGCGGGTGACGTGACCAGTGCTCGGTATGAAAATGGTTGCCGGGGACCCCTGCCTCTTGGCTTGCGGTGGCTCGTGTTCAGGACGGTGCAATGTAACTTCCCATGTGTAAAATGACCGGTCAGCACTCCAAACACAAAAGGTTCCGAAAAGAGGCAGGATCTGTGTACCTTGAGTGGGCGCCGTTCCGAAATGAACCCAGCCTCTCTGAACGTCCTGTTCACCATTTCTGTGCAGAGACTCCTTTTTTAAAAAAAGCCGATGTGGGGACGACGCTCGGATCTGAACGGCTTACCGCCAATCTTCTGCAGCCGTCGGGCGTCTTCGCTGTCATGTGATGGTCCCAACCACAGAACGTGTGCATTGTCGGGATTACCACCATCCGGTTCCATGATGTTCATCCGATGGAGAGGCACACACAGGCGACTTCCTGACAGCAACTCCTTGATGCGTGGTTCCAGAGAGAGTAATAAGGACAGCGCCTCTCGAAGTGTCTTGGTCGGTGCCGGCGCAGGCCCAATGGTGGAGTTCGCCGAAGTGCCATCATCATCATTAAGGGTCATGACACCCAGTGTAAGATGCAGACGGCGAGGGGCAATCACTATAGAACGGTCAAGACCAGGCAACGCTGGCGTGCATTGCAATAGTCGATCCGTGAATGACGAAACAGCCTCTTGCAGACGGACGTGATGTCCCTGTCTGATACGATCACCACTTAATCAGTATCATACCCAAGAATGTCTACTTGCAATTGGAAGGGAGAGGACTTGGTCCATATGAGTCTGAGGCTATACAACAATGACATGACAGAGGGGCACTTACAGTGGGTTGGTGGAGACTTTGACGCGTTGTTGTTCCTGCCTTGGTTCCTGGGTCGGTTATTGTAAAACCGACGACCTCCTCTGGCAGCGAATGCTGTTCCAGATGCCATGTCGTACTGGGTGAGAGGGTAGCTTGTCAGTGTCAGCGACTGACCGACTGACTGCAAGGGCAGTGCAAGCCTGTGATAAAATCCCAAATCAGATCGACTTACGGGACCGGTTGTCATTTCTAAATGTCACTTGCCTACTCAAGAGTCAAAAACTGTACCCAGCTGCACTGTCAGTCCGCCATCCGACTTCAAAGGGAACCAAAAATACCGCATGACCACTGTATGATGCGTCGCGATGACCGGCGAAGCGTCCAAACTCAACTCGACGGACTCAAATGTGGTCCTGGGACTTGCAACGCTACTCAGTCATGTCGCAATATTTCTTGCATCGTTCGTGTTTAGCTCGTTACTTCCCCATACAAGTTGCACTCACGGTCTTGCAGTGAATGAACGACCATTCTTTATCTGCCGAGGTTTCGGCGCGGATGCTTAGTGACATACGATTACATTCCTGGCGGCCCGTTTCCTACTAAATCCTTCACGGATTATGGCACGACAAGAATAAACCATCTAGATGGTCATCCATGTCAAATCCACTTTGCTCTCCAGAAAGTACGATCATCTGGCATGGCAGAAACAACAACAGGGAGGATGAACGTGATTGAAAAAGTCGTTTCGGGCTTTTTTGAAAATCAGTGATGATGATGGAAGGACTGGCTTGTGGCCATGATGTGCGTCTTGCCGGATGAGGTGCAGTATTTCCGTCGCATCCTCCATGTAGCTCCTGCCTCACTGCCTGTTTCGTGGACCGCGTGCTGCATGATATTCCCGGACATCGTTCGCTCGTTCGCCCTCAAACAGTTTCAATCTAATTCTCTGGTTTTATATATAGCAAGCCTAACAACCCATCGCAGATATCATTCACTTTTATCGGGTAACATCGTGCTGCTTCCTCCCTATATTCCCTGGGCCGTCCTGCAACTATATTGCACGCACCTACCACGCGCAGTGTCCACCATCCACAACAATACTTCGGATGCGTCGTTAGTACTGCTACGGATCCACATTGTCGAATTCCACTCACTCGCTTCCGGTACAGAAAGTAGATGCATCAGATGCAAGCCACGTAACGACGCCGCGAAGCTCGTCAGGTCTTCCAATCCGTCCAAGCGGGTTCAAGCTCGACCACTCGTCCAGCAGATCAGGTCGCGCATCGAGAAACGCCCCAGTCATCCTATGCACCCGGTTCGGTTATCGTTATCTACCAAGAGCCCATCTAGAGATTCATACGCACTGGGTATGTATGTAACCGGGCGACAACGAATTCACGCGGATCTTCTTGCTTCCGAGCTCGCATGCCATACTGCGGGCCATCTGTAGAACGGCCGATTTGGACGTATTGTATGGTATTACTCCGTGGGCCTGGAAGTAGGGCTCATAAGTGATGTCAACCCACTTGAGGAGAGAGATCGTCCATACCCGGGCAGCGACACTTCCCAACACGGAGGCGACCAATATGATACTACCTCCACCACCGAAGCGGGCCATCTGCCGCCCCGCAGCCTGGGCGGTGAAGAAGACCCCATTTGTATTCACATCGATGACCTTGAACGAGGAGGAACGGCTATCAAGGACGAAGGTCTAGGTTTAGTTGAGCAGTGCACGTACCTGCTTGAATGTCTCTGCAGGGTATTCCAAACAGTCTACGGGGGGCTTGGCAACGCCAGCAGACGCGACACAAATATCGAGCCGTTGCTCCTTATCGCCGATCTCCTCCGCTTTCTTCCATAGCAATTGTTGGTCCCGTACGTCTGCACTGAAATACTCGAGCCTCGAATTGTTCCCGAGCCTGCGGACGTAATCCTGGGAAGCTACGAACACTTCTGAAGGCTTCTCAGGGAGATCGAAGCAGTACGCAACTCGTGCGCCTGCCTCGCACAGAGCGATAGCCATATCAAGTCCGAGCCCTCTGTTTCCTCCAGAAACGAGTGCGACGCGGTCGGTCAAAGCGAGTTCGTCGAATATCTTCGCCCGAGGTTGGATGGAAGGGTTGGCTGCCGCCGCTAGGGCGGCTTCGATACCTAAAGGACCTATAGGAGATGCGGATTGTGTCTTCACTTTCCTGGAAAAGATGGTTATAGGGATCGACTTTGACTATGTCTACGGGTTCCACTTACTGACGGACTTCGGACGCCATTGTCAGTAGGTGGGATGTGGGTTAGAGGTTTGCAACGAAGGAAAATGCCTCCATGGGCTCTACTTATAGACGACTGAGTGGTCTCCATCAGCATCAGAGATGTAAAAGCAATGCTTGATGCAACAATGTCAGCTGTTTACAGTAATTGATTGGCCGAGTCTCTCGGGTGTCTATACCTCTCTCCGTTGTACTCCGTGTAAACAACTCTTGAGGTTTTAACAGAGGACCATAAGCGAGAACGAGCGAGACGAATGGTGATTTATGGACACTGAGGAAAAACTGGCTGCTTTCGTAGTCCTCAGGAAGAAATTGTACTGCGGTCTCCCC
Organism: Pisolithus albus; assembly: GCA_024613165.1. Classification (NCBI taxonomy): domain Eukaryota; kingdom Fungi; phylum Basidiomycota; class Agaricomycetes; order Boletales; family Pisolithaceae; genus Pisolithus; species Pisolithus albus. The sequence continues at coordinate 180,863 of JANFAB010000078.1, forward strand.
AAGTCCTTTTTAGGCGGCAATTTCAATGCGATCGGATCAGGATCATGATGCATTCCTATGGGACGTTATTTAAAGACCATGTACATACTCCCCTGCTCTGGCATGTTATCACAGACATGTCGGCGATCGGTGCGGCTTAATACCTAGTAGGATGTGAAAGAACTTTAGTCAGGATACCGTGACTTGTTCTATGGCGTGTTACACCCGAGAAATGAAAATCATGTACGGCAATCGATAACCAGGTCTCTCGTTTGACGGGTCAATACTAGCGTTGCTTGACCGTTGTGGGCATCTATGAAGCTGTGATAAGCAAAGTAAAAGTCAGTGCCAACTGAATAAAGACAAATCGTATTCCGCCTAGGAATCTGGCTCAATTGCGGCCGCCCTCACCAGGATGCTGCTTGTAAACAGGGTAATGTAACTGTCGAACGTGAGCAACACACTACGAAGCTGAGGCTGTTTGGGTGGAAGGACAATGGACACGAATATCCAAGAAGTTGAGAATCATTTCTGCAGCTGCCATCGCCGTATCAAGCATCGCTATGGCGAGAGAAAGACAGGTTCGTGGATGTGATGCGGCTCGCCCAACGGTTTATAGGGACAGCCGGACGGACAGTTTCTTTCGTTGTAACTAATAACCCGTTTATAATGGCATCTGAAACCCGTCAGTGAGTAAAGCCCGAATGTATGGGTATTGATCCTTCTAACAATCCCCAGGGTAGTGAAGACACAGTCTGCATCCTCTATAGGTCCTTTAGGCATCGAGGCAGCCCTTGAGGCTAAAGCCAATCCTTCGATCCAACCTCGTCCGAAGATATTCGATGAGTTTGCTGTGACTGACTGCGTCGCACTCGTTTCCGGAGGAAACGGGCGCCTCGGACTCGAAACAGCGATTGCTCTGTGTGAGGCAGGCGCGAGAGTCGTGTACTGCTTCGATCTCCCTGAGAAGCATTATGTCCATAAACTCGAGAACAATTCGAGGCTCGAATATTTCAGTGCCGACGTACGGGACCAACAACTGCTATGGAAGAAGGCGGGGGAGATCGGCGATAAGGAACAACGGCTCCATATTTGCGTCGCCGCTGCTGGCATTATAAAGCCCCAAATAGACTGTTTGGAATATCCTGCGGAGACGTTTAAGGAGGTACGTGCACGGCCCACCTATACCTAGATCCTCGTCCTCGATAGCGGTTCCTCCTTGTTCAAGGTCATCGCCGTGAATACAAATGGAGTTTTCTTCACGGCACAAGCAGCTGGGCAGCAGATGGCACGCTTCGGCCGTGGAGGCAGTATCATTTTATTCGCGTCTGTAGCAGGTAGTGTCGGCGCCCCGGTATGGTCGATTCTGTCTCAAGCAGACTGTCATCGTTTTTCTGAACGTACTTCCAGGGCGGCAGAACGGTATCATACTGCTCGTCCAAGTCGGCTATTCCGCAAATGGCTCGCAGTATGGCATGTGAGCTCTGAAGCCGGAACATTCGCGTGAATTCGTTGTCGCCTGGTCTGATACGGACTCCGTGCGTATGAGTTTCTCAATGGATATGTTGATAGCTGAGTCGGGGTACGTATGTAGGATGACCAGGGAAATGGTCAGTACGGGATCCCCTGTACTCGACGAATGGTTGCGCTCGAGCCCACTCAGAAGGGTCGGAAGAGCTGACGAAATTCGTGGCGTCGTAACGTGGCTAGCCTCAGATGCGTCGAGTTTCTGCACCGGAAGCAAGTGAGTGGATCCAATAGCGCTGATCCACGGGATACTTACATCATTCGGAAGTACTGTCGTCGACAGTGGATATTGCGCACACTAGGTATGTGCTGTCCGTGAGGCGTCTCGGAGATGATCGCATGATGTCGTACGGTAAAAGGTAGGTGACGTAGGGTTAGTCACCGGTTTAGGAGCTTGTTAAAGAACCTAGAGGAGCGGATTGAACGTGTCTGAGAGTAAAATGGTGTCTGCATCTGTAATGGAATGGGCCGTTCACCATACAGGGAGTGAGACACCTACGAGAGTGTTGGAAGAAGGGACTTCGCATTGGAGACATGTCTTGTCGCGATCACGTGACGCATACGACTTTCTTTCTTTCTTTCCTCAGCGCGTTGTCCAACGGCTGAGGTATGTTTACGGTATACGTATCGGATGGATAGCTGACACTCTATGATAGAAACTCTGTCGTTAGGTTAGCGAACTTGCACGAATAGTAGTGCGTTGTCTAATGGCCGAGGAGCTCTGTCTTTCGTTGCCTACAGAGCGTGATGGGTTTGGCATACCAACGCGACTGCCTACTAGAAAATCTAAACCGTGAGTAAGCCTTAGATTATCTGTCCCTTCCGTTTCTCCTCCTCGTTTTGCCTTCGAGCTCTCTTCTCAGCTGCTCTCAAGTCGCGTATTCTACGCATATACTCTTCGAACTCATGCCTGGTCCTCCTGCTCGTATTTCTTTGTGTCAATCCACCCTGTCTGGCAGTTCCTGTGTTCTTGCATAGCCTTCCCGCCCCGGCTCCTACTCCCCCTTTCATTCCAACATTCCATCTGGTCGCTCCTCCTCATCACATCACAAACTGACAAACAACTGGCCGTTTCATGGCTATATCGCATGTAACCTACCATGCGCAGCACCCCCCATCCACAACAATACTTCAAATGCATCGTCAGTACTGCTACGGATCAGTATTTTCGAATTCTACTCACTCGCTTCCGGTGCAGAAAGTAGACGAATCAGATGCAAGCCACGTAACGATGCCGCGAAGCTCGTCGGGTCTTCCAATTCGTTCAAGAGGGCTCAAGCTCGACCACTCGTCCAGTAGATCAGGTCGCATATCGAGCAATGCCCCAACCATTCTATGCACCTGGTTCAGTTATCCAAGAGCCCATCTAGAGACTCGTACGCACTGAGTATGTATGTAACCGGGCGACAACGAATTCACACGAATTTTCTTGCTTCCGAGCTCACACGCCATACTGCGGGCCATCTGTAGAATGGCCGATTTGGACGAACTGTATGCTACTATTCCGCCGCCCTGGAAGTACGCTCAGAAAGACGGTGACGATCCACCTCAGAAGAGATCGACCATACCCGGGCAGCAACACTTCCCGACACAGAGGCGATCAATATGATACTACCTCCACGACCGAAGCGTGCCATCTGCCGCCCAGCTGCCTGTGCCGTGAAGAAGACTCCATTTGTATTCACGTCGATGACCTTGAACAAGGAGGAGCGGTTGTCAAGGACGAGGATCTAGGTATAGTTGGGCAGGGCGCGTACCTCCCGAAATGTCTCTGCAGGATATTCCAGACAGTCTATCGGTGGCTTTACGATGCCGGCAGCTGCGACGCAAACATCGAGCCGTTGCTCCTTATCGCCGATCTCCTCCGCTTTCTTCCAGAGCAGTTGTTGGTCCCGTACGTCTGCACTGAAATACTCGAGCCTCGAATTGTTCCCGAGCCTGCGGACGTAATCCTGGGAAGCTACGAACACAGCTGAAGGTTTCTCAGGGAGATCGAAACAGTACACGACTCTTGCGCCTGCTTCGCACAGGGCGATAGCCATATCAAGTCCGAGGCCCCTGTTTCCTCCAGAAACCAACGCGACGCGGTCGGTTAAAGCGAGTTCGTCGAATATCTTCGGGCGAGGTTGGATCGAAGCGTTGGCTTCCGCCGCAAGGGCAGCTTCGATGCCTAAAGGACCTATAGGAGATGCGGATTGCGTCTTCACTTTCCTGGAAGATGGTTATATGGATGGACTTTTGACTACATCTACAGGCTCCACTTACTGACTGACTTCAGACGTCATTGTAAATAGGTGAGATGTGGGTTAGAGGTTTGCAACGAGAGAAAATACTCTACTTATAGACCACTCAGTGGTCTGCATGAGCATCGGAGATGTAAAAGCAATGCTTGATGTAGTGATGACATTTGTGGAAATGACTGGCCGAGTCTCTCAGAGGTGCCTAATCCTTACCCCACTGTACTCCGTGTAAGCAGTTCTATGTCTACAGTTTTGGCAGTGGACGCATGAGCGAAAACGGGCGAGATGAATGCCTTTGTAAGTATTGTGAGCGTAACGTAACAGTAAAATGGCTTTCCCGGACAAGACGGCGTCACACCTCCCTCGCCTCTCCGTCCTTAACGTGGAGATCGGATATCGTGTAAGATACATACCACACAAGCGAAGTAGCAGATCGGTTGCATTGATCGACTCAATGGAGGCTAGGGCGCTGAATAACAACCATGTATGTGCGACCGGCAGATGTCAGATATGTGCAGTGGACAACTGAAATCCTCAGTGGCAAACGATGAGCAAGAGAAGATGGTGGAAGACGAATCTTGACACGAATCAAAGGATTGCGAGATGACGAGTAGAAATAAATACTGGATCACGATCTAAAAGTGTATGTGGGAAAGCCCCAGTCGTCTGCTGCGGCCCGAGTCCTAAAAGGCTAGGACGAAGGCTACAGCCCAACAGAGGTAGGATTTGTCACGTGATCACTCGCAATGGGTGACAGATTCGGAGATCACAAGACAAGTTCGGATGTGAGAGGAGGGAGGTGGGCGAGCGCGAAACTGCGGGGCGCGACACGGAAGCTAACTGAGTGTGACGGACCGGCCGCTATGAGTGAGGGGTATGCGTACGACACGAAGAGGTAAACGTGAGACAAGACAGGGGTTCACTCTATGCAAGATCGCTAGCTCACTAGCTTTAGTGAGCGCCCAGTGATTAGTATGGACACCGAGGAAAAAACCGGCTGTTCCGTAGTTGGGGATGCCTCAGAAGAAGTACTGCGGGCTCCCCAGGTTCTTCTAGGCACTAATCAGTATGGTCTGATCAGGATCATGATGCAGTCCTATGGGGCGTTATTTTAAAATTGTGTGCCTGCTCCGCCTGCTAGACGATGCGCTACAAGTGATGACCCGGCATGTTATCAGAGTCGCGACATGTCCGCGACCGGTGCGGCTTAGTACCTAGTGGTGTGTAGAAGAACTTTAGTTCAAAGCACTGCGACTTGCCATGGTTTATGAAGTCGCATTTACCTGATTATTTATGGCTGTCAGTAACCGCAACAACTTGGCATGTCTCATTAGACAGGTCAATACTTTGATGGGCATTTTGCGAAGCTGTGAGCCGCAAAACAAAAGCTAATACGGACAAGTCGTATTACCCCCATGGAATCCGGCTCGCTAGTGGCCGCTCTCACCCTGCTTGTAAACAGGTAGTGTGGCTGTCGAATGTCAGCAACACACACTACGAGGCTGGGCCTGTTTACGTGGAAGGAAAATGGACATGAGGTCCAAGAGGTTAGGAATCATTTCCGCAGCCGCCATGGTTGACAGGCTGTATTTACTATTAAGCATCGCTATGCCGAAAAAGAGTAAGGTTCGTGGATGCGATACGGACCGCCCAAGGGTTTATAAGGACAGCCGGACACGGGCTTTTGCTTTCGAATAACCCGTTTACAATGGCATCTGAAATCCGTCAGTGAGTAAAGCCCAAATGTATGGGTATTGATCCTTCTAACAATCCTCAGGGAAGTGAAGGCGCAGTCTGCGTGCCCTATAGGTCCTCTGGGCATCGAGGCAGCCCTTGAGGCCAAGGCCGATCCTTCGATCCAACCTCGTCCGAAGATATTCGACGAGTTTGCTGTAACTGACCGTGTCGCACTCGTTTCCGGAGGAAACAGGGGCCTCGGACTCGAAACAGCAATTGCCCTCTGCGAGGCAGGCGCCCGAGTCGTGTACTGCTTCGATCTCCCTGAGAAGCCTTCAGAAGATTTCATAGCTGCCCAGGATTTTGTCGGTAAACTCGAGAACAATTCGAGGCTCGAATATTTCAGTGCAGACGTACGGGACCAACAACTGCTATGGAAGAAAGCGGAGGAGATCGGCGACAAGGAGCAACGACTCGATATTTGCGTCGCAGCTGCTGGCATTTCTAAGCCCCGAGTAGACTGTTTGGAATATCCTGCGGAGACATTTAAGGAGGTACGTGCACGGCCCACCTATACCTAGATCCTCGTCCTTGATACCCGTCCCTCCCTGGCTCAAGATCATCGACGTGAATACAAATGGAGTTTTCTTCACTGCACAGGCAGCTGGTCGACAAATGGCACGCTTCGGTCGTGGAGGCAGTATCATTTTGTTCGCATCTATAGCGGGGAGTGTCGCTGATCAGGTATGGTGGATTCTTGTCTCAAGCGGATTGTCACCGTTTTTCTCAGCGTACTTCCAGAACGGCGGATTGGTGGCATACGGCTCGTCCAAGTCGGCTGTTCTGCAAATGACTCGCAGTATGGCGAGTGAGCTCGGAAGCCGGAACATTCGCGTGAATTCGTTGTCGCCTGGTGTGATTCGTACTCCGTCCGTATATGAATTTCTTGATGGATATGTTGATAGCTGAGTCGGGGTGCATATATAGGATGACCAGGAAATTTGTCGATACGGTATCTCCTATACTTGACACATGGTTGCGCTGGAGCCCACTTGGACGGGTCGGAAGAGCTGACGAAATTCGTGGCGTCGTAACGTGGCTCGCCTCTGATGCGTCGAGTTTCTGCACCGGAAGCAAGTGAGTGGATCCTACAGCGCTGATCCATGGGATACTTACGTCTGATTCGGCAGCATTGTCGTCGACAGTGGATACTGCGCACAGTAGGTACGTGCGGTCCGTGAGGAGTCTCGGAAATGGAAGAAGGTACGCTAAAGGGAGGGGGTGACATATGGCTAGTCACCGGTTTCGGAGCTGGTTGAGATAGCTAGAGTGGATTGTACCTGTCTGAGAGGAATTTGTTGTCTACAATTGTATTGAAACGCGCCGTTCACGATACGGGGAGTGAGATACCTCCTAGTCTCCAAACGTACCCGATTTGAAATATTCAACTAGGTTCATCTGATTTTTTGTGGCTTTTACCATGCTCAAATAAGTATGCTTTCCCGACGTGAAGTAAAACAAGGAGGAGGGGCGAGGTGTGTGCTTTTGATACGTATGGGGCGACCTGTTCGTTATTGTCGCCTCGTGATCACTGGAGGGTTTTACCACAGACGACCGGAGGAGGGTAATCGGTACTACTGTTAAGGATCCCCCGTCGGAAATTTGCTAGGGTAAGAACAGTTGCTCATCCGCTGCGAGTTGATGGGTACGATTGTACGGCGGGGTGATGCGACAAATGCAAACAAGGAAGGAAATTTTCAATCGACCTTGGATTGACAGAGGTCAGAAGTGTTGCACATACCAATACCGTGTTCCTGCCGTAATGGGCAACATGTTGGACTTGGATGTTGGTCGCTGTGGTCGTACACTATTGCAGTTAATGGTAGCCGGGTCCGAATGATGACAAACCGATATATTGATTCATTTTTCTGGGTAGAGTCCCCACACGCATTGAACTTCAGCGCGTGAAGGCGATAATACGTTGTCTGCAACTGCATTATGTCAGGATAGGTAGTCTCCAGTTCAATGAACCATACCTTAAGGCCCTCCAGACTCCCTTGGATGCTACACAGCAAACAAGTGAGAATGCTGACTGGCCGTGAGCAGTAATATCTCCTGACACGATAACGGTGTTTCTCAATCCGACCATTCTTGTGCAGCACGAGAACAAGGACGAATATGTAAATAAGTGACGTCAGCTTCAGGTAAGAGAAGGAAGATGCCCACAGAGCTGCGCGGACGCTGAGTGAGCGACCGCTTCGGGAGTGGAGGACATGGGTGGAGGATAAATTTAGAGAGATAATGTCGACGATAAGAGCACTGGCTTCGCAAACTCGTCTTCGGATCGAGGACATGCGGTCAGGTTAAGATCAGATGCACCCGGGGCAGGGCGTAATGACTGGGAATGTTTTACGGTTGCTACACACGGTGGAGTCTCAGCAGGCGTTAGCGAGCCATATCGAACAGCGACTCCTCAGCGCAATTCCTAGCCAAGATGGGAACTCGAACCGGATGCCACAACTTTGCGGCTCACTTTGTTCAATGACAAGACTCGTACGGAGCAAGCTAAATGTAATAGAGGATGAGCACTGCGTTGAACAGTGGGACTCGCTGCGGAGTAGAGCTTGTGCCTGCGCTGTGCTGACATGAGTACACCCTTGGAAAATCACGGCGCTCGTCGGTTGAACTTTGCACAATATAACCTCGTACAATTACAGCGCAGGACTGGTTGGGAAAGTCTACTGCGGTCATCCAAAACCATTGAGCGCTGCAAGAATAGTCAACGTCACCTTGAGCCCCGCTAGCTGGCTTCAAGACTCCCATCTTCTTAAGGCTATCTCAAAACTTGCGTTTATGATACTTGCCTGTTCGCGATCTCGCCAAGCGCCGGTGTTCTATCGCAAATGTCTTCGGACTGGCATTTTAGCTCTTCTTGATTGAGCACAACTAACTCCTGGACCTCCAACACGCCTTGTGCACGAGGTAGGCACCAGTAAGAACCATCTGGGAACTGCATAGGTTTGCTGTTTGGCGACCATGCGACCGGTTACTCACTCTATCTCTTATTGCCAATTCCGTTTCCACCAACACAGCCCCGTGTTATTTGCCAAATGCCTTCACGTTGCGACGGCCATCCAGCCTTGTGCCTAGAGGGTGCACGTTCATATAGAAGTGAAATGTTGGAAACAGCGGTTCCGTTCACGCCGTACCGCTTTCAGGAGGATTGGTTTCATAATCGGGTGAGTTAGGTACCAACCGGTTGACAATGAGGCGAGAAGCACATTCGAACCTGTGAAGTCAGCTGAACCTTGATAAATTGGGCGTGCGATGCGTGTCAATGGCAAAGGGGTGAGTCCGCCTGTGCATTGCGCCAATCTGCAGTGGAGCCAAGCTGAATTGCAGGGAGACGATGACGAGATGGCTCAAGAAGTTGGTTTACGCAGCAGATTTACGGTTTGGTTCGAAACCTGGCGAGAGTTGCCTGCTGTGACAGATTAGCGCCGAAACCTGGTTAGTTGCCAACGAAACATAAGAATCCACTCTTGTTTTTTTCCCTGTCGTGCGTTCAGGGTTAATGGTAGCACAAACTGTTGGAGTGAATAGCAGTAGCTGCGACGATGGAATGAATTTGTCTGAAGCCTAAGCTCGACGTGACCCAGGTTGGCTCGGTGTCAGGGTCGACTCCAAGTCTAAAATGCCATGGGTGGTCCCTGTCAACTCCCAAAACTTCGCCTCCAACCCAACCCCACCCACACATCCCTATCACTCACCGTCCCCCCACTTCAGAGGCTTTTTTTCCTCCTATCCGACGCTCTGTCATCCGCTGAGCAGATGTACTGCCAACCACCATACTAGCTTCAACACAAGACGTCCTCCTACCTTTCTACAATCTTGGAATAATCTCGGACCTCTGGATCGTCCGTGTCTAACATACTACACATCTGCGACAAATCAGGCGCCTGTCACCCGTATCTCCTCCTTATTCCCTGCTCGCAGACCTTCCAATGCCGAACGTCCCTGACGCGCGCCCAATTGTCCGACGAAGGAGGGGAAATGCTAGAGAGCGCCTTGCGGTAGCCCCTCGCAATGAAGGCTCGGGTGGGAGTTCGGGTATTGTCCTTAGCATGGACATGGTTTGGACGAGCTATTACGCTGTGTAAGTTTGCTCGAACTTCTCTTTTCGCGTCGGGGGCAGCATGGTCGTGCGCTGTTCCACTTGTCCATGTAGTGGTCCCGTTTCTCAGTTCGTCCCTTGCCTCCACCGCATATACGTGTCAGACCGAACATCCCCCACGTCCGTAGTATTGCGTTCGTTTACTAATCTTGCATCCAGAGCATACACAGTACCGGTCCAAATAGGCACCTCCCTTCAAAATTTCTCTCTCCAAGTCGACACAGGTTCATCGGACCTCGTGAGTCATGCCGTTCCTGTGCGCTACGGATCATTCTCATTTGTTCCCCTGCCGAACGGGTCGTAGTGGGTCGCATCAAAATCTTGCTCCACAAGTTCGTGTTCTTCCACAAGCGGACGGTTGTATGATCCAAGCTCCTCTTCAACCTCAACGGGCAAGGACTTCTCCATTCAATACCTCGAGGGATCCGTCAGTGGCTCTATCGTATGGGACGCGGTCCAGATTGGGGGATACAGCATTACGAGTCAGGCACTCGGTAAGGCATTCTCATTAGACTCAGTGCTACAACCTGGAGGTCGATCATTTTAGGTGCCGCTACGTCTGTTAATAATGAACCCTTGTCGTACGAGTTCGATGGTATCCTAGGCCTCTCACTCCCCTTGAACTCCGTCATACAACAACAGATTCCTGCAGGGATCGGCGACAGTCCTGACGGCGCAGCCCTATCCTCCAACCTATTGTCTATCACACCCATCAGCGCTGCTCCATCACAACCTTTCTTTTCATTATCTCTTGCTAGGCCGGGCTCGAATCAAATACCCTCCCTCCTTGGAATCGGATTGCATCCATCGCAAATCATCCCTGACCCCGCTCAAATCCGGTATTCACAGCTGGTCAGCCAAAGTATGGGCGAACTCTACTGGAAGACGAACATCATGGCGATCACGGTATACGTCAACGGCCAAGCAATGCCGGTGACCCTCCAATCTCTGTCGGGAGCAGTGCGGCCAACTGCTGTTCTCGATTCCGGCATGCCAGTGATACTGACCACGTCGACAATTGCAAACGGCATATATGGTGCTTTGGGCATCAGCCCAGGATCAGACGGCCAATGTACGTCTCTCATATTTCATGGTGTCCCCATTTTGCTTAACGAGGTTTCATATCAGATTATGTCCCCTGTACGACACCTCTAAATATGACGATTACGCTGCAGAATCAACCCGAACTTCCCATTCACCCTCTCGACTTGACTGTCGAACCATCAGGCCAGTCTAATGCGCAGTACTGCGTTGGGCTAATTCAATCTGCCGATACCCAACTACAAGAAGATACCGCCATAGGTGACATGGTCCTTGGTGTTCCATTTATGCGGAACGTGTACACGGTAATGGCGTATGAGATGCCGAATTCTAAGGGCACCTTCAATACGTCGGTTTCGACGGGATTGGCATCGACGCTTGGGTTGCTAGGTCTGACGAATGCAACACAAGCGATGGAGGAGTTTCACACTGTACGCGTTCTTAACCAGCCACTCGATGGTGGACAATCGCCGAGTTCGAGTACATCTCAAAGCGGCCTCTCCGTTGGCGTTGAGGTCCTCCTTGGTCTCATTGGCTTCTTCGCGCTTTGCTTCGTGGCGTTTGGGTTGCGGTGGTACTTTGCAAAACGGAAGTGGCGGAAACAGGCTGAAAATGCATCTTCTCCGACGTCGTCGCACAGCGAGCAAGAACCGGATGACAAGATGGAATATACCACATATGAGCTTATGAGACGAGACTCGCAGTCAAGCAGCGTCGAAGAAGTGGTCATACCCCCGAATACGTTACGCGCACTGGAGCCGGCGCACGGAGACCGCATCGTATCGCAATACACCATCGACAGTGGCCGGACGTACGTCGAAGAGACTGGAAATGGTTTGGATGAGTTTGGCCTCAAGGAGGACAAGGCAAAGGTGACGTCGATGGGAAGCGGAACCGCGCCATCAACGTGGCGGGATACCCTTGTTGGGTCGGATGGGGAAGGAACGCCGACATCTCCAGTGTTCCCATCTCGCCATCGCACGACCAGCGAACTCGTTTCTGTGCCGTTACTTGCGCACCACCAATCACATCATCGACGGAGCGAATCAGACGGGAGTGATTCGGGAGATTTTGCAGTGTCGTCGTTCGGAAATGGGGGGAGCATGGCAGGGATTGGAACTGCCGTGCGGGGGAGTCAAATCGATCCCGATCTTGGTGGGATAATGCATGCGAGGATGAGGAGTTTTAGTAGTGGGATGAGCGGGATGTCGACGGTACCACTGCGTTTACCCCCGGGTCCACGCTCAAGTATGAATTCGCTCTCCAGTCGGAGAGGTGTTATAGGTCCACGGGAGCCGAGACCGCGAAGTATGGTCTCGAGAACGGCGACTGCGGCTCCTACCCTTGATCGTCGGCGTCCTTCTGAAGACGACAGAGGTGAAGAGTGGCCAGAGTCTTCTCCAGAGCAAGATTCGTAGCCATCACTGTCATGACCCGCATGCTCGATCTTCGCGTTTTCTGTTGGGATTGGATGTATGTTCACATCTGTCGCGAGGCGCCACCACCATGCAGGTTTCCCTCGCTTGTCGTGCTTGTCCGTGTCTTGCCTTTATACGCATCCTGTCGTTTGCGCACACAACTGCTCGCCATGTTCCTATCCTAGCGCTCCATCCTTGCACACTACCACTATCTCCCACCACATTCCTTACCCGTTACATGACCCCTCCATCCTTTACTCGTTTAGCACCACCACACCCTTTTCCTCACGTGTCGCATATCCAGTGTAAAACTTGCAAGGACCCCTCGGACTATATTTTGGATTTCGTTTCGCGGACGCTCTCATTTACCAGGTTTCTTTTCTTTCTTTTTTCTCGTTGTCGTAATACAGCGATATCTATCTACCAGCATCCACTTGTGTCCCATCCTATTACCATGTGTTATGCATACATCACATTCTGACTTCTGGTCGCGGTTGTTCACACTCACAGACCCCACACGCATGTCAGATGGGAGCCACTGTCAATCTGTTGGGAAGGAGTTGGTATACCATCTGTTAAAACTTAAAATACTGTGTCGTAGCGCGGACGATCGGTCGTTGATGTTCAGATTGCTCGATTTGTCACTGAGGACAGTCGAAACAACTTCAATACCCTGCACTCAGGCACAGCAGTGCTTGTCTTACTGAGAGACGCGCTGATATAGACTTGCACGAGTCACCTATTACTGCTAGATAAAACTCCGCTTCAGTCGCTATCCCCTTCATCATCACGTTCATGGCTCCTAGGTGTTTTACTGCATTATGGCGCTTACGGCGGCGCTCGCCTTTGAGTAGCAGCCCAGTTGCTGGAAGAAGTACGCTCTGGGTGATGGAGAAACTCATACCTCTGTACTGACCGGTGTTCCTCCATCCCAGGCAATGCTGATGATCATTTTCTTGTGCCGACTGAAGCTGATAACTCCGTTCCCGCACTTACTGGAGCTGCGCATTCAGGCTCTTCCATGAGCACCCCCGCTCTTGTAGCAGGCACTGCGACTCGTCCACCTTCTCCCCAGGGCGATGCAGAGGACGTTGTGCCTGCTTCGTCTGCGAGAGTACCTACGGGTATGTACCTTACTTAAGAAGAAGATGGGGCGAAGTCCTGATATTAGTAACGACATCCTCAGAAACAACTTATCGCCTAGACCCTTCCCAAGCTAAAAAGAACGTCGGGCGCATTCGCCGATTTCGTGTCCTGGTCATGGGAAGGGCAAATGCAGGTAAAACTACAATCTTGCAGAGGGTTTGTAACACTACGGATCAACCGGAGATTTTTGATGCTGAAGGAAGGATGGTACGTGGAATGCGTTTAGAATGCTGTACATCTTGTCAACTTGCTTGGTTACATTCAGGTTGATGCCGCTGTAGTGGAAGGTACACATATGGTGAGATCCCCCCACCCCTCCCCCAGAATCTCGCTTTTGATCATATTCAGCGTGGCCACCACAACATCGAGAACGAGTTGATCTTTGGCAGCAACTCACGTTTCGTTTTCCATGACTCCTGTGGCTTTGAGGCTGGCAGTGAGACACAGTTTCAGAAGATGAAGGAATTTGTGATACAACATGCTACTACTCCCAATTTGCAGCAACGAATACATGCCATTTGGTAAGAATCTCTCGACTGATACTCATCCGTATGGAGGTGTGATTCTCATGTACCAATGGTTTAGGTTCTGCATTCCATTGAACGAGAGCCACAGGATGGTTACAGCTGCTGAAAGCAAGTTCTTTGAGGAGTGTGATACAGGGCATGGTGTGTCAACACATACTTACATGTGTGTGCCTATGGAAATTGAATGTCCTAGTCCCAGTGATTGTGGTGCTAACAAAGGCAGATGCCCTGGAGCTGGATGCTTGGGAAGAACTTATGGACAGGGAACTAAGTGAGGATGAAGCACTGCAAGAGGTCGCAAAGGTGGAAAGGGAGATGTGTGACAGACATTTCAGAAAGGTCAAAGAGTGGTTGCAGGCATCAAGGTTCCCACCACATGACTTCCAGTTATTGAAAGGGAAGTGTTGATAGGTTACCATAACATATGCTGGGCCTAACTGAAGATCACTACAGGGATGGATGATGAAGGTGCTGATTGCACAGCTCTGATAGAGTGCACTGCAAATGCTCTGAATGAGGAGAGTCTGCAAAAGCTTCTTATATCAACTCAGCAGTCCAGTTTGGGATTGTGTATTGAATATGCAATAATGAAGTGAGTGTCAAGTTTGAAGCTCTAATGTGTATTTACATTATCAAGGGCACTGAGGAAGTGCATGGAGTATGGTTTTGGTTTTCAGGAACCCACAAAGCTGGGAGCTGTTCTGTCAACATGGTTTCCATATGTAGGGCAGAAAGGTTCATGTATGAAGTTGTGTTGACTATTTGACAGGCAGTATGTGAATTCATCAGAATCATGCTGAATGCATGCTGATGTGTTCACTTCTGGGCTGACAGGATGTCAGTGAGACCCTTGAGTAATGAAGGATGTTTGCTGATAATGCTTTCTCTCACCCTCATGAATTGGTTTATTAGAGTGTGAGTGGGCTCATGGCAGGTAGTGGAGGATGAATGCTGACTTTATTTACTCACTCATGGATTTGGATTGATAGAATGTGGGTGGAGCTGGCAGGTGGCTGTAGATGCTTGCTGATCTTGGGTCCTACCTGCATTGGCATGTGTTCACAGTATGTGAGTGCAAAAATGGAGGGGGTGGCGAATGACTACTGATCATGTTATTCCCAATCTCATGGACTTGGGTTGTTAGGGAGTGAGTACTGTGCTGGTGGGTGCCAATGGTGGATCATGCATACTAATTGTGTTTTGTTCCCACTCTCTTCAACATAACAGCAAGTGAGTATAACAATGGTAGGAGATAGATGCAAGCTGATTATGTCTGGTCTTCCCCTCATGGACTGGGACTGATAGGATGTAAGCACAATGCTTTCAGGTAGTTGTGGATACATACTGAACATGGTTTTCCCCCACCATTGTTGATAGAGTGTAGGTGGAGTGGCAGGTGGTGCTTGATGCATGCTGACTATGGTCATTCCAACACTCTTGGGCTTGAACTCATAGGGAGTGAGTGCAGTGATAGTGAGTGGTGTACATGCTTGCTGACCATAATGTCCATGGATTTGGTCTCATAGATTGTGAGTGGAGTTATGGCAGGCAATTGTGGATACATGCTAACCATGTGTATTTCCACCCTCATTGGCTAGGGGGTGAGTGGAGTCATAACCAATGACAGTAGACATATTCCAACCTTGCTTGCTCATACACTCTTGGAAATGGTGATAGAATGTAGGTGGAATGATGCCAGGTGGTTATAAAATCATACTGATGATGTTGTGCCTATCCCTTTGAATTGGGGTTGCTAGGTTGTGAGTAGATGGGTGGTGAATTGTAGTGGATGCATGCTAATCATGTTGAACCCTCATGAATTTGGGTTGGTAGGGGGTGAGCAGAATAGTGGCAGATTGCATGTCTGTGTGCTGACCACTGTCTTCTACCCTCATGTACTTGAATGGATAGCTTGTGAGTAGAATGACAGCATGTGATAATACATGCTGACCCTGCATCCATCCACCCTTGATTACCAGGATGTGAGTGTCAACTGAAGTGATGATGACGATAGATATTAACAAAGTTTACTCCTGTCCTTATGGACAGTATGTGAGCAGGCTGATGGTAGTTGGTGGAGGATGAATGCTGACCATGTCTGCATGGGCTTGGGCTGACAGCTTGTGGGTAGAGTGATGAGAGGTAGTGGATGAATGTTGACCATGCCTTCTCCCACCCTCTTGGATTTGGGTTGATAGCTTGTGAGTGGAGTGTTAGTAGGTGGTGTTGGATGTATGCTGACCCTATTTACTTTGGTGCTCATGCTCATTGATTGGCTATAAAGCATGTGAGTAGTGTCAAAGCAGATGGCAGTGGATGCACACTAACCCCCTTTCCTCTTGTCTGCATGGACTTGGGTTGATAGAGTGTCAGTGGAATCTAAGCATGGTGGATGTATGCTGACCATTTTCTCCTACTTTGGTAGGGAGTGAGTGAAGTGACAGGAAGTGGTAGATGGGTGCTAACTATGGTGACTTTCACATTTATGGACTTGGATTGATAGTCTGTGAGTGGAGTGATGCAAGTGGCAGGGAGCACATGCTGAATATGGTTGCTCTGAACCTCATGGATTGTGGTTTACAGTATGTGAGTTGAGTGATGATAATTGGTGGTGGATGGGTACTGACCATGTTTTCTTGCTGATGGACTTGGTCTGATAGAGAGTCAGTTGAATGATAAGACATGGCAGATGGGTGCTGACTATGTTTTCCCCCATGCTTGTGGACTTGGGTTGTTAGGTTGTGAGTAAAGTGTCATAGGCAGTGGTGGATGGATATTGACTATGTTTGCTTCATCAGGATGTGAGTAAAGTAATAGATGGCAGTGCTGGATACATTTGACATTGTTTGCTCTCACCCTCATGGACTTGGTTTTGTAGCATGTAAGTGGATAATTGAGGGTGGAGGAGGATCTATGCTGATTATATATTCTTCTCATGCTCATGGACTTGGGTTGATAGGATGTGGGTACCAAGTACTGGCATGTGGTATACACATTGACCATGACTATCCTCATCCTTATTTAGCGAGTGAGTGGAGTCCAAGTAGGGTGGCAGGTATATGCTGACCAAACTTGGTTCCTCTGTCATGAACTTGAATTATTAGTCTGTGAGTGGAGTGATCATAGCTAGTGGATGCATGCTGATTATCTTACCTCAACCTGCATAACCTTGGTCTTGCAGCAAGTAAGTGAGGCCATGGAAGGTGGTGGACACATACTAACCACATGTTTCCACTCTCATTAACTTGGGTTGTTAGTATGTCAGTGGTATAATGACAAGTGGTATTTGATGCATGCTGATGATGTCTGCTTCTATAATGGTGGACTTGGGTTGACAGGGAGTGAGTGGCATGGCAGCAAGTGGTAGTAGAAGTGTGCTGACCCATGTTGCTGCCACTCTGCTTGGATTGGCAGGGAGTGAGTACAGTCATGACCAGTGGTGAATGTATATATGCTGACCATGTTTATTTGTTTCCTCATGGATTTGGGTTAATAGCGAGTGAGTGAAGTGATGGTATATACATCATGGTGGCTGCATGCTGACCATGGTTGTTTGCTTCCTGTTGGACTGTGGTCAACAGCTTGTGAGTGCAGTTATGGTAGTTAGTGGATGCATGTTGATCAATTTTCTCACAACTTCTTCCACATTGACTGGTAGACTGTGTGTAGAGTTCTGGAAGGATATGCAGCTGCTGACCATGTTTTCCTTACCCTTGATGATTTGGGTTGATAGGAAGTAAGTGGAATTGTAGCTTCTTTACTGAATGTATGCTGATCATATTCACTATCCCTGGTGAAATTAACTTGGTAGTTTGTATGTGGAATCATGCTGAGCAATGGTTGCTGCCAGCTGACTGTGCTCTACATCTTTTGGTATGGCTTGATAGGAGGTATGTTTATGACATTGCATGCATTGGATGTATGCTGAGCTTGTTCATTCCCACCCTGATCCATTTGGACTGGCAGCTTGTAAGTGAAATTGTGGTAAATGATGGCCTGTGTTGACAATTCTGGCTTTCACATCCAACATTGGTCTGACATAATAGGAGGTAAATTCTGTTGATTGTGGTCACTGAGCAGCCTCTAAGCCTTTGTTAGTCAGTGAGTTTTTCTAATGTAGTTGCACGAGTGGCATTTTTCAACCATTTATTTCAGGATGTGAGTGCCTTCCTCATGGAATTACAGTGTACTTATTCTTCCACACAAATCTCTCAGCCTGTCAGTCCCATTTGATTCATACTGTTCTCAGTTACTGATTCCTGTCACAGCATGTATGTATCCTCAGTTCAATCTTAGCATCCACCACTTATCAATAAGATCTATAGCTGGTATGCAGCCCCATTTTTTTCAACTTCAGTACATCATGGTAGTAATGGCTCACTGCTTTAGGTGGTAGGTTTTGGCATCTATAACAGTGGTTCTTACTGAAAACAATTCTAAATATACCAGCCTCTAATTACACAGCCATCCAAGCCCTTCCTCATGCCACCATTGTCAACCTCCATGCAGTCCCCAATGATGTATGTTGTAGAACATGGCATAGGTGATTATGTTTCTCAACATTCTTATGATACATACAGACTTATTATCAAAGGATCCATTCTGGTATTTGAGTACATGTATTTCTCCTTGCAAGTCAACCCTGAAGAACAAGATGTGGAAAAACATTTCAAAATGGCTGTCAAGGAATACCAGACATCAGGTGTCCAAGACAAAGTCACTGCCCTCATAGCAGTAGCTTTTCAAGAACATGGTGAAAATGTGGAAGCTTTATGTCCTATCCTTGTGGATATTGCAAAGGAAAATCAAATGTGTAAGCTATAACTTTCTAGCTGTGACATGTTCACTTAGTATTTCTTCAGCAAAGAAATTAATAGGGTAGGATAGGATAGCAATGGTCTGGCTTAACTAGTGCTTCTGCCATGTGTTGCAAGTCATAAATGTCCTATTCTAGAAATGTTCAAATCCAACAGATTAGTGCATCTACAGCAGGCTCAATTAAATACCTTCTAAAGTGCTAATGCAGGTGCCTTCTTCTGGAAAGGTTATTGTGCAAATATGTGCCTGTTTCTGTACTAGCCATTTGCCTGAGAAATCCAACTGATGAGACTGACATCCTTGAGATTCTGATAAACTGTATAAATATGAAGAGGATGCTGTAGGCAGCCCTCCATAGTGAGCCAGGAACAGTGAAAGAGTGTGTACATCAGGAAAGTTACAGGCCATCTACATAGTTTGTCTGTGTTCATCTGAAGCAGACAACATGGACAAGTGCAGACAGATATAGATGAGTAGACATCTGACATTGTCTAAATAAATGTAACATGGATTATGTAAGTGGATTGGAATAGGTTTTGCAGCCATGCTCAGATATGTTCAGATGGCTCAGATGAGTAGACTGGTTATAATTTTGCTGATGTACTATCCATGCTCTAATGCGATGATATACATAAGAAGGTAAACATTGCACCTAAAGTAATGATACAAGGGTGCATTATCTGCTAGAAGTCAAACTACATAACTTTTAGACCACTTGAAACAGCCAGCAGCCTACTAGTGAGAATCCTGAACTTGGATCATCTTAGGATACTGTATGATAGAGATGGAAATTTGATATACCTGTGCTTAATGCATTAAATGCCACTTTCTGAGAAAAGGTTGCAAGGGTTTGGGACTACTGCAAGGATGGGGGAGGAATGATGAGTTTGCTGATGACAACACCTCACATGATCATTGGGATGTTGATTTGGTGCAGCATCCTTATTTATACATGGTAGTAGCCTTTGCATAATACTACATCTCATGCCACAGCCTACTTAAGTTTACACCTGGTGCCATTGTTCACTGTTGT
Source organism: Pisolithus albus (assembly GCA_024613165.1). Lineage (NCBI taxonomy): Eukaryota > Fungi > Basidiomycota > Agaricomycetes > Boletales > Pisolithaceae > Pisolithus > Pisolithus albus. The sequence continues at coordinate 200,443 of JANFAB010000078.1, forward strand.
AGTCATACATCACATACATCTGCCTTGCAACCAAGTGCACATATTATTCAAACCACTAATCTGTCCAAGAATACAAAAGAAAGAATGTGGATGAATTGGACTTCCAAGGATCAAGTTTACATATGGAAGTTAGGTGGCTACCTTAAAACACTTCCACCATTCCTCCCCATGGGCCATTTGACTCAAGTCCAACTCTGTACAACAGCCTCTTGGAATGACTACTGTGTTCCACATTGAGTAAAATGGCATCCTTAGTACCACAGGTATCCAGAGTAGTAATATCCCTTTTGGACCTCTGATCCAACCATCATGATGCAACTTAACAGGTTCAGCCCACATACCAGCATCCTCCTCCTTGAACCCATGAACAAGTTGTTTGCTGTTATGCAATGCATGTGAAGGGCCTGATGAGAAGCAAATTTGATATCCTTTATCCACTTCCAGTTCTGGAAGTGAGACCTCTGAGAGTGAATAATATGTGCCATACTCACCATTTTCCAATTGACATGTGGTAGGTGCAGCAGCACAGGGAGTAGAGGCCTTCACTAGAGACTTCTTATGTACACTAACCATATCCTCACAATTTTGAGCATCACAGACTGCCACATCCTTGTCACTTGAGACTGAATGAATCCTCTTCCCATCAGGGGCTGAATTGATACAAGATGTGTGCTCCTGAAGAGGTCTGCCAATCTCCATACTCCTCCCAACATCCCACACCCTCACAGTCTTATCTGATGATCCACTGACAATTCTCTTCCCATCAGGGGAAAATGCAACTGAAGTGACAATATAGCCCTGAAGAGTGCCAAGAGTGCCACTGACTTGCACACCACTTTCAACATCCCAGACTACCACAGCCCCACCCACTGAGCCTGAGACAATTTTGCTGCCATCAGGGGAAAATGCAACTGATTTGACTTGGAACATGTGCTGAAGAGGCCTGCTAATCTGTACACCTTGCTCAACATTCCACATCCTCACAGTCTTATCCAAAGATCCAGACACAATTCTCCTCCCATCAGGAGAGAATGCAACTGAAGTGACAAAAGAAGTGTGGCCCTGAAGGGTGCTACCAATTTGCACACCTCCTTCAACATCCCAAACCCTCACAGTCTTGTCTGAAGAGCCTGACACAATCTTCTTGCCATCAGGGGATGTTGCAACTGAATGTACTTTAGAAGTATGACCCTCCAGAGGGCTGCCAATCTGTGCACCTCTCTCAATATCCCAGACCCTCACAGGGCCATCCCCCCCTGAGACAATCCTCTTCCCATCAGGCAGAAATGCAACTGAATAGACCTTAGAAACATGGCCTTCAAGAGAGTTACCAATCTGCATACATCCTTCAACATCCCAGACCCTTACAGTCTTGTCTGAAGAGCCTGACACAATTCTTCTTCCATCAGGGGATGATGCAACTGAATGGACAAAAGATGTGTGACCCTGGAGAGGGCTGCCAATCTGCACACCTCTTTCAACATCCCACACCCTCACAGTCTTGTCTAAGGAGCCTGACACAATCTTCTTCCCATCAGGACAGAAGGTGACTGAACTAACTGCAGACATATGGTCAAGAGGCCCACTGATCTGCATGCCCCTCTCAACATCCCAGACCCTCATACCATCTTTCCACATGCCTGAGAGAATTCTCTTCCCATCAGGGGAGATTGCTACTGATCTGACCCCATTGTGGCCCTCCAGACTCAGAGGGTTGCCAATCTGCACACCTCTCTCAACATCCCAGACCCTCACAGTGCCCCCTCCTGAGATGATCCACTTCCCATCAGAGGAGAATGTAACTGAATTGACTTCAGAAGTATTGTTGAGAGGGCTACCAATCTCCATATGCCTCTCTATATCCCAGATCCTCACAGTGAAGTCTCGTGAACCTGAGGCAACCCTTTTCCCATCAGGGGAGAATGCAACTGATCTGACTCCAGAATCATGACCATCTAGAGGGCTACCAATCTGCACACCTCTCTCAACATCCCAGACCCTTACAGTGTTATCTACTGATCCTGAGACAATCATCCTCCCATCAGGGGAGAATGCAACTGATCTGACTGCAGAAATATGCTGAAGAGGCTTGCCAATCTGCACACCTCTTTCAACATCCCAGACCCTCACAGTCTCATCAAAAGAGCCTGAGGCAACCTTTTTCCCACCTGGTGAGAATGCAACTGCATCAACAAAAGAAGTATGACCCTCAAGAAGGTTTCCAATCTGCATACGACTTTCAACATCCCAGAGCCTCACAGAAGCATCCCTGGAGCCAGTGACAATCATTTTTCCATCAGGGGAGAATGCAACTGAATTGACATCTGATGTGTGGCCCTCAAATGGACTGCCAATCTGTACACCTCCTCTAATATCCCACATCCTCACAGTCTTGTCCAATGATGCTGAGACAACCCTCCTCCCATCAGGAGAGAATGCAACTGAACTGACTTCAGAAGTATGGCCAAGTAAGGCAAGCTGAATAGCTGGCCAATCAGTCAGACCCCCAACAGCAACTCTAGCAAGGTATGAGAATTTTGGCATGAGCACTGCTGACAGTGATTTGTTGGGGGGAATGAATGTGATGGCAGAGACATAAAGGTGTGGAGTGCTGTGCAACATGACACTGCCAAAGCTCTGAATGAACTTGATTTCATCTTCCACCAATGCCAATACATCCTCAAAGCCATCTTGGCCCTTCAATGTAATGTCAGATGTCATCAATTACAGGTACTCATGGACAACTTACCAGTATCCATTTTGCAACAGAGGCAAGAGCATCCTCACACTCTCCAACCATCCCAAGAAGGCTCATTACCTCCAACCAGAAGATAATTTTTTCACTTCCAACAATAGCCTTAACCATCACTGCAAGTGTAGGGTCAAATGCAGTCTTCTCTAGATGTTGAGCCCAGAATTGACAAGAATAGGAGAGATGGGAGGGAATATTCTTCTGGATTCTCTCCAACAGATCAGAAACATCACTATTGGCCAAGTACGAACTCTCCAGTCCACAGATGTTGAATCGAAGCTCATCACAAAGAATCTGCAATGTAGCAAAGGCCATGCCTCTTGTATCAGAGGTGTCAATGAAGTAGGCACCACTCCGTGAAGGATCCATCAGGAAACCATAGAAGGATGGATGGAGAGGCCGGACAGGAGTGGAGTGGTCCACAATGCCAGCTAGTACCGGAGATATGGAGCCGAGGACAAGAGTAATGTCACAGCATTCCGTCTCGTTCAAAGATATTTCATGTATGCGACTCAAAGCCACCACAGGAAGAGGCTCGAGCGTCATCACAATTTGACGCATCACGGACCGGTATTGTTCAAGGGCTTCCCGAGACTGAGGTATTCCATTCTTCAGGGTTGTCAAGTAAGTCGCATCTAACAGCATTTTGCCTTCTCCAGACTCGAGATCCATGAGATCATCATAGCGTTGTTTGGGAGTTGCTCCACCTTCATTCGACTTGATAAATTCGCAAGCCAGATGAGCCCACTCAAACAAGCCGTTGGACTCTTTCAGAATATTTTGGACCTCTTTTACTCCAATACCACGAAGACGACGGAGTTCCTTGGAAACATATAGCCTGATATCACGTTCCACCAACTGCGGAGGAATTCCGTCCAGCGAGATTGCCTTCACGTGCGGGGCCACTCTCATGGTTCGTTCGATGTCCGGCAATGCTCTGGACACCAAAAGGATTCGGAAATAATTGGGGAGAGGAGTAAAGTCCATTGAGGTCAGAAGAGACAGTATTTGTGCCCTCGACGTCTCCGGCCCGCTTTCATCCAAGCCATCGATTACTACGACCACATTTCCGACGATTTGTCCATTAATCTTGGATAGCGGTTCTAGGATGAGTCTTTTCCACTGTTGCATCAAATCAGACGTGGTCTTCAAATAACGATCCTTTCCAACTACATTTGCCAAAGCACGCCCAAAAGCAGGATAATGACCCGCCAGATCAAGAGCAATGGTAGTCAGGATCTTCTCCTCCATCCGTTCAACCTGCCTGTCGCGGGCGAAACGAAAGATGGCCCCAAGTCCCCCTACATTTCGCATCCACGAGCTGACTGTATGAGCGATGGCAGATTTCCCTCTTCCGGCCTGCCCATGGAGCCACAAGATACGCGGGGCATTGAGGTCGGGAGTCATTATCCAGTTGACGATCTCCCCCAAAATCTCCGTCCTGGTGCCATCAAGGCAAACCTTGGTCGTGTCGAGACCTGCATCCCCAACGTAAGCCATCCCCTCGAGTCTGGGGTCTTCAAGTGCGCGGTATGTTTTGATTCCAGTATCTTGAACCGTACGGTCTCGATATTGCTGCATCAGGTCATTCAGAGACTTGACGTAGTCACTGGCGACTATTTCGATCTCTTTCCGACCCTTCTTTCTTATTCTGTTCCCTGAAGTTGCGTCGCGTCAGAACACAACCGAACCGATTGCAGAGCCATATAACATACAGAAGTTCCTGGTCCCAGAATGGTTTATAATGAACCGCGTCGCATCACTCGTGACCCGCGCAATCGCCCCTAACGTCTCTTTCATGCTTTCCATACCCCCGATGGAGTCGTCTTCAATAAGAAACGCATAAACTTTGCTGACTGTACCGAGAAGGCCGGATACCTTATCATCTGAGTCAGCTTGGTTGATGATGCACTGTGGGGATCAGATGAAGGGAGAACACATCAAGGTCCGGGAACGTACTTGAGCAGTAGCTATCAAAACGCCCAGTGCGAGCTGGGTGTAGGGGTGGACCTTACATACGCATTTAAGCACAGCACGAATACAGAAAACGAGACTCTCACATTTGCAATAGTGGGAGCGATGACATTGAAAGTTTTCAAGGGTTTGAGGTGCGAGTCGTGGAGGTGCTGGACCTCTGTAAGCGTGGTATTCTCTCTGGTGACGATGTCGCCTGGGGTTAATTTACTGCTGCGCGACACAGGAACGGCGGCGAGTGCGTTTGGTGTGATACCTGCATCCTTACTACTCATTGCTAGCATGGGTGCTGGTCCTGAATTGTCAGACGCCATTTGAGTCTGCCCAGCGGGAACTACTGAGAATCACTGCAATAGTTGGATGACACAGGTGACAGACCTCGCGAGATGAAACCGCCTGGGCTTGTTCCCGTTGTTCCAGAGTCCCCGCATTGGTACTCATTCGAACTGACCCTTCCGCAACAAGACCTGATTGAGGCTGGTTCGGCGGGTGGAAGAGACGTTTCATCCTAGAAAACGTGCCCGAGGTTGCGGGAATAGAGGTTGCGTTGGCAGAGGTCTGAGACGCCCTTTGTGACTGCTTTGATTTCACGAACAAGTGAGTGCCATTATATCTCGGAAGGATGGAAACCACGCACAGAAGGACTAACATTAGATGTCGAGTGAGGTGGCTTTGCGAAGCCCAGGCGATAACGTTTCTTCGACTGACTGCGAGCCATTGAATGTTCCGTGCGGATTTGTACGTTGGAGAATTCGATACTGCCAGTGTGGCGTCGAAGTACTGTGCCAGACCACCGCGCCACGTGGTATCCTCGTAACAGTCCTCCAAGCACTGGCAAGTGTCTAGACTTGACTACGACTCCCCTTTGCCCAGTTCACGCGATGACCACGCTTCAGCGCATATTTACACTATCCACAGGCATAATCCGGTCTCGTGGAGTGTGCACGCGGATAACAGCTCGCCCAGTCGCCCTCGAGTCTGCAAAGGCTCACTACCATCAGACCTCCCCTGTCACACGGAGTACGTCCTGGCACATGTGCTGACACTAGTTAGCTTGACTGATTATCTTCCTAGACAATGGGACAAGTCTTGGCAGTCGGTGTCGTAGCTGGAGTACTGGGCACAGGCCTGGTGGCAGCGGGGACAGCAATGGCCGTGACAGCCATTATGGAGTCTATTCGAGCCAGCACTCGGACCGAAAACCCCACTTTACAAGCCATTGCTAACGCTGAGGATACAAAAGACTTCGTTAGGAAGGCTGCTCAGGAGGCAGTAGACAAAGCTACCGCAGACAAAGTACAGGCAGCAGAAGCCGCTCGGCGGGAGGCAGAGGAGCGACTTAGAAATGGCGTCCAACCTGTCCTCTTACCTACCGCCAAAGAGGTGGAGATGGCGAAAGCCAACGTAAACTACCAGGAGGGCATATTCCACTTTGCAGTCGCAGGGGTTTCCGGAACTGGCAAATCCACCCTGATCAACGCTCTCCGTGGTTTGCGTAACAACGAGCGGGGTGCTGCTGGAGTGGGTGTTGTGGAAACGACGTTGACGATCGGTCGTTACCCGGACCCAAATTCTGACAACCCCTTCGTGTGGTATGATATTCCCGGTGCAGGCACTCTTTCGCAGCCGGACTGGCTGTACTTCAATAACCAAGGTCTCTTCGTCTTCGACTGCATCATCGTCCTCTTCGACAACCGTTTCACCGAGACAGATGCTGCCATCCTGGCCAACTGCAATCGCTTTCAAATTCCCACTTACATTGTACGGTCGAAGGCGGACTTGCATATTAACAACATCTTAAACGACATGGGATACGACCCGTGCGAAGATATCGACGGTACGCAGTATCCGTCGTTGTACACTCAGGCTCGTGAGCAGTTTGTTACGGCCACTCGGGCCAGTGTCCAACGCAACCTCAAAGATGCAAATCTACCCGATCAAAAGGTTTACATCATTTCCAGCAGGAGTTTACTTACCGTAACGAAGGGGGGGAAGCTTTCTCCGGAGATCATTGACGAGCTTGAATTGATGAAGGACTTACTGGAGGAGGCCCGTTCTCGTCGCTGCCTTATGGTGGGCACCGCCTCAGATCAGGATACACTGGTAGATGAGGTACAGGTATAGGCTGTTCGCGTATGTTTTCGCGTCTACCAAGTTTTTTTTGAGGCTGAGCTTCTAGTAGCTGCTTCGTTCTACTCACATGAATTTGTTCGATCGCAATTGTTTTCTTTGCATGTTCTATGCCCTGTAGATTTACAATGTACTTGCAATGCTACTTGCAGCTACAAAAAACTCGAGACAACAACACACGCCAGGTTTCATTCCATGTACGTGCAGGGAGGCTATTTGCAACGGACCTATAAGGCTGCAGTCAAACTGCGGCTCCTAGGCTAATAATTGTCCCCATCGTTTCTGATTCCAGGCGCGCTGACTCGCACGGCTTCGCGTATGGTCCGGTTTGATATCTCGCCGAAAGAAATATCCCGATTCACTGAAATACGCTGTCTGAGAAGGAGTACCAGAGGGTAATCCTAGGTGATTTTGTCGCCGCAGGTAGTGGTGCAGGTGATTCGGTGGAGAGGGCGAGTATTATGAGCACGCTAGTCCTGGCTGTCGCCTTCGGAACGTTCGGAGACCTGAGACCTGTCTCGACGATATCATAAGTACTGTCGATGCTACGTAGCGTTAGAGCCACCAGAAGTTGCATAAAACATACGAATATTGCCGTGAACGTAGTCTAAGGAAGCTGTCTGCGCCTGCGTCAGTGAGGAGACGGTCAAATCCCAGTTTTACCGACACCAGTACCTCGCCTGGTGACGCGCTGGAGACAAGTCCTTCTATGGGACAAGTTGCTAGCATGTCACTGTCCTTCGTGGTTGTGCGATCGAGCACATTGGTGTACTGATATAAGCTTTTCACGCGCTCTGACAGATCGCATCCCGACTGCAGGCCTAAACCACCACGTTTGGATGATGTCTTGCCCTACGCCCATGGACGGCGTATTGACCCCAGACTATTGTGATCCGATGGTGCACGATTGCCTGGAATCCAGCCTCATGGAGTGGGTATGTGGATAATACAAAAGCTCGACTCTCAAGCCCACATGTAGGCAGCTTGTCCGCGTTTCGCCTTTCATCTCGCACAAAGTACGTCCCAGCATATGTGCTGCTACTAGTTCGTACTAAATATCTTCCTAGTCAATGGGACAGGTTTTGGCAGTCGTCACGATCGCAGGGGTAATAGCCGTGAACTAAAACCGTTCTCGACCCAATCCAGGCGAGCAACTTGACCAAAAACCCCACTTTACTAGCCATCGATAAAGCTGAGGACTCAGAGAGCTTTGTAAAAAGGCTGCTCAGGAGGCAGCAGACAAAAGCTACCACGGACAAAGCACAGGCCGCCCAATAGTTGACAGACCTCGCAAGGTGAAGCGGCCGGGGCTTGTTCCTGCTGTTCCAGAGCATTGGCACTCATTTCGGCTGATTCTTTCGCAACAAGACCTGATTGAGGCTGGTTTAGGTGGTGAAAGAAGCGCTTCATCCTAGAAAGCGTGCCCGATGTTGCGGGGATCAAGGCGATGTTGGCAGAGGTCTGAGACGCTCTTGACTGCTTTGATTTTCACGAACAGGTGAGTGTCATTATATCTCGGAAGGATGGAAACCACGCACAGAAGGACTAACATTAGATGTCGAGTGAGGTGACTTTGCGAAGCCCAGGCGATAACGTTTCTTCGACTGACTGCGAGCCATTGAATGTTCCGTGCGGGTTTGTACATTGGATTCGATACCGCGGCGTCGAAGTACGGTGATGCAGTGCTGTGGACCAGGACTTCGGTGCCACGTGGTATCCTCGTAACATTGCAAGAGTGTCTAGACTTGACTCCCCTATGCCCAGTGAACGCGATGACCACGCTTCGACGTATATTTACACTATGTACAGGCATAATCCGGCCTCGTGGGGTGGTGGGGTGTGCACGCGGATAACATAAAAGCTCCACCCTCAAGTCTGCAAAGAGTTGGTAGCATTGGACTCCCCTCTCGCACGGTGTACGTCCTGGCACATGCTCTGGGTCTAGTCGGCTTGACTGATTATCTTCCTAGACAATGGGACAAGTCTTGGCAATCGGTGTCGTAGCTGGAGTACTGGGCACAGGGTTGGTGGCAGCGGGGTCGGCAATGCCCATGAAAGAGTCTATTCCAGCCAGCACTCCAACCGAAAATCCCACTTTACAAGCCATTGCTAACGCTGAGGATCCAGAAGACTTCGTTAGGAAGGCTGTTCAGGAGGCAGCAAACAAAGGTGCGGAGGACAAAGTGCAGGCCGCAGAAGCCGCTCTGCAGGAGGCAGAGGAGCGACTTAGAAATGGCGTCCAGCCTGTCGTCTTGCCTACTCCTGAAGAGGTAGAGAGAGCGAAAGCCAAGGTAGACTACCAGGAGGGCATACTTCACTTCGCTGTTGCAGGGGCTTCTGGGACTGGCAAGTCCTCTCTGATCAACGCCTTCCGTGGTCTGCGTAACAACGAGCATGGTGCTGCTGAAGTGGGAGGTATTGTGGAAACGACATCCAAGACCGGTCGTTACCCGGACCCGAATTCTGACAATCCGTTCGTATGGTATGATATTTCCAGTGCAGGGGCTCCTTTCCTGCCCGATTGGCTGTACTTCAACAACCGAGGTTTCTTCGTCTTTGACTGTATCATTGTCCTCTTCGACAACCGCTTGACTCAGATGGATGTTGCCATCCTAGCCAACTGCAGACGATTTCAAATCCCAACTTACATCGTACGCTCGAAAGCTGACTCATATATCCGCAACATCCTGGACGATATGGAGTCTGACGCTGACGCTGACGACGGTGCTCAACGCCAATCACTGTACGCTCAGGCCCGTGAGGAGTTCATTACGGCCACGCGAGCCACTGTCCAACACACCCTCCGAGAGGCAAATCTACCCGACCAAAAGGTTTACATCGTTTCCAGCAGGCATCTGCGTACTATAACAAAGGGGGGGAAACTTTCTCCAGAGGTCATTGACGAATTGGAGTTGATGAAGGACTTACATGAGGAAGCCCGTTCTCGTCGTTGCCGTTCGGTGGGCACTGCTTGATGTCAGTATACGTGGTGCATGAGGTACTGGCACTTCCAGCATTTTGTATTGGCCGTTCTCATGTGTTTTCGCGTCTACCAAATTTTTGAGGTTGAGCTTTCACAGTTCCTTCCTTCCACTCACGCAAGTTATATTTACCATTACGCACAACAAACATGCCAGGTTTCTTTCCACCGTTTCGGTTTTCCAGAAAACAAGTCCTTACTTGTATAGCATCGTCCGAGACTACTCATTCGTTCTTCCGCTGCCTTTTGGATTCCTGTCTTGAACCATCCACTTTTCTCTGTACGCACGGGGTCTATGTGCAGGGAAGCTATTTGCAACTGGCCTACAAAGCAGCAGTCATACTGTGGTTGTTAATTTTCCCGAGCGTTTCTGATTTCAGATGTAATGACCTGCACGAGTTAGCAAATAGTCCAGTTTGAAAACCACGGAAAGAAATATCGCATCGAACTACGCTGTTTGAGGAAGGAGCAATTTTGACGCCATATGTAATGGTGTGGCCGTGGCCTTCGGAACGTTTGGAGGACCTGAGACCTCTCTCGACGACATCATATGCACTGTCGATGCTACGTAGCGTTAGAGCTGCCAGAAGTTGCATAAAACATACGAATATTGCCGTGAACTTGGGAGATACCTGCACCTGGGTCGGTGAGATGGTCAAACTCCAGTTTTTACCGACACCAGTACCTCGCCTCGTGACGTGCAGAGTCCCTCTATGCGACAAGCTGTTATCATGACTCGGATGTCCTTCGTGCGATCGAGCACTTCCCGTGTAACCGATACAGGCTTTTCACACGCTACGTGGATACAGCTCGCATTCCCCTGAACCACCACGTTCGTGATGATGTCTTGCCCTACGCCCATGGACGGCGTATTGACCCCAGACTATTGTGATTCGATGGTGCATGATTGCCTGGAATCCAGCCTCATGGAGTGGGTATGTGGATAATACAAAAGCTCGACCCTCAAGCCCGCCATGCAAGCTCGTCCGCGTTTCGCCTTTCATCTCGCACCGAGTACGTCCCAGCACATACGCTCCTGATTCCCAGTGCTAAACATTTTCCTAGCCAATGGGACAGGTTTTGGCAGTCGCAACGATCGCAGGGGTAATAGCCGTGAAAGCCATTCTCGACTCAATTCGGGGGGGCAACATCACCAAAAACCCCACTTTACTAGCCATCGATAAAGCTGAGGATTCAGCAGACTTCGTGAAAAAAGCTATTCAAGAGGTAGCAGACAAAGCTACCGTGGACAAAGCACAGGCTGCAGAAGCCGCCCGGCAGGAGGCAGAGGAGCGACTTAGAAATGGCGTCCAACCTGTCCTCTTACCTACTCCCGAAGAGGTAGGGACGGCGAAAGCCAAGGTAGACTATCAGGAGGGCATTTTCCACTTCGCAGTCGCAGGGATTGCCGGAACTGGAAAGTCCTTGCTGATCAACGCCTTCCGTGGTTTGCGTAACAACGAACGGGGTGCTGCCGGGGCGGGTGTTGTGGAAACGACGTCCAAGATCGGTCGTTACCCGGACCCAAATTCTGACAATCCGTTCGTATGGTATGATATACCCGGTGCAGGGACGCTTTCCCAACCGGACTGGCTGTACTTCAATAACCAAGGTCTCTTCGTCTTTGACTGCATCATTGTCCTCTTCGACAACCGCTTCACTCAGACGGATGCTGCCATCCTGGCCAACTGCAGACGTTTTCAGATTCCCACTTACATCGTACGGTCGAAAGCAGACTCACATATCCGCAACGTCTTGGACGACATGGGATATGACCTTGACGAAGACGATGGCACTCAATATCAGCGGATGTATGTTCAGGCCCGTGAGCGGTTTGTTACGGCCACTCGGGCCAGTGTCCAACGCAACCTCAAAGATGCGAATCTACCCGACCAAAAGGTTTACATCGTTTCCAGCAGGAGTTTAATTACCATAACGAAGGGGCGGAAGCTTTCTCCGGAGATCATTGACGAGTTTGAGTTGATGGAGGACTTACTCGAGGAGGCCCGATCCCGCCGCTGCCGTTCCGTGGGCACTGACCGACATCTGTAATCACGAGTAGGTGCGGATCGGCGCTTTGAACCCCCCATAATTGTCCTCGTACGTATCCCGTCTACCGAAATTTCCAGTCTTGCAACTTCTTCGTGTACCCACTGGCACACTTCTGTCAGTAGTACATCTGACCGATCCCCCCTAGACTACCGTGATTCCAGAATCCTCCACCTGTCTGAGTTCCAAATCTGCTTCTGATAGCTCGTATTGCATCGATACTCGTCGACAAAGTAGAATGCTGTTGTATGTCTACACAACTGAGATTGCGACAAGTTACAAGGCGATCCGCGTTCGAACCTCTTGAGTTATCCGTGAAATCCGGAAGATATCTCATGCTTTCAGTTCCGCGCGGGGTGACGGCGTCTGTAACCTTCGAAGCTTTCCAAGTCACTTCACCGAAGAGCCCCAAACCGGCATACCTACTCAACCAAAAGGTTTACTGGTAGGAGTTTACTTACCATAACGATCCGGCGGAAGCCTTCTCTGAAAGATCGTTAATGGGTTTGAGTTGACTTACTGGTAGGAGGTTCATTCTCGTCGCCGCCTTTTGGTGGGCGCTGCTTCCCATCAAGACACCGACGAGTGAGGTCCTGGCACTTCCGGCACCTCCATAGGTTCTCCCCATATGTCTTCTCGTCTGCTGGCTTTTGTCGTTTTCTCCGTGGTACAGTCTATATCCTGTCGCCTTGTAAGTTTACACTGTATTCGCAATCTCTCGAGGCGTTCATGAGCGCACCACGTATGCCATTGTCTTTACAACATTTCAACTTCCCATTGAACCGGCCGTTGTTCCTTTGTGGGTGAGATCGTGTAATTGCGGCCGTTGACTTCGTTCCTCTGCATTCTACCGTCCGGAGATCCCGGCTCAAATGACCCTCGGGAACTGTGACGGAGTCTGTGCACTGAAATCACCTGCAAGGAGCCTTCCGATCAGCAGTCATATCGCAGTTCCTAAACCCCCCCCCCCCAAGTGTCATCCGTTCCGGGTTCACCAAGTCACGCACGGGTCAGGGGTAGAATCCACTTTGATAACACGTGAAAAGGACTTGCCGTTCGTGAGAGAGGGCCACGGAAAACTGAAAATTTATGGCTGTAGTAGTGGCCGAGGCCAAGGCGATCGATCCCGTGGATGGCGCTACTGTAAGGTACCATGAACAGCCTTACTAAGTCCAATTGCTTGGTCGAGCCTTCGGAACATTCGGAATGGCACGCTCCAGGGACCTACCCCAACAAATTCATACGGTCGACGTCCTATTTGGCGTTAGACCGGTATACGGTTCCGATCTGCAATGCATCCACTCAAGTGTCATGCGAAATATTTAGGAGCTGTCTGCACCCGTTCAACCGCGGAGCCCCACCGGCATCTCCATCCGGTTATTTAATAATGCTAAGGACAGACGTACCTACAGAATGATGCCCCTAGCATGGTTATTTTCCGGTCGTGTGAGCACATGCAGAATGAGGACGACATGTGGCAGGTTTTTTTCCTGCGACGTCCACCGAGTGACATGTGTAGGAATGACAGACTTACAAACCGCCACGAGGATGCCCCCAATAGCACTTTTTTACTTTGTGGTCGCGTGAGCAAGTTTATCGGCGTGTGACGATTGTAGTCTTTTTCTTCCCTGCATTACCCCTAGCATGGCTATTTTATGGTCGTGTGAGCACATGTAGAATGGGGACGACGTGTGGCAGGTTCTTTTCCTGCGGTGTCCACCAAGTGACATCTAGAAGACAGACTTACAAATCGGCACAAGGATGCCCCTAATAGCACGTTTTACTTTGTGGTCGCGTGAGCGAGTTTATCGGCGTGTGATTGTAGTCTTTTTTTTTTCTGCTGTGGGGCTTGACAGGGTCCATCGTTGCCATGCGGAACGGAATCGTCCGAATGCCTGCTAGTTCATCATGGGAGATGAGGCACCCAAGCTAACCAAGAAAAGCCACATATGTATAACCCACGGAATTCGAGCGCGGTGATATGTATGCAGAAGACAGACTCGGTGCCTTTCGGACTTGGACGTGAATTACAGGTCGCACGAGCACCGTTTCCGTGAGAGTTGCGACAGTTATCTGTTTCCCTGAGACGCCTCGGCCGTTGTTGTCAAGGCGAACTGACAAGCCCGGAGCCCGCTGTTGGAGTGCAGTCTTGGAACCTGTTCCACGACCGTTCATCAATCCAATCCAACGGGTAGGGTAAGTGATAGCCAAGGAAGTGCGGACCCTTATGAGAAAGACAGACCTGCTAGCGCTGTCAGACTTGCAATCATTGAGGATGTATACATACATGGTGATGACAATGGTATCATTTTGTGGTCGTGTGAGCGCTCGTTGTACATGTCGTGTGACAGTTTTTCTGCTGCCATGTCAATCATTGTCAGGGACTTGCTTCGACGACGGAGGCATTAGATTGGTAAGTGGTATTTCTGGGGGGATAGGGTTGTAGAAGCCGCGGAACGGCTTCGAGCCGCCTATCTCGGCCCCACCCCAGGGGTGCTGCGGACGAGGCACCTGAAGGAAAGGGATCCAAGCCGTGTGCTCATATAGCAGAGTATCACAACGTACGAGAATGGAGAACGTTTTCGTAATACGTCGAGTACATAGTACAGTATACAAAAAACGAAAGACATGGTAGTGTAAAAAAAAAGTGCCAAGTTATGTACGTAGTACAATTATAAAACGAACGTTGCACCACGCGATTAGTAGCCCTGTCGCAGACGTTTCTCTCTGATCTCTTCGGCGAGGATAGCATCCGGATCGCGTCCAGCGACTTCGGGAAGTAACAGCGTGAAGCCTGTAAAAAGATCGTATTTAGCACGCTGCATCTCGGATCGTTAAAAAGGGGAAGAGACGAGACACGTACACGCTCCGAGAAGGCTGCATCCGAAGAAAACTATATCGCCAGCTCTCGTCAGCGAACCTTCTGAAATGTCGGAACTAAAGCAAGAACTTACTCCAGAGCACGGCAGGCGTGCCGATTGACGATGTGAGGGTGTTGAATACTAGGGCGGAGATGATGGCACCGGCTTTTCCGCATGCCGCGGACATACCGTGTGCGCTAGCACGGTATTTAGTGGGGAATACTTCAGCGGGGTAACACTATGCGTGTAGTTCGTGAGCCAAAGCTTAGCTAGTGGTGACGAAGGGGAACTTACATAGGTTGTGCTGGATCGGTGGAGAAGCGAGAGGTTGGGTTAAGACGGATAAAGATTGTGAACATAAGGCGTCACTCACGTATTGGCTCCGAAGTTGAAGAAGAACTAGGAGGTGGAACGTCAGGACTCAACGATCATGCAGAAATACACATGGAAAGAACTTTACCTGGAGTAATGCGAAGCAGACGATGAATGCGGCATTGTTCATGCTGGTAAACTTCCCGGCAAGGATGCCCACTTGAACCCAGAATGAGTACTGCGTCATATACTTGGGGTTATCACGTACAGAAGAGGGCAGTCATGAGGAAGCCTTGAAGTTGGATGACCTTCCGCCCAAGCTTCTCGATCGTCAAGACGGAGACGTAGTAACCTACATGGTGTGTTAGCAGCTCCCGGGGACGAACCACACATCAGTCATACCAGGCACAAATCCAAGAGCGGTGATGATGATGTTTCCGGTGGAAACCTTGAAGAGCTTCTCCCAGGGCGTCCCCGTCGAACCATCGTATCCGATCTGCTGAAGTACGACGTTCTGGTTCAGATTGATACCGTAGAAACTGAACACGGATCAATATTGCCCCCGAGGCACACAATGCAAATAAAACATACGCGATATCGAGCAAGAACCAGCAAGTACAAGTACCGATCAAGATTTTGGCATGTCTCCATTCGGAGAAGTACTCCAAGAACTCTGCAGGGATGTCGATCAGAACGATCGAGCAGGAAGGAAAAAAAAAAGAGGCCGAATGTATAATAGCACGTACCCCTGAAATGCGCTTTCCGTTGAATGTCTACATGGACTTCTTCGGATTCGTTAACGCTGGACACTTTGACACCGTCCTTGAGTTCCTTGACGTCGTCTGTCTCGGGTAAAGCGTCCTTCTTGGCTTTCTTGTAGCGTTCGGCTTCGGGGAGGGTCAATCGTTGGTATAGTGTTCCGAATGCGGGTATCAAAGAGAGACCGATGACGATTCTCCAAACCCCATCGACCTTGGACGTTTCGCCTTCGTCGTTCATGACATGCTTGTAGCAAGCGAGAACGATGATGGTGGCCAAGCTGCCGACGAAACTTCCCCATCCTTGGTTGGCGAATATGTATGCAAGGAGGGTTCCTCGTTTGCGGATCACGGCCCGGTCACTGGTGACAGAGGCAGACATGGGGTAATCGCCACCGACACCGACACCGAGTACGATTCGGAAAATGGTAAGCCATATCAAGGCACCGTCAGATGATAAGTCGTCTGGAGAGAGACCCATCAGTTAGATGTGATCAAAACATGTTCGGGGTTACTGACTCGTTGGACATGAGATGCACATAATCGTTGCGAAGATGATGAGCATGAGCTCTTTTCCATCTTGAGATGGTATTTGAGTTGCCCGGGATCACTTAAAAGTGGGAAAACCACATACATATGGCTTTGCGGCCGAGAGAGTCTGCGAGGTAACCTAGACACGACGTGGGACGGAAATTAAACATAGCTTCGAAGAGAATTGGTGCGGACACGTACCGAAAAGGAATTGACCAATGACACTCCCAATGTTGGCCGCCGCTTTCAAAAGGCCTTGAAGGTTATTTGGCAGACTTTTCCCTCCGTAAAGTCTGTACTGAAGCATGGTGGACACGGGCTGCGTGATGGATTGTGAATTAGACGAAACGGAAAATGGCAGGCGCAGGGGCACTCACGTTGATGATGAACAGATCATAAGCTACAGGATGGTGAGCCAAGAAATAACATTAACGAAGACAATGTGAGCATACCATCGAGGAAGAATCCGACCTGTACGAATGTGAGGGGTAATTTTTCTGCAGAGAATAATTCGAGGACGTACACCGGCGATACCCAATAGCTTGACTTCTGCAAAAGTCAGCACGAAGGGTGGCTTGTCTCCTGGATCACGTTCATATTCCTGGAGAGCAGGACGAGCTGGGGAGTGGCCGTGTTCCGTATCCACCATGGCGAGAGACGAGAGTGGTGGTGGGGGGGAGTGTTTGGGTGTTGGATTGCCATTGAAGCCCGCTCTTTATCAGTTGTCTCCAAGCATGGAGCGAAATTTAGCCTAGTGAAATCATCCCCCCAACTGGTGCCGAGTCAGCCCGCGCCGGCCAGGGCAGGTAGCCCGGTGCCCTTGGAAAGCAGCAAGTAGCCAGAATACCGTATTAGGTAATATTATATTATGAGCAAGTCAGCGAATGCATCAGCTTGGAACGTTGACGGCTGCCATCTTGTCAAGGCTTCCTCCCTGCAGAGTCGTGCCAATATACCGACTGACAGTGGTAAACGCCTTCCAATGTCATTTGCTTCTATCCAAGCCGAATATCTCATTAATTTTTATTCTTCCAGCTGGGGCGAGTTATTTCCGTCATGTCCGATGCGAGTCTGCGATGACTTCAACGGCGCACGTGCGTACCAATTCAGAACGTTTCACATGGTCCCCACCCAGTGAAGGCAGTACGGTCCCGCTAGTCGCCCTACAGCGTGGTGCTTGGCTTGGATTGCCTACTAGCACTCCAGCCGGACGACACCTGGTTGGCTCAGCAACCGTGCTAAACTGGCGTCCGATGCTATCCGACGACTGCAAGAGATAACCTTTCACGTACCCGGTGGTTTGGAAGCCAATGGTGGACTGTGGCAACGAACCAGTGCAATTGCAATTGAGCCTCGGCCGGGACGCAAGTATGAGCGAGTACCGAGTTTGACATGCCTGGAACGTGATAGGTAAAGCTTCACGCCCTATCTTACTTGATCCTTTGCAAGGCTATGCACGTAGCGACTCTGCATTGTACATATACGCAGTGCATATCCATAGCAATGTCGACGCTGCACGCGGTACAGAAGCGGACTCTGGTATAAAATTTTGCAACGATGCCTCCCACGAACGCTCACATCCATGTGATACGGTGCCCCTAAACGGTGCACATCTGACAGTCCTGCCAATGAGAATGCCCCACTAACGTCACATCCCTCCGCTAAACTCGTGCGCTAGAAGGAGACTAGAGAGCAACGACGACATCATGGGTTAACTTCACTCGTCATGTCAAGGACGAATTCTGTTCTGAGCGTCGATTATATACGTGTGATAGTAGTGACGACATCGTAGTCCTACGACAAAGTCATTAGTCAGGCTGGCGTCAATTACAGTACTTATCAACGCGGCACAATCGCTCTCCTGTCGACACCGGCATCACCCCACAGTCTAACTTAGAATCATGAACGTACAGGATCCATCCGTAGAACGCGATTACATCCCGATTGCAGACCATGCAATGTGCGTATGGTATCATCCCTATCCGCACTGACTGGCTCGATGATCTCATCTGGTTGCATAGCATCGGCAACTTGAGAACAGCTGCACTCGTAAGTCTCTTCTCGTGCTCATGTCAGTCAGTCGTGAGCCGAGCTTTGAGCAATTGCAATAGGTTAGCTTGGATGGCTCAGGTGGGTTCGAGGTATTTCCCACCCTGAGTCTATATCGCGACCCTATCTTCCCTGTCGATATGTTCCGGAGACTGACTTGAAGCGTCCTGTCTTGTCACAAGTCGAAAGTTATTGCATTCCGAACTTTGACTCGCCATCCGTATTTGCACGCATACTTGACAAGTACAAGGTCTGATCTGACAGCCCTGTTCGTCTCTGTCGGTTGGCTTATGAACCTATCTCTCCTAGGGCGGTCATTTCTCTATCACGCCGACTGTCCAATTCACTACTAAACAAAACTACTTGCCCAACTCCAACATTCTACAAACGAAGTAAGTCACAGTACAGCAATAACGTGGGAGGGTTATCGACGACCGATCATTCCATATGTAGGTTCCTCAACGACGAGGGCGTCGTTAACGTGACAGGTAGCAATCACCCAACCTTGCTTGGCATGTGGAATTATGCTCACACGAGCAACTCCAGATTTTTTGCCTCGACATGAGAATGGTGACACTCCATTGTTCTGGCTCGTCCGCCGAGTCGAGGTACGCCTCAAATGTGTATCCCACGAAATGGCGCTCATAATATTGATTTGATTTGTGTGTCACACGACCAAGGTCATCCGCGGTGTCGCTTCTCTAAGAATGGAATGTGCCCCTGCATTCAACTATGCCCGTGACGGACATACGACCGAGTTCTTACCTGACGATTCCGTCCAGTACTGTCACCAAAAGAAAGTTCGATTCAAATCTCCCAATCTTGAGCTCGACCTGCGATACGTGGCAGAGGCTACCCTCGACAACGTACCCACACCAGAGGTAAAGATCGACTACTTGGACCTGTCGAGCAAGGGACATCGCGGTCCAGCTGTGTGCTGTAACCTGTCGCTAGTCGAGGGTCAGAGAATCACCTTCATCCTGAGAACATGCACAGAGAAGGCGGGTGTTCCGAAGACGAGACCCACTCAGGAACTTGCAGACAGGTTGGGTATCCCCCTTGAAGGTAGGTGCCTTTCGTCGTGAAGCGGCGTGTAGCTCATTTGGGTTAGTCTTGGTTGCGGGTGCCTCGAAGATGAGGCCGCAAGACGATCCCTTACTCACTGCGGTTCGTCACCCCGCATTTTTGTGTGACGACGTCTAAAGTAGGCTGCTTGTGCCACAGGACCTCTTAGAACATCTTTTCCGTGTGCGCTACTTTTCGTTTGCTATGTGTTGATCGGCGCCTAAACAAATGTCTTACTCAGTCAACCAACGATTATTGGAACAACTGGATACGCAAGTCCACATACGACGGATCTTGGAGGGAAGCCGTAAATAGAAGCGCTCTTGCACTCAAATTATTGATATATGAGCCTACAGGTGAGTTGGAAGCTTACCGTTTAGATTGCGTTCGCCAATCTTTCGATATTAGGTGCGGTCGTTGCAAGCCCCACATTCAGCCTTCCAGAATGCGTCGGTGGCACTAGGAACTGGTACGTTGTCGAGTACGATGCGTTTAAGTCGATTCTTATCACTGACCTGATTTAGGGATTACCGGTACGATCGTATTCCTGCCGTTGGTTTTTCCCGTGTTTATCTTACCTGCAATCTCAGTGCATCGTGGATCCGTGATTCTTCATTCACGCTTTATGCACTCATTCGTCTTGGGTTTACTCAGGAAGCCAATGGTAGGTTATGATTTCACAGTGGTCATGATGGCCGGATCTTTAAAATCTGGACAGCGTATCTCGAGTTTATTTTCGACAGATTGAGAGATAAGAACCCGGATGGATCCTTGCAGATCATGTACGTGCGACCTTTATGGTTCGTCGTCGATGTTACTGATTCACTCTTTAAGGTATACTATTCACGGTATGCATCTACCTTCGATTTTCTCGAGATGAATGTCATGGTCAATCAGGTGGCAAGGACCTTCCAGAGATCGAACTTTCCCACTTGGATGGCCACAAAGGATCGAAACCCGTCAGGCGAGTGCTCTTACGATCCGTTGTTGCTTCTTGCATCGTTGGCTAAAAAGTTGGGACGCAGGATCGGAAACGGAGCAGTGACTCATGTTCAGCTAGTAAGTTCGCGTGTTCGCATCGCTAATGCCGTACGGCGTTGACACGGCTGCATATGTAGGACATATACGGGGAATTGCATGCATCCCATTCGTCTGTGTCTTACCCCATGATTGACATTTTGCATTAGGATGGATTGTATATATTTGGGTCAGAAGGTGCGTCAGTGTATCGTCATTGCTTCTGCTAGCGATTCATTGTATCGAATTCCGAAAAGTTCGGTCGGCCTTTGGTACGTCTCTCCATACATTTTCCCTACGGAAAGTCGTTCATCCTCTGCAATGTCGTAGGGATATGATACGTGGTAAGCCTCTCATTTGGCTGGAGATGCGAACGCACTGTCGAGAATTGCGTGATTGGGATTTAGGGTACTCGTGCGGGATCTGTAAGTCTTGCAAGTGCCATATATCGTACGCTCAACCTGATAATTTATTCAGAGTAGATTGTAAGAAGGCTCTAAACATACTCTCCTGTGAGGCTAGTCTCACTCCCTTATCCTGGGACAGATGTCGTCGATCACTGCCGGGAACCTGACTTGTGAGATTTAATTACGAAAGTGAGAAGGTCTGTAGTTGACGTCTTTGTTTCGCGTAGGTCCATATGGTCAGTCCGAGTCAGGACAGAAAGTCTCGAGTCTAAGTCTGTATGTGCTTATCACAGGGAGGTTCGGGGTAGGGAGCGCCATTTTACGGTGCGTTGAGTCTCGTGCCGTTCATCGTCGCGTCGGCTGATTTGTGCGTGGGTTTAGTATTCTAAGGTCAGACTAGTCACCTAGACCGTATAGTGGATTCGGCTGACACTTTTTATGCGTAGATCATGTTGTGGTGCGTTCTTACAATCAGCGTGCCCGTTCTTCCTTGACAAGTGATGACTTGTAAGGGTCGCGATCGACCGAGGTAATCCCTCTCCACCCCTTGGCTTTGAATGCTCACTGACAAGCACCCGATGGCAGGGATTCGCATTGTCGAAAAACGCTCCCTTCCATGTCCACAGCGCTCTGCATGGTATGCAGCCCGCGACGCACTCTACGAAGAAATCATGACGAAAGCCTGGAATCCTACCCTCAAGGTGTTCGGACAGAGCTACGAGGAGACCGACCTCCTTGATTCAGCTGTACTCATCATGCCACTTGTTTTCTTCATGGCTCCTGTGCGCGTTCCATCCATTTCGTGTCGTTTTATCGTGCAAAGATGGGGCTAACTTCGTGTGGGTGGTTCAGGCAGATCCGAGGTTCGTGAGCACCCTCAAGCAAATACTTAAGTCGCCAGAGAGGGGCGGGTTAACTTCTAATGTGAGTCGCTGTCCCGTGCGGATATATTTTGAGCTCATATGGGCACGATGCGACAGAATCTCGTGTACCGCTACGACGTCACCAAGACGGACGATGGAGTCGGTGGAAAGGAGGGAACCTTCTGCCTGTGTACTCTTTGGTCAGCGGATGCACATCCGTCTCGCTTCAAGTTGCATCATTTGCTTATATTAGACTTCCGTTACAGGTGTATAGAGGCCCTCACACGGGCTGGGGAGTACGAACGGCCGCTGCTAACCCGCGCCATCGCAATGTTTGAGGTACGTAGTTCTTTGCGGGCATTCAAGGCGTCGGGCGTACGAATGAATGCCGAACAGGACTTCTTGCTTTATACCAACCACGCAGGCCTTTGTACGGAAGAAGTAACTGATGCTGGGGATGCGTGAGTCGTGCTTAACTACTCAAAAAATGGGATCGCTGTTCAATGTTATCTTGGTGTAGACTTGGGAATGCAGTGCAGGGGTTCACGTATGTCGTCTTCCGTCTAATATAGTTTTTGGAGGTGTGCATAGGGCTGACATGGGGGATCTACTTTTTTTTTTGGTTGGGCTCGGACAGGCATGTCACGCTGATCTCGGCCGCGTATAACCTTTCGAGGACTTTGACCCGCCTCAAGTATTGATGCGGGAAAAAGAACTGGGATTGGGTGATGTGGATGATGGGGCTGTTGGTATAAGATGAGTATTCGTATCAACTGAAATGTACAGGTATATATGGTGGGTTCACCTGTGACGGGTTACGTTGTACTATGGACAATGGTTTGGTTTAGAGCAAATGGATGAATGTGAACAAGCCATCCCTCGCTTTACTCTGGCAGCCAGAATGCAGTCGATTGTCTCTGGTATCTAACTCAATGGCTAGTCTTGCTTCGGGATGCACGGCAAGGTAAGTACAAGATGGTCAGTAGATGATTATACTTCAGCAGCTCTATACGAATATTGAAGCACATGGTACAGCCGTTTCTGGAAAACTTTTCCATGGGAGACAAACTTGAAAATTGCTGCCACCACCAGTAGTTTCCTAGCGGCCAGCTCAGAATCGACGTAGCTCACAAAGCATTCTAGCTATCAGCAAATTTGGCTTCCTGGGAGGTGAGTGCAGGGGAATTCTCACCATTCTGTTGTCGCGATCAGAAATCCATGACAGTGACGCAAGTATACCAGCGACGTTTCCATTCCTTTTGTTTGACGTTTTCTGTTCTGACATTATCACATTTATTCTTGGTTACTTCACGTTATGTTCGTAGTTCATTGCAGCGTCTCCACCATTCGTTGTATCTTGATCGATTACGTACATGTGCTACCGGGGAATATTCACGAACACATCGAGTGCAGATTCAAAGGGAGACAGGGACATTAAAGAACCTCTTGATCCCACCATTGGTCACGTACTCCTTCTGCAGTGCGGCGTCAGTAACCGTGGACTATGCGTTACAATCAGACGTACCCCAAGAATCCTGACACTTGCCGAACCAGAACCACAGCCTACATAGATATCGATGGGTGTACCATCATTGTTAATCTCACATCTGTAAATATGTGAGGCACAGAACACATTTCAAAGATCAACGTCCCAACTGACACGGCGATGAAATTCTCGGCAATGCAGTTCGGTTGACCCCAAGATAGCTTGGCAGGGCCCAGGGAGAATGGTTGTTGTACAGCGAACTGGTCGGTATCGCCGCCCCCAATGACTGCACTCGGGGTCAGAATGCCAAACTCGGCCCAGTTGGACTTCGATTCGAAAGTGATCCAAGTACGTTTGTCATTGGGCTGTTGAAGCGATGAGAGGTATTCAAAGGCATTCTGGACATCAGTGGCGCAGGCTCTCAACTTCGCGTTGTCTGCGTCACGTAGGAGAGTCCATAACGCGGTTGCTCTTAAAGTGATGAGCTCCGCATTATTACGGATCGACTGCACCCATTGCTCGAACTTAGGGTAATCAGGTGACAGCACTAGGGAGTCGGCCAAATCGGAATCCCCCCCACGGATCCTGATAATCCGCTGAGAGAGTCGGTTGAAATTCCAGTATTGGGCTTCGCCGAATACGGTATTGTCGTAATTTCCTCCATTATTCAAGCCCTTGAGGCTCGCAGTGATGTCCCGAACGAAATTATCGTTGACATCCTTGTACTTGTTCAACGCCCAGACTTCCTGTTGTGCAAGTCAGTAAGAAAAGACGACTACGGGGTCCAAACACCAACCAGCAGGAAACGTGCTCCGAAACCTGTGTTGGTTACAAAGTGGCTTCCCACGACATCGAAAAACTCAACGTAAGCTTGAACCACTTCGGGATTCGTCGCATCGAACGGCACCAGTTTGGATACGTGCGTCAAAAGTTCCTCTTCGTTGATGTAAGCCAGATAATCGCGCAGCCCACCGCTGTACGCATCGTGATCGTTGAGGAAGAAATAAAACTGGTTGCCCTGAGGTAACGACTTATTCAATGGGGAAAGCGAGATGTCTGAATTTGTCGTCGCAGGCAGAAGGCGGTATGCAAGAGCAGAATCGTCTTGCAAAGCCTTGACGGCCAGCGGGCCATCCGAGAACGTCCTCACGGTCCCAAAATCACTAGAATCCTCAGTCGCAACCACGATTTTTGGGATCTGATACTCAATACCGTCTGGGTTGCGTACACATTCAGAAAAAGGATATTGTAAAAAGGCGATGTTCGTACTGATTGTCACATCGTGTATTCTTTGGTCTTTGGTAGTGTCAACAATGCGAACTTGCGTCTTGGCTTCGGAAACCTGGATAGACAAGGTACAGGAGACGTTGTCGGTGTATCATTTTCGTGCCTACCGATTCGTAGTCGAATGGATCGAGACGAGTCATGTCCACTCCGTAGCCCAGCCATTCTAGTGGCGGGAACTGAGGAGGAGGAACGATGGGTTTAGTAGACATTTGATGGGTTGGATTGGTTAGATTCACCGCGGGTGGATGGAGAAGTCGACCCTCGAGGGCCAAGTAAAATACCGTCAGGTCAATTCAACCGGGGTGCGCAATCGGCCTGGAAAGTCCATCTGGTAGCGGTTACCAGCCCTGATCACAGCCAGATTCGATTACAAAGCTTCTCTGATCTGAGACTTGCTGAGCTCGTGTGAAATGAGCTTTCAGAAGCTTCCCGAATCACTGGATTTCTTAGAATATGCTGCCTGAAGGATTGATTGATTCGATAAGTCGACGGCGAACGCCGGGGGCGCCGCAAAGTCTATCTCCTTATATAGTCAACCCCGCCATATTATAACATTTCTGCTCGATTTTATAGGCAGCCGACAGACACGTGCGGTTGTGCCCTTAGTAGTTTGTCAGCTACAAATCTACAAGAATCGATGACGCCTTCTTTCCATTGCCGGAAAGGCAGAAAAGATGCGGACCTGGTGGCTGCTGCACTTTAGGCCGTGGCAAATCTGAATTCGCCCTGCCCAGAAATCTGCGTATTGCATGGATATAAGGTTCTAGTGGCACTAAGGGGGAA
This sequence comes from Pisolithus albus, assembly GCA_024613165.1. NCBI lineage: Eukaryota > Fungi > Basidiomycota > Agaricomycetes > Boletales > Pisolithaceae > Pisolithus > Pisolithus albus. The sequence goes on from JANFAB010000078.1 coordinate 225,747, forward strand.
TGGAAGTTGGAGAACGGGGTGGTACGGCGATCAAGGGAGCCCGTCACGAGTTGAAGAAGGATCAAGTGTGGGGGAACTTCGAATCGAAGCTCATCAGCTGGAGCTTGCCACGTTCCCTTGTAAGTAACTGCTACACCCTAGCTCTTGGCAAATCTGAATTCGCCCTTCCCGGAAAACCTGCGGATGGCAATAATGGTTCTACTTCTAGTGGCACCGAGGGGGAATAGAAGTTGAGAGAAGTTGAGAGAACGGGGTGGTATGGCGATCAAGAAGACAAGTCACGAGTTGTGGAACGTGGAACAATCAAGTGCGGCAGGATTCCAAATCGAAACTCATCAGCTGGAGCTGGCCCGTGTTCCACCATGGAGCGAATGCAGGACAGTACACAGGAACAAGGTTCGCAGGAGTACACCTTCGTTTCGTACTTAGGGGGAAACACCTCGCAAGCGGGACAAGGTGTTTAATGCCAGTCATCTAGTCAACCTTGGTTAATAACATTGAATACAATAGGTCATTCACTCGCCGTTCGATAATCATAGTGCCTTCGAAGCCTCGCAGGTTCAATATTCGGACCGACGAATCTATTCCAGTCATGCCATGGAACAACGGAGTACCGTGTATGCAACCTTCCTTCCACTAATCGAACTGGGTAAATTCATCCGGTAGCGGCGGGCGCCCACCCGATCACGGCTGGGTTCGATTACAAGTCGGCCCTGATCTGGGGCTCGCTCTCGTGCGAAATCAGCTTTCAGAAGCTTCCCGAATCACTGGGTTTTCTAGAATATGCAGCCTGGCTAAGGACTGATGGATTCGATCAGTCTACGAAGAACGCCGGGAGAGTGCCGCAAAGTCCATCTCCTTACATAGTCAACCCCGCCGACAACATTTTTGCTGATTCGATCCTGCCTTCGTGGGGGCAGTTTTACTAAGTTTCTATCCTCACCCGTGGGCTTGCAGTTACGCATTCGAAGGAAAAATTCCCACCGGCTACTGCCCTGTCTCGCCCACCCTTAAAATCTCACCTGCCTTACCATAGCACCCAAGACTCCACGTTATGGATCTCCCCGCTGTCGATCGCATTGGCTATGCGCTTAATCTCTGTGACATCACCCCCTTTGACATCGGGGCAGTATGTATCCCTCTGTGTACTCGTTATATCATCATTGACGGTGACCTACAAGGTCGACAACTATGTAATTTACGCGAGGCGTCTGCTGTCCATCGACTTCAAAGATGTTCGTGATATCACAATCAGTGGGTTTTTCTTATTATTGTGTTTTTTTTTATGACCAAATTTGCACTTTGTGCCATCCAGATGGTGTAACCTACAGCGTTCCAAGGGATATTTCCGTAACGAATGACAATAATGTTGTTACTGGCGAATACATCACGTTCGCCGATGGCAGGGACGCTGCAAGCGCGTTCAGCTCAGACGCTAGTTACCCTCTCCGTTACTTCGCTGTGTCTGGGACGACTTCAGGAACATATGCAGCCCGGAAATCATTCCTCGATCACCATCAGTATGCATTCTTCAGTTACTCAGAGGGATCGTACAACGTTCGCCTCCGTGACTACGCCAATTCTCTCGTCGAGAACCCGCTCGTGACTGCACTTGATGGAATCCCAAAGCCATTCGATGGATCGAATGCAACCACCGTGCAAAAATACCGAGATTTCTTCCGTGATTATGGATCGCACATCATTCACAATGTTAACTACGGAGCCCGATACCCCCTGGTAAGATTTATCTGTAATCTAGACCATCCTTCTAACGTAGTCTCCAACAGAAAGTCTGGGCTTCGAATGAAACGCAAGCAGTCAACGATATGTTCAACACAGACGTCAAGGCCAAGTTTAATGGTATTCCTTCGGGTGGAGCATACGATGCTAGTGTCACCACCCAGGACCAGTATAAAAAGTTCAACGAGTACTTCCAATATCTGGTTACGGTATCGGGTGGTGGGGACCGTTCGAAGCTTGCTAATACTGATGGCACGTACGATGACTATCAGAAATGGATCGGGACTATCAAGGACAACAGCCCGGGCCTGCTGAGCTTCCAAGTCATCGAAGTGTGGACACTAATGAAGCTCGCTGATAGCGACGTGCTTAAGAGCTATGCAGATCCACTCTATAATGCCTTCATGTGGATCGTCGGCCACCCGGATGTCTACAAGACCGCTGTTTCTCTGGACATCCAATCAGGTTGGTTGATTCTTTATGCAGTCGCAGTGTCGCTTATCATTTCCTCAGACTGGGCCGAATTTAATTTGCTTACGCCTAGTGCGGTGATTATGCCAGATCCTCAAAATCCTTATCCTCCTCAAAACACCGTCGCATCCGACACCCGCGTGCAGTGGGGGAAGGAGTATAGCCACGTCTACGAGCGCCACACTCTCAGGTAAGCATGCAAGATACTGGCGCGTTGTCTTCCCTGACTAGTTTCCATGAAGGTTTTTCGTCATCAACGACGGCTCTCCGATCGACTTTTCCACCTCTCATGGAAGCCAGGCGGGTGCAAACAGCGGGGGTAAGGCCATCGTCACGATTGAAAATGTAAGTCCATCCTCAGTGTGGTCGAACACCATTTCACTCATTCCTTTAGAACAACTACCAAAATGAGGTCATCACTGGTAGGCATCCTTCATTTAAAATTGTCCCTTGCTTATCATCCGTACCTCCTGAAAGATAACGTATGGAAGTGAGTATTTTTTGGATATTATCACAGGGGGTTTTATTTCCTTACGTTATTCTCTCAGCACGCAGTGGTTTTACAACAAGCCTGTTAGCCGCACGCCTGTGTCTACACTTTCGGAAACTTACAAAGGCGCCAAATCTCACTACAAATGGACTGAGGTCCTCGACCACTACCTCAGCGTGGAGTAGACGTGGCCTGACATAAACTCACAACGTCGAGATGGTACTGTACGTTATCAGCTTTAGGATGGCGATTGAGATGGAAAGCGGCTATGTTGTCAATCCGAAGTCTTGTAGGCGATGCTATGTGTACTACTACCAAAGATTGAAGTCGATACTGGATTGATTGTATGACATTTGTGTTTCTTGTGACATATATCACTCCCCCACATTTGCTTCTTGGTGTTGGAAATGTTTGGTATGCCTGCGACCAACTACAGGCTCCAATAGACCATTCTATGACGTGAAATATGTACCTATCCAGCACTGGGAGGCCACTCCTGTTTCTCGTCTGAATTTCCACAAACGTTGGGAATGCATTAATTTACGCCCGGCGACCGCGCCTTACATAAGCGCCCCTCCGGCTCTAGTCCATCCTACTTCCCCACTCGGTCTCTTCAAAATCTTTGCTTCCGATTCCGTTCAGCACGATCATGGTGAGAGGTGCCACTTTATTGGTACCACTAGTAAGAACCGTTGGAGCCTGGAAGTTGATGATCTCGAATCTACCACGGAATGGATAGATAAAAAGGAACTGATCTGTGGACCCAAATGCGCGAATCGGTACAAGTACGCTAGGGGGAAGATGTATTTAGAAAAGGGCGCGGAGTCGGATCTGACAGGAATTAACCAATTCTATTTTCGGCCACGTTTCCGATCACGCAAACGTGCGTTAGTTGATCGGGTTACTAATTTCATAGCACTTTCATGTGGCCGTATATGTACGTCCAACTTGAAGCTTGAAGGCCAATGCTCATCCTGCGATCGTGTGCATGTACTTCTCGAAGATGTCGTTCCAAGAATACCCATCGGGCCTGTCATCCATTTGTAGCGTCTCCGGCGTGAGAGAAACAGGAGCTCCGAAGAACCACAACGTATTCCAGACGTTGTCAGAAATGGTGTCATTGAGGTACCGTTCCTATGAACACCCATCCAGAGCAGCGTCAGCGAAACTTAGTGCGGGAGAGTAAGAGTGGGCATGATGTCCGTACTCGATCGATGAGGGCTTCCGCTCTCCCTTGGCCCTGCCCTGCGCCGTTGCTACCATGCGAAATGGAGAAGTCAACGGGACTTCCATCGTTGATGATGAAAAATCTGAGAGGAGGTCAGCCGGCAGTTGACTCATATACCCAGTGGGGATACATACCTCAATGTTTGCCGCTGGTAATCATGGCTGTGCTCTTTTCCCCACTGCACGCGATGACGAGAAGAGACTGTCCCTGCCGGATATGGATTTGCATTATCGGGAAGAATGACCGCACTCGGGGTGAGGAGATTAAACTCAGCCCCTGAGGTCGTCACATCGGGCAGTAAGTAACTATTCTCTCCCGGAAATGGAATAGAGGAAGCTTACAATCGCTTTGGATGTCAAAAGCGACAGCGGTCTTGTAAACCCTGGGACGAGTGAGTATCCACGTATATGCCTGATTGATCTCATTTGCATAACTCTTCAGGGTGTCGTTCGTAAATGCGGACATAAGTGACCATATAGGGGTCACATGAAAACTAATATGTGTTGGCGCTGCCGTGCTAACGCTGTCCCTCCAATTTTCATACGTGCTCCAACTCGTTGGGTCGGACGTAAGATTCGAGGAGAGCTGGGCATCTCCACCTACAATCGTCACTAGCCTTTGAAGGTATTCCACGAAGATCTTGTACTGCGCCTCCGATTTGACCGTGTTGTCATATTCTCCTCCATCAGGGATGCCGTTGAAGAAAGCCTTGACATCCGTGTTGAACTTGGCGTTGACAGACGCATTGTCGTTCAATGCCCATGCACTCTGGTAACAGCAATGTGCATCAATGAGCGCATGCCTTGGTGGGTGTAATACATACGAGCTGGAAACGCGCTCCATAGTTGACATTCACGATAACGTGCGAACCGAAACGCTGGAAAAAGCTTTTATAGGCCGCCACAACGTCTTCTTTGTTGCCGTTGAACGGCTTCGGCAAGTCCTCTACGCCCCGCAGCAGCGGCTCTTTGTTAAGCAATTGATCATAGTCCTTGAGGCGTGCCGCGTAGACAGCGTTGGTGAAAGTATAGAACGCATATTGGTTCTCGCCGATGAACAGACGGTCATGGGCCACCGCAATAGTTGCGTCAGTACCCGTGACAGCAAGGTATCGCGCAGGAAGTCCCGCATCATCGCGGAAAGCTTTCTGTGCATCGTTTCCATTGGCGTAACTCACATAAGCGCCTTGAAATAACGATTCCTGTGATATGAACACAGCACTGGGGACATTGAACGCCACGCCGTCTGCGACGCAAAAATAGCAGAGGTGTCAACTGTTAAAGGCAACAGAAGCATACCGATTGTAACTACACGCAGGTTGTTATCGATATCGAAGTCGATTGCTCGACGAGCTTTAAGAACAGAGGCTGATGCCTGAGTTCGGAGTCGCCATCATCAGATGCAATGCGACATCATATAAGTGAGGCTTACGGCTCGTAGGTCCATGGTAGGCGAACGGGAGAGATCAATGCTATAACCAAGCCAGTCGATGGCGGGGAGTTCACGAGCAGTCATCGTATTGTGCTGTGATAAAAAAAAACGGTGTGAGAAAAGTCATTGCGTGCGTCTGGCAGCAAGACTATATATCGTACATACTTTTGCCTACATCAACTTGCTTGCAAGGCTTCTCCGACTCCACCCCATAAGTCATGGAAGTATTTGACCACATATCAACGATTGCATCACATTTGCTTCCGAGGTGTACTTATGTGGGGTTGACTATATAAGGAGATAGACTTTGCGCCACCCTCACGGCACTTCCCGTCGACTAATCGAGCCAATCAGTCCCAGATCTGGCTGCATATTCCAAGATTTTCCAGTGTTCGGGAAGCCTCCAAAAGCTCATTTCACATGAGAGCAAGCCTCAAGGCCTCAGATCATGGCGGTGATCAGGAGCTATCATACCAGATGGACTTTACCAGGCCGATTACGCACGAAAGCTGAATGGGCGCGACTTCTCCATCCACTTGCGGTGCATCTGACCAATTCAATCCATCACATGTTTACCAAGCCCAACATTCTTCTTGCGCAGTTCGCACCAGTAGAATGGCTGGGCTACGGAGTAGACATGATTCGCCTCGCCCTCGATCCTTTTTCGACTACAAATCGGTAGATATTCTCCGAGGTTGAGCGGACGCAATGACTGGATTAGCGTGAATTGGATCAGGTTACTGCACAAGAGTCGTGAAGTGTGCCATCTAACTATTGTCTTGGCCCGTATTATTACACACGCCGTGTGCCTGATAGGGTACTTGATACATGGACCGCATGGGCACCAAATTCCCCACTCAGGCAGCTACAGACTGCGTCCACGGTACTGCGTTCTTCCATGGCATAATCGGAATAGATTCGCCGGTCCGAATACTAATATTTCAGGACACTGGCAAGCTCCAGCTGATGAGCTTCGATTCGAAGTCCTGCCGCACTTCCTCAACTCGTGATGGGGTTCCTTGCCCGCCATAGCACCCCGTTCTCTCAACTTCCATTCCCCCTTTGTTCCACTAGAACCTTATACTATTGTCATCCGCAGATTTCCGGGAAGGGCGAAGTCAGATTTGCCAGGGGCCCAGGGTGCGGCAGCCACTAGGTCCGCATCTTTTTCGACATTCCGGTCGGAAAGAGGCCGTCATCGATTCTTGTGGATTTGTAGCAGGCAAGTTAGGGCACGGCTGCACCTGTCTGTGTCGGGACGGTTTCCTGCCACTTATAAGACGGGCCCTTCTTCATGGTTTCTCCTGTCCATCAAGTTGCTGCTCCGTTACTCAAGCTCTCTTGATTCCACCTGATCCAAATGTCTGACTTCAAAGAGTTTCCTGCGTGCGATGTCCTGGGCTATGGCTTGGACTTTACCACGGCCAGTCCGACGGATATCAAAACGGTCGGTGCCTTAAATTAGTGGGTTTTGAAGGCTCACACTGATCACTCCCCGTTTTCAAGGTCCTTGCGTCTGTCAAAAAAGCTCGTAGAGTTATCGAGTACGAACCTGATGAAGACACAAGAAAACTTGAAGTAGGCAAGTATCCACCAAGAATTTCAAACTCTACCTCCTTCCATTAATGGGGCTTACAGAGAATACTGTCTATGATGTGCCGAGAGTTATCGGCGTTACCGACTATAACAGCAGCGACGGAAACTATGTGACTTACAAAACCGGTACGGAAGCCGCGTCTTCACTCAAAGTAGATGCATCTCTCTCGGTTCGCTACCTTGCCGTGTCCGCGAGCGCTTCTGCTTCCTACTCTATCGACAAGACACACAAGAGAGAAGACCAGTGGGCGATGTACAGCTTCAACGCTGACACCTACCTTGCTTCTCTGAGGAACTACGCTGACCTGCTTGCCGAGACGGCACTCTCAAGGAGGCTTGCGGAGTCGGTGGCCATCGGTGACGGGAGCAACAAGGACGTTGTCCAGGACTGGAAAGACTTCTTCGCATCTTGGGGCTCTCACGTCATTATCAATACCGCGTTTGGCGCCAGGTTTCAATTGGTAAGCTAGCACATCGGTCCCTTGTACCCTGCCGTCTCTCATATTCTACGGCTGCTAGAACGTGTGGGCGTCCAACTCTAACAGTTCTGTCAATGAGCGCTTCTCCACGAGTGTTACTGCCGCATTTGATGGCATCGGTGCAGGTGGCAAGTTTGATGCTTCCGTCACGAAGGAAGATCAATACAAGGAGTTCTCGGAGTATATGCAGAAACAGGTGTCTGTTGTGGGCGGTGACCCGGAGATCAATAAGAAGCTCACCGCAGATCCTGCGCACAATGACGTCTTCGTCGAGTGGGCCGGCAGCGTCGCTAAAGAGTCCTCAATGACAAATCTGAATGTTGTCGAGCTATGGGTCCTGATGAAGGATGCGTCCAAGAAAGAGATCAGAGACGCCGCCGGAATGGTCATGGACGCGTTCGATTATATCGTTTCGCACCCTCAGCCGTACAAAACCGCCATCGTGTTTGACATCCAAAGCGACTGTAAGCCTGAATATTGCTTGAAGCAGTGCGGTTACTTATGCGATACAACAGGGGCGGAGTTCAACCTGTTGTCTCCCGACGCCGTCATCTTACCGGATGCTGACAACCCGTATCCGACCAACACTGTAGCGTCCAACACCCGTGTTCAGTGGGGTAGGGAGTATAGTCATCAATACGAAAGAAAGACACTTAGGTGAATTTCTGTTTCCAAGTAGCCCTGATCACAGTATTCATTCGGCTGCAGGTTTTTCGTCGTCAACGATGGTTCACCCATTAATTTCTCAATCTCTCACGGAAGCAACGGCGCCAGCCCTGGGCAAGGGAGAGCAGAGGCCATCATTGAGGCGGTAAGCCCCGATCTCGTGACAATCGATTCGCATTTTCTCACCTCAATTCGCAGACGCCCTACTTGGGCGAGGGGGTCACAGGTGTGGATCTCTCCAAATGGTTACTTCTATGTACGGTTCTAATTTTTCTACTTCAAAAGACAACGTGTGGAACACCAAGTGGTTCTACCAGAAGCCAGTATCTGCTAAGGCTGAGTCCACCGCACTTGAGGTGACTCAAAAGCCAAACAAATGGAACGACGTCCTTACGGCGTATTTGGGTGAGATTGGTGCCAGCGATGCGTTGTGATCTGCCGCCGGTGCGTCTCCGGCAATAACTGTTTGGACTGAACGAATTCGGCCCCCTCTTGTACGTAGTTGGCCACATCGATCACTGCAATGTATATCTGCCATTGTCTAGTATGTACGGAAAGTGTATGTAGTTTACCCGCAGTTCTCACACTTCTTAGCTTTTTCATGTTTGATGAGTCGCTGAAAGGTCCATGCCAATCTATTAGAGATGGAAACACAGTTTCCCTCTTGATGGTCAGTGTTATGTGTCCCACTCCATATCTTGCACTGGTAGTGCCTGGCTCGGCCTGAAGTGATGGAATATGTGGCAACCGGCCAGTGTTCGCACGCTTACTTGCACATCGCACATAGCAGTAGCCAATTTTCCTAGTCCTTCAGTAGTTTGCCAGACTGCTGAAGGTGCGTACCATTTACGTAGGTTCATTGCCACTTATTGAAACCAAAACCCCGAAGTTGTAACTCTTGTACGGAATAAGGCACGACGAACCTTCCGTCGGGCAATTGGAAAATGTGGACCGGATGCGAATAGCAGGTGTTGGAGCTACCTTCTCACCGTCGATTTTGGTGCTGTTCGAGTTCTGCGTGCCAGGCATGATAGGAGATTAGTCCTCTTTAAAGACGAGAGCCCTTCTGATAGAAATGGAGTTCCTTCCATCTCGTAGGTATGCTTCCACCACGACGTGACTCCAGGGCGTGTAGGAGTGGAGCGGAAGCGACCGTGTTGATATTCAACTGTCTACTAGTTGTCGTCGGGACGGTAATTTGCAATTTCTTTCTGAGGGCTTGAAGGTAGGTCTACATTTCTCTGCTCTACGGGCCTCATGCCTCAGCTATGGTGCCTTCAGGAGTCCGGAATAGAAGGTGTACCTTCTGAATGTGGACCTACCGAAAATACTTCAAACACTGGAATGATATGAAACGTCCGACCCTATCCAACCTTCATTTCATCACTTCCAATTGACGACCAACACTTTGGTCGTGTGCTGGTACAAGCTGAACACTTTTGAGCTCGGAAACGAGTAAACGGGCTTCCTCGAACAACAACGCGTGAGGCTCGCGATACAGAGATCCAAAAGCTGAGTTTATCGTCGGCTTCTGGTTAAGGGCAGGTGGAAAAATCCCCCAACCTATCGTGGCCGGAAAAATACCTGCAGTAAGTCGTATCATACCATTGGGCGGCCACTGCTGTATTGCCAACCCCGTCCTTTCGTTCCAGTAATGTTCTGAGCTATTTGCAGTGACTGACAGGGTGGCACATGTGGATGATTGATCGAAACCTCCACAGTCTCCGTACATGTGCTGGTGCCAACCGCCAGTCGTCAGGGCGGCGGAAGCAGGTGGTGACTGGGTACGTGTAAATTTGTAGTTGTCGGTCGTGTCAAGTTATGAGTACCGTCGCGGTCAACAGCGTAACGGGCGTGTCGGCCGGACAGCACGTCGCACGTCCAAGTTTTCAAGGTATTTTCAAGGTATCCTGGCCACGTTCGTGGGCTTGTCGAGGAGTCAGGCCGACCCGTGGAGAATGACGAAGTAGGCTCGCAGTCCGACGCCAACCCAGGCCAGGCTCAAGCCATGATCCCTTCCCTAGACCACGCGTGGGAATAACGACTGACATGTGTCCTGAGTACCCTCGCAGTCATGATAGGGCGAACCCTGACCTGCAACCCGGTGACCCAGCCAACCTCTTCTCTTATGGCACATATATAAGAGCTCATGGACATTCCCACCACGCACTAACCCTTCCCTCCCCAATGTCATCCAGCGACGTCAACTGTGGTTCGGGTGGAGGAGCAGACACCTACACAGGGCTCCGTATAGCCTCTGTCTTCATTATCCTCGTGGGTTCTGGCTTTGGCGCCCTCTTCCCTGTCTTTGCGAGGCGATCTTCTTGGCTTCATGTCCCCGAACCCATCTATGAGTGGGTTTTTCCCTTCGTCGCATATTTTCCCCTCTGATCCGCCAAGCAGGTTTGCTAAATATTTTGGTTCCGGTGTCATTGTACGTGATATCGACTTGGTTTAAACACAGTCGTCGTTCGTTCTGACGGAGGATCAGATAGCCACTGCGTTCATACACTTGTTAAGCTCAGGAATCACTGAGCTCTCATCTCCATGTCTGTCTCCCGCGTGGCAACTATATGTGCGTATGCTGCCCTTTTAACCAGTGTCGCCCAGTGGATCAACTTGACCATTGTTGTCGTTGTCTAGCCGTATGCACTCGCATTTTCTATGCTTTCTTTATTCTGCATCTTCGTCGTTGAGCTGGTGGCCTTCCGATGGGGAACAGCAAAACTTGCCGCCCTCGGCGTAGTGCATGGTATGGTTCTTTGACTTCCTTCCGGTCTTATCTGACCAGAATCATGTCAGATGCCCATGGTCACGGTGTCGGCTCGCACGCCGCACATGGGCCCGAAACATTCGACGATAAGAACACCTCGACAAGAGATGGAAGCGACCTCGAAATGGGTAATGAGGGTCCAACTATGGACGAAAACGTGCTCGCTCAGCTCATCGGCGTATTTATTCTGGAGTTTGGTGTATTGCTTCACAGGCGAGTACTTATAATTCCTCGGGGCCGACTTTCTAATTGAATGTGTTTCTAGTTTACTCATCGGCCTTACACTCGCCGTTGATGAGAATTTCAAAATTCTATTCGTCGTCATCGTATTCCATCGTGAGTATTTGGGTACTTCCCCCTCGGCCTGAATCTTAACATGTCAAGCAGAGTTGTTTGAGGGCCTCGGTATTGGTTCTCGTTTATCAACTTTGAGCCTTTCATCGCGATACAGCTACATCCCCGTGGTTGGCGGGGTTCTCTATGCCATCACTACCCCGATCGGTATCGCCGCTGGTCTTGGTGTCCGGAGTACATATAATCCGAACAGCACAACGGCTTCGATCGTCAGTGGCATCATGGACTCGCTCAGTTCTGGCATCCTTCTATACACCGGCCTGGTAGAGGTAAATATTATCATCCGAACTGGGAAGCACGATGACTGACATCTCTTGTCACCCTTCTCGCCCTGCTTCGTGCGTCGCTCTTCCCCCAGTTGCTCGCGCACGAATTTTTGTTTAATCCGAAGATGATAAATGCATCTGCCGGCAAGATCACCTACGCTGTAGTGTGCATGCTGTTTGGAACGGGCATCATGGCTCTTCTTGGCCGATGGGCCTGAGAAGCTGGATTGTGTGTACGTTGACAGTGTGCCTACACTAGCTGCATAAGTATATGTATCTGTGTGTACCCCGTTCCGCACCCATTTTTTGTACAGTATTGTAAAACGGATGGGTCCAAAACACATACGAAGGACGGTTACATTATTATGTTGTCCGGGGATATTGCCACCGGACAGGGTCATTTACTTGTATGGCACTGACAAATGTGAGCGCCGCTGGCTCAGAGAAGACTTGTAGCACCCCACAATCAGGAGTTGGTGCCGCTGGAGGTCCGACCACCGCAAGAAAAACGAGTCGAGGATAACAAGCACTGGCCTTGTATCAGAAATCCGATGAAGACATGCCATGTTCCACAACGAGGAGACATCGGTGGGAAAGAGGGCCCCTCATCTGACCAGGCACCCCTCTCAATAACCTATCTGAGTCTTGGCCAACTTCCGCTAAGCCGAGATTGGTGATACTCACGCCTTTTTGCGAACGCAACTGCTACAAGGGAGACTAACATATGACACCGCAGTTGATGGTCCGATAAGATCAGTATAAACTGGGGTTGACATGCTGACCTATTAGTACGAACTTAACAGGACAGAGGCGAAGCTCGGTACTACCGCCTTATCGGCCCCCATCGGAGTACCTTGATACCCTCCCCCTCCCGCCCGACAGTACGGGGCCCAAAGATCGAGGAGTCGGGAACTTTTTCCAGGCGTTGCGTTTCTCGTCGAATATATGTCACGAGGGTAGACATTAACTCTGGATAGGATATGTACCTGCCCCGGGGAATTTCACGTAGGTGGAGCCATGGGAACGAATGGAACGAAAAAAAAACTCACCGATCACTCTCCTGTGGAGGAAAGTCATGCACGCCGCTTTGGTCATCCGTCATTTCTTCTGCATCGATATCCAACTTGTCCACGCGGTCCACCACGCCGCCGACGAGGTTCACCGAACGTCTAAATGCAGGACGGGTTTCATCGGCTTTGATGCCCTTTTCGTCTGGGAGGCCAATGCCTGCGGCACCTCGAGCACCAAGTAGGTTACGCCAGACTGCTGCTGCGAGTTCTGTATCACCGCGTACAAGGCCAAGATCCATGCTCATGCCAAGGCCAGCCCACTGTTCCTTAAGGATTTTCATTTGTCGCACGATGACGCGCTCGGGTGCGCGACCGCGTTTTTGGGCTTTTGCGTATGCGGCAGGTGACGGAAACGTGTCCGGTGGAGGAACTGAGGACGGAGGGGTGTAGAACTGGCTTGGTAAATACGGAGAGATGTACGATGCATTGTCCGCGCGAATTTGGGGTAGCGGTGTGACATTTTGGGGGGAATTTGATGGAGGGGAGGAAGGCAAACGTGGAGGTAATAAACCGGGTTGGAGGACGTACCGAAGGCGCTCTTCTACGTCCTGGAAGAAGTGGTCGATCAAACCTTGGATATGTTGCGTTCCGTGCGGAGAGGGGAGCGAACGAAGGCGGACAGTGAGAAGCCAGACATGGAAGTTGGTGATCGTAAACCAAGACTGAAACGTCGGCGGAAGTGCACACTCTGCAAGGCCATTATTGTGAAGCGCGAAACACGAGACCGAGAAAGGAATTTGGACGTACCATTCTTCCAAAAGTCAGACTCTTCATCTGCGCGTTTTGCGCAGAGGTAATTGTACAGGTGAAGAGCACGCCGGTTGGCCAGCTGTTGGGGAGACCCATATCCGAGTGCCCGTGCGAGACCGAGAAAGATGGTATAAAGGACCGGATTTGACTTTACTTTCTGGGTAAGCCAGGACTGCTGACGAGCTGGTGTCTGTCCGCTTGCATCTTTTGGTACATCCTTTGACGGCGTCGAATAAAATCGAATTTGAACTGGCTGGCGATACCGTCTAACGTGACGGACTGCAGAAGACGCACGGAGCAGCGGTCGAGACGCCATTTGGCCAGCCACTGTTTTTTGACTGTCAGCGACGAGTCGAGGGACACAACAAATGGATTATGTAATCGACGGTTGGCCCGCAGCCGAGACTCGGCTTTCCACTTTTGACTTCCGGAATGTGTGTGATGACAACTTTCTAAATGGGATTCTTTAGTCCTGATTGAGAGTACTCATTGAATCATACGTTATTTCGGTGTTTCGAGGCGGGAAAGATAAGATAACTTCAAGGTGGGTATCGAGGTGCGTCCAAGATTTGAATTCCGTGCTATTAACAGTACTCCATCTTATCTGCCGGGACTTCTTCATATCCCATGATCTTCACAGACTGCCGCAACGAGGAAGACATATAATTTGATGAAACGTATACCTTGGGTCGCTGTCAGTGTCCATACTCAACCGAGTACCAACCCAGTTCTACAGCCGGCTGAGCCGTGGAAATTCGTCCTCCGAACGATCGACCCATGTTAGTACGCCCACCGGCACAGGGCCCCTGAACCCTCGACCCTCGATGATTATTTGCCGCGATTGGCGCCTACGATAAGCACGACTAGTAGACATGCTGTTCGGGCGTGTAGCACATGCACGTTAGTTAACACGCAAGACGCCTTAATGGTGCACGTCCGTGCCTTCATACTCTACAGGTCATTGGAAGAGAGGGTGTGTTTCAGCTGCTCCTCGAAGTAACCTGCCTTGCCTCACTGTTGTTTGCAGATTACTAGGTCAATGGGGCAAAATATGGCCAAAATGTTAGATGGCCTCGTGCAGGCCGTCCAAAACTTGCATAGACTCAATCCTACCTTGGCGGCCATTGCAGCTGCAAATGACGAAAAAGAGAAAGCGAAAGCTGCACAGAAAGCGCAACAGGAAGCGGAAGAACGTCTCGGGAAAGGAATACAGCCAGTCGTCGTACCTACCGCTGAGGAGGTCGCGGCGGCGAAAGCGAGGGTGCAATACCAAGATAGTTTATTCCACTTCGCTGTCGCAGGTGTTGCGGGAAGCGGGAAATCATCTCTGGTCAACGCTATCCGCGGTCTGCGCAACAGCGATACTGGTGCCGCCCCCACTGGAGTTGTCGAAACCACTGCCACGATTGGTCGATACCGCGATTCGAATCGCCGATTGCCATTCGTGTGGTACGATATTCCGGGAGCGGGAACCCTCAACCAGCCTGGTTGGCAGTACTTCAACAACCAGGGACTCTTCGTATTTGATTGCATCATCGTTCTCGTCGGAGATCGCTTCACCCAAACTGATCTTGCGATCTTGGAAAATTGCCGACGTTTCCAGATCCCCACCTACATCGCGCGGTCAAAGGCAGATTTCCATATCCGCAACCTCATGAACGATATGGGGTACGACAGTGATGACGATGACGACGAGTCACGATATGAGACGATGTACAACGCGGCCCGTGAACGTTTTATCTCAGACACACAGGCGACGGTGCAACAAAACCTTGGGGATGCCATGTTGCCGCTGCAAAAGGTCTACTTCGTGTCCAACAAGGTTTTGTTGTCGGCAGTCAGGAAGCGCACCCTTCCTAAGACGGCGCTTGACGAGATGGAATTATTGAAAGATCTACTTGAGGAGGCCTGTGCTCGTCGCTGCGTCGCATCGGAGGACGAGAATTCTGAAGCCTGAGGACTATTGTACGCGAGTGAGTGACCCCTGGTTTATCTTACAACGTTTTTCTGATCGTAGTCACGGTTCAGTTCGAATATACTTCTGATCTGTTGATATAGTGAGATGCGTGTAAGTGAAAGGGGCCAGTATGTCATTGTAGTAAAAAAGAATGAAATTCATCGCTAAGACGAAGAGAGTGAGAAAAAAAAGGTAACATGGGGTATACCTCGAGCTGTAGTATGTCGATTTCTGTCCTTTAGTGGACACGCGGACTAAAAATCGGATCCAATGATTGTCCGCCGCTCGCTTGCCCTCCGTCATTCCGGAGAACGCAGCGACGTGCGCAAGCTTCTTCGAGCAAGTCTCTCATCAACTCTAACTCATGGATCGTTTTGGGGGATAACACACGATCTTTCACGGTGGATACCATCGTCTTGTGGGAGACAACATAAACCCTTTGGTCAGGCAAACCGGCTTCTTTGAGATTTTTTTGGACGGTTGCCCGCGTCTCAGCAATGTAACGCTCGCAGGCAGAGTTATACGCCTCTACCTGACGAGATCCACCATCGCTATCGCTATCGTAACCCATATCCGCCATGACATTGCGGATGTGGACGTCCGCCTTGGAGCGCACGATATAAGTTGGGATTTGGAATCGTCTGCAGTTCGTCAAGATAGAAATGTCCGTCAGGGTGAAGCGATTGTCGAAAAGGACGATGATGCAATCGAACACGAAGAGGCCCTGCGAGTTGAAGTACAGCCAGTCTGACTGAGCGAGAGTGCCTGCTCCTGGGACGTCGTACCACACGAAAGGAAGCCTCGGGTTTGGATCAGGATATCGATCGATCTGGGAAGTGGTTTCGATGACGCCAGTGGGAGCTGCACCGGCATCGCCGTTGCGCAGACCACGGAAGGCGTTGATCAGCGAAGATTTCCCACTACCGGAGACACCTGCTATGGCGAAGTGGAACAACCCGTCCTTGTACTGTACTTTCTCCTTTGCGGCTGCTAGTTCACTAGCGGACGGTATGGCGATCGGCTGCACACCCTTCTGGAGGCGTTCCGCCGTAACTGCTTGTGTCCGCTTGGCGAGCCATACCGTCTCTGGAGGAGCTACGGCTGCCTCCTCTGCTGCAGTTCGTGCTGCTCTTCTGGCGTAATCCCTCCCGTCTTTCGCACCATCGAGGTTGACCATGGTTGGATTGTCGCGGATATGTGATTCGAGGACGGAGTCAACGATATTGATGATCACTTTGGCAGCCCAGTACATGTTGTATAGCACGGTAGGAACGGTGCTAGCAGCCTGACCCATTGTGCACAACCGGTCTGCCAAACAAAAGATCGTGGTAGAACGAAGACTACAAGCAGAAAAACGTACCCTGGACGACGACTTAGCCAAAGGGGTGGGGAGGTTGGAGTCGAAAGTAAACGCTAGGGCTACGGGCAAGTCACCAGAGCATCAGCTCAACCTCGCCGATTAAGAAGGCATGCGGTAGCCCCGTGGAACCCATTCTAAGTTTGGTTCAACCGTTAGCCATGTGCGCTGACATGCACGTACCGTAGACGAGTGAAGTCAATGAAGCATGTAGTACTCTATGTAGTCACACCGATGTCCTGCAAGTGTGCAGCGACATCGCCCGAAACAAGGGAGGGTTCCATAGCTAGGGGTAGTTAAACAGGACTACGACAAGGGTTGCACCGAGCATCAACGTAAGATGCACGAGTTTTGGGACGGTGATATAGAAGAGTAGTGATCTTGGCAACGGGGAGCAAACTAGAAGGGGCTCTATATAGTACCATGGTAAAGTAGGTGGAATACCTTCATCGTCGCCAAACGTTTACCATACTCTCCAGGTCACTGTCTGCTAGCGTCACGCTATCGGTGGGCTGCAAGCCACTGACACTGAGATGATGGCGAGTCCAGAAAGGCTCTAGAAGCTCGTACTGTGACGAGATCAGAGATAACATGTCATGTGACGCTTGAAATGGGTCGATATCATCCTCAGAAACTGGACATAAGACATCTATCTTGATAACTTAATTGAGGAAGTCCAGCGAAGTCTGCACGGTGCAAGGGAATTGGCCCACATACCAAGAGCACAAAGACACTAGAAAATGCTGCCACCAACATACTCAGGCGTAGAGCCCAGCTGAGAAAAAGACGCACCCAACTATCTCCGGATTAGAGTGCGAGACAAAAAAAAAGGGTAGGCAACTTCGTCCAGAGTTCCACGACTCAGCAGTGTTATACTCAATGCATGGATGCTTGAACACAGCCCTGGTACAGAAGGGAAGACGAAATGAGCATAGGACGCGCTAGACATGTCAAATCGGAGCGCGGTGAAGAATGATTCCTGAAGAGGGCAGAAGGAACGAATGATGACCTGTACTTCTCTGTGTGGTCAGCCTTGAAATTACTCGTACCAGACGCAAGGCCACTCTGAACAGGAACGCGTGAGGTTTGGGAAGGAAAACTGAGTCTAGCGGGAGGGTCGGGAAACCAAACCATGGGAAACAGCGTTTAAATTACGTACTGCGATGCACGGCCGAAGAATGCATGAAGTCTGCGAGAGTCGGCAGACAATGCTCCAGTCGCTATCACTGAGTGGACAGAATGTTAGGCATTGTCGGCACTGTCTCTCTGCCTATCTAAACAACGAATCGAGAAGTAAACTCTTACTGCGTCTGAATTTGATACGGTCCTCACGGAGGTGAGAATCTGCAAATAGGTTCGATGGCAGTCAGGAGTTTCCCGGATTAGATACATTGCTGGTTCGTTGAGGGTGCTGCAGGCCCTTGCCAACGTGCACAACCCGGAGCAGTCTACAAATTACAGACACTCATCCACGGAATGGCACGAATGGCATTTGATGAGGACAATGAGCACTGCATTACGTAATATTTGTAGTTGGAATTAGGTACACCAGCCCAAGTTTCGTTGCCCAAGGGCTTTCAAGTAGGGCTCACCAGTCGTACATTGGCCTTCAGAGGATTTAACACGAGCCGGGCAAATTTCCTCTTTGCTATTCCTTCTACGAAGACTCAAGTTTTCTTCTCCCAGGTCTCCGTCATTGTTCGTAGTGGACAGTATGCTTCTGCAGTCCGGCGTGACTCAGTTGGCAGCAGCCCCTCCACTTTCTTCACCCCTCTGAAGTCTCTACTGGTCCTTGTTGTCTCCATGATGCAGTTGTGGGTGTCCTTTCAAAACCTTGCCAGAATTTGCAGAGGCCCCACAGTTACCTTTCCGAGGCACGTACTTCTAGGATCATATTTGATAGTCTTGAGCCTCTCCCCCTATCCCTTGAATTCACCTGAGGCACCTCACTACAGTCGCAGGTCACTTAGATATGATCATACTCATACAGTCCCAATGATCTCATCTCCGGGTCTTTATGTCGTCTCGTTCCCAGAATCCTGGTCGGCCCCACATTCAACAAACGATGAATCGACGACCTCGTGAAAAATGCCAAAGCTTGGGTAAGTGCAAGATGATTATGAGCCTGTACCCCCCCGAGGCTGTCTCGCGATGCGGGAAAATTGTGAATCACCTCTTTCATGTGTGCTGTCTTAGGATGCTGGAGCAGCCTTCAAGACGTGGCGGTCAAGGTGCTTGAGGAGTGCTTGGACGTGCTGGTAAGGGAATGATGTTGTGGATAATGGTATTCCCTTGGGCAGGATGAGCTTGCTGCCACACATATTTGTATATCCGATCCCATTTCAAACTTGAAGAGCATCGGCATCACATGTGCACTAATGACATGGGTACTGATTAGAATTGGTCGCCAGTGATCAAGTTTCTCATCTTGTAGGGACTCAATCAATGCATACGGCTGGGGCCTCTTCACCAGACATTAATAACTCTCCCGGAGTAACTACGATGGCCACTCGTTCTGCGAAGAATAACGACTCTATTTGCACAATTCTCAAGTAGATTATTACAAATCACTCTCTCTCAGTTGCTACCAGCTTCGGTGATATTGCTACACCCAATCTCTACTACAATATGTAGTACAGTAGTCGCCAGTGTCAGTTAGTAGATCGAATAACTCCTCCGGCGACATGTTCTCTCGCATTCCAGGGTACTGCTGATGTTGGCTACATATCCATTCCCATTGAGACCAATCACCTTGTACGGCATCGACGCGGACGATCTTCAGGTGTGGCATAATGTTGGAAAAGTATGCGGCGACATCGCCATTTGACGTAACAGGAGATCTGTCAACTCCCATGTACTTCACCGAGGAGAGGATCCCGTGGCTAAGTCGAGCGATATCGTCGGGAACCCGGTTTGCATCGAACAGCAAAGAGAAGTGCGTGAGTTTGGGGCAATGGTATAGAAGGGAAGTAACTCCCCGTAGAGTGAGGAGAACTAGAAGGTCCTCTATACCACTTTGGATTAGGTGGAATACCTCCAAGTGTGGCCAAGCCTTCACCAAATCCTCCAAGTCATTGTCTGTGAGGGAAAGGAGAAACGGCGTCTCCAACGCAATGACCCTGAGCTGATGACAAGTTTGGTAAGGTTCTAGCATAGCACGTGGGCAAGTGGATGGAATTTCGTCGTAGGGAGAAGGATGGCAGAAAGAATAGAAGACGGATTCTAGAGCCATGCACTGCGATGAGATCAAAGACGAAACGTCAACTAGTGCTTGCGAAACATTGTCATCATCTTCAGATGCTGAACAGCAGATAGATATCTCAGTGACCTTGGTGAGGGGAATCCAGCGGAAGAAGCCGGTACACAATGCAAGGGAGTTGGC
This sequence comes from Pisolithus albus, assembly GCA_024613165.1. Classification (NCBI taxonomy): domain Eukaryota; kingdom Fungi; phylum Basidiomycota; class Agaricomycetes; order Boletales; family Pisolithaceae; genus Pisolithus; species Pisolithus albus. Next base: position 245,757 of record JANFAB010000078.1, read on the forward strand.
TTGGATATTGAGAGTACGAAGTTGCGGGAAAATGCTGCCGCTGGGCCGCTCAGTCCTAGGGCCAAGCCCACGAGGAAGATAGATCCAGAGCCGTTGCAACGCCTTCGCGTGAGCGAGACTGTCCAGCAGATCCCAGGAGATCGCATCAGACCTAAACAGCTCCAGCTCGCCAAGCTCGGAAACTACTCTCGAAAACGAATATACAGCTTCGTTGGGAATTGAGCATCCACCCCACCGGATTTTGGGATCTACTATGCTCAACGTTCGGATGGCTGGGGAAAGCGCTGGTACGGGAAGGAGGTCGAGATAGGGATAGAGCGTGCCAGGGATGTCAAATCGGAGCGTAAACAAGCGTGACCCCAAAAGCAGATGGAACAAACGGGCGATCATCCGAAACGCTGCGCGGCTACCCATGGAATTACTCATACGACAATACCTGAGGGGCGCTCCGAACGACAATGCATGAAGGTTTGGGAAAAGAAAGCTTGGGTCCGGCGGGGAGGTCAGGACACTAAACCACGGGTGAACATCATGGTTTATAGGGAACGGGTAGAAGTGAAGTCTGCGAACGTGGCTTGAGATTCTCCGGACGATGTCCCAGTCGTTGTGATCGAGTGGCTGTGATCGCTGTGAATGGTACGTCTCTGCCTATCCACACGAAGAAACTAATAGTAGGGCCTTACTGAGTGCTTGCCTTCGCATGATATCCTTCTGCAAGAGAGATTCCGCGTAATGAGTTGCAGGTCGTCCAGAGTCTCCCAAATCAGGTCTGAAGCTGGCTCGTTGAAGGTACGGCAGGTCCTGGCCAATGCGCACAACGTCATGGGATTTTCGATGTACCGGAACACGACCCGCAGAATTTCATCCACCATAAGGCACGGATGCATGATGGAACATGAAAAAATAACTGATTGATGATTGGTCTGTGGAAAGCTCAGTTGTTTGATAACGCGTTACTACCCGTACAAGGCAGCCAACCTAGACACAGAGAAAGCTACCGTAAATTGTCAACGTCGAGATCTGAAGTAAGGTGAACATACCTCAGCTGTTTGATAGGGCGCTGAGGGAAAAAAAACAAGCGGAAAAGCGAGTTCGGAGTGTACGTATCACGTGATGGCGATGGGTGTAAGCTGGAAGTAGGCTGAAGCGCTGAAGTGTAGTCGGTGTACCAAACGGAAGTTCGAAGCTCGATACGTCGACGAGATCAGTGGTATTCAGTCACTTCCTACTTCAACTCCTACATAATGGCACTCTGTGCGTGAGGTTTGGGAAAAGAAAACTGAGTCTGGCGGGAAGGTCGGGAAACTAAACCACGGGAAACAGCGTTTATATTATTGCGATGCAGCGCCGAACTCCAGTGGCTATCACTGAGTGGACAGAATGCCAGGAACTGTCGGCAGTGCCTCCCTGCCTATCCAAACAATGAATAGAAAAGTAAACTCTTACTCCGTCTGAATTCGATAGTATCGGTCCTTACGGAGCGGGGATTCGGCAAAATAGGTTTGATGGCAGTCAAAAGTTTCCCAGATCAGATCCGTAAGTGGTTGGTTGAGGGTGCTGCAGGCCCCGGCCAACACGCACAACGCGGAGCAGTCTACGAGCTACAGGCTCATCCATGGAATGGCACGGACGGCCTTGATGAGGACGATGAGCCCAAAGAAATGAGCACTCTAGGCCCGTCAACACTCCTGTCCTAATCTATTGGAGACCAACGGGCCATGCAGAACCGGATTTCCACCTCCAAGGTGAGTGCCTGTTCATGCCCGAAAGTAACAACGTTTCAGTGACTACGATCCCCACTCGGTCACGTTGGCTCCCATTGTATGACTCTACTCACACAATTCTCATATAGGATATCACAAGATACTTCCGACCCCTCCCGGTTACGGCCCAAATGTCCACCACCAATTGCTACCACAAAGTTCGGTGTAGTAGTCGGCATTAGCACTTAGGAGAGAGTATAAGTCCCACGGACACGCGCCCTGTTGTGTCACAGGTCTGTGTTGATGTTGGTTACATAGCCAAGCCCATTCAGCGCAATAACCCCACCCACAGTGGACACTGATCATCTCCAAGTATGGCATAGTGTTGGAAAAGTATGCAGCGACATCGCTACTTGTCGAAATAGGGGACCTGTCAACACCCATGTACTTCACCACGGGGAGGGTCCCGTGGCTAAGTAGGGTGGTATCCTCAGGAACACGGGTTGCATCGAACAGCAACGTGAAGTGCGTGAGTTTGGGGCAATGATATAGAAGGGAAGTAATTCCCCGTAATGTGAGGCGAACTAGAGGGTCCTCCCTACCGTCATGAAGCAGGTGGAAAACCTCCAAGTGTGGCCAAGCCTTGACCAGATCCTCCAGGTCATTATCTGTGAGCGTAAGGTTATACGGCGTCTCCAACGCAATGACCCTGAGCTGATGGCAAGCTTGGTAAGGTTCTAGCATAGGACGCGGGCAAGAGGAGGGAACTGCTTTGTAGGGAAAACTATCCATGAAAAAGAAAACGAACTCTAAAGCCGTGCATTGTGATGAGATCAAGGACGACATCTCAACCAGCGCTCGCGAAACATCGTCATCATCCGTGGATGCCGAACAGCGGACAGAAATCTCAGTGACCTTAGTGAGGGGAGTCCAGCGCAAGAAGCCGGTACACGATGCAAGGGAGATGGCTCGGATATTGAGAGTACGAAGTTGCGGGAAGATGCTGCCACTGGGGCGCTCAGTCCTGGGGCCAAGCCAACGAGGAAGATAGGTCCAGAGTTGTCGCAATGCTCTCGCGTGAGCGAGACTGCTTAACAGATCCCAGGAAGTTATGTTCGATCTAAACATCTCCAGATCGCCAAGCTCGGAGACTACCCTGGACAACAGATATACAGCTTCGTCGGGAATTGAATTTTCATTCCACTTGATTTCCCTATCCGCTATACTCAACACGCGGATATTCGGGCAAAGCATTGGTATGGAAGGGATATTGAGATAGGTATAGATTTTGCCAGGGATGTTAAATCGAAGCGCAAACAAGCGTGGCCGCAAGAGAAGAGGGATAAGATGGGTGACGATCTGAGACGCTACCTCGGTATCCTCGGCATAACGAGATTCGAATGACAGTAAGCGAAGGTTTGCGAAAAGGAAGTTTGGGTCTGGTGGAGAGGTCAGGATACTAAACCACGGGTGAACATCATCGTCTATGGGGAACGGGTAGAGGTGAAGTCTGCGAACGTGGCTTGAGATTCTCCGGACAACGTCCCAGTCGTTGTCATTGAGTGGCTGTGGTCGTTTCAAGCGCTGTGGGTGGTATGTCGAAGAAAGTAATAATAGGGCCTTACTGGGTGTTTGCCCTCACATGATATCCTTTCGCAAGACAGATTCCGCGTAATCAGTGGCAGGTAGACCAGCGTCTCCCAAATCAGATCTGAAGCTGGCTCGTTGAAGGTGCGGCAGGTCCTGGCCAATGCACACCACGTCATACGATCTTCAATATACCGGAATACAACCCGCAGAATTTCATCCACCATAAGGCACGGATGCATGATGGAACATGAAGAAATAAGAGATTGATGATTGGTCTGTAGAAAGCTCAGTTGTTTGATAACGCGTTACTACCTGTACAAGGCAGCCAACCTAGACACAGAGAGAGCCACCGTGAATTGTCAGCTCGGGATCCAACGTACGTTGAGAAAAGAAAAAAAAAAAGCGGAATGGGAATTCGCGTGTACGTATCACGTGACGGCGATGAGCAGAAGCTGGAAGTAGGCTGAAGTGTAGTCGGGGTACCAAACGATCCTACACGGAAGTTCGAAGTTCGATACGTCGACAAGATCAGTGGTATTCAGTCACTTCCTACTTCAACTCCTACATAATGGCACTCTGTTTCGTATTGTTCACCAATTATCGTGGTGGCGGTTGGTCTGAATACCGTTACTCCACTCAATTCCAGACATCTCTCCTGGGCCTCGCTGAGTTGTCTTTCTGAAGGACTCGGACCGTCGTACGCATTCGGTTATCTGTGCGGGTCACATGAATTGTGTGAACCGACGTGCGTGGTAGTTTTGCACAGCAACACGAGAATGGGATAGCCGTGTCTTGGCTTATCGATATTACAGAAGCCAGGCTGTCAGGATGCTCGTGGCCTGAACGCGCGGGTCGTCCCTACGCTAAATTCCGCTATCTCCCCATCTTCTCCAACTAGTTACAGGGTACGTTTCTCTTCCACTATACAGACTCGTCTAAGGACGAAGACCAGGTGATCGTTCCACGGGATGGGTCAAGTCTTGGCCATTGGCGCCATCGGAATCGCTGGCTACGGTCTACTTCGTCTTGCATGGCACATCTGGAAACGGCTCAGATTCATCTCGACGCATCGTGCTCGTGACAACCAGAGGCTGCGAGTTGTGGCTGAAACCAGGAGTGGCAAGGAGTACGTGTTGGAAATGGCTCAGTTCGCAACGCAGGAAGCGAGCAAAGCGGCCCGTGCAGCAGAGGAAGCCCAGCGGCAGTCAGAAGCAGCGTGGCAGGACCAGATTAGAGCTCGTCGTCACGAGGATGAGCTTGTTCGCAAAGCCGAGGAGGCGAAAAGAAGGGAGCAGAATATCCAGGCAGAATGCAACGCGTCGCGAATGCGCGGGTCATCACGAGACTGTGAGCAGTCTAGAGTCAAGCGTTTGGAGAAAGCCCAGAGAGAAACACGACGGGCTCAAGAGAAGGTTAGAAACGCTCAACAGGCTTCCAAGGAGGTCGCCGAAAAGGCGAGGGCCGCTCAAGCCGCTGCAGAGAAAGCTGCCCGGGACGCTGCTGAATATGCGCGTGCTGCCAGGGAGGTGCAAGAAGAAGCAGAGGAACGCCTCCAGAGGGGTATACAGCCAGTCGTCATACCCACGTTGGACGAGATAGCTGCAGCGAAAACGAGGGTACAATATGAGCAAGGCCGTTTTCACTTCGCCGTAGCAGGTGTCGCGGGCAGTGGGAAATCATCGTTGATCAACGCCATCCGTGGTGTGGAGAATCGGCACCAGGATGCTGCAGAGACCGGAGTTGTCGAAACCACTGTTACGACTGGTCGATATCCCGACCCGAACCCTGATTTGCCGTTCGTGTGGTATGACATTCCAGGAGCGGGGACTCTGCATCAGCCAGACTGGCTGTACTTCAACGCACAAGGTCTCTTTGTGTTTGACTGTGTCATCGTTCTGTTCGACAACCGCTTCACGGAGACGGACATCGCAATCCTGATGAACTGCAGGAGGTTTCAAATCCCCACTTATATCGTTCGCTCGAAAGCGGACGTACACATTCGCAATATCATGTACGAGTACGGTTACGACAGCGCACATGACGAGCCTCCAAGGCGCGAGTCATTGTACAGGACCGCTCGCGAAAGATTCATTGCAGACACGCGGGCAAATGTCAAACGAAACCTGAAGCAAGCAGAACTACCCGACCAGCGGGTCTACATGGTCTCTAACAGAACGTTGTTGTCTATTGTCAGGGACCGTTCTCTCGGATTTTCTCATAAGATCATCGACGAGTTGGAACTGATTAAAGACATCTTAGACGAGGCTTGCTCTCTTCGTTATGCAGCTAGTGTGGACGATGATCGATGATGGCTGATTGGGCTTTTCGAAACCTGCTTGATATCCACGCACCTACATTGCCAGACTATGTTCATGCCATAACCCACGCAGGTGAACAAGCCCTACTTGTCGCGAGTCTCCGTATGTTTCTCTCCTAATCACATTGTATACTGTGTTGTCCTAGGGTTGCCTGTTTGTCACGAGCGAGATGTATTACTCATGGTCCACAACATGTACGGTCAAATTTCACGATTGTTGGAAGAACTTCACGTATCAGACGTATCCGTCACCTTTCTAGGGTGTACAATTAACGCGACGATCACGTCGATACAGCGAGAAGTCGCTATTGCCGCAGCAACCTCGAGGGGATCGGAGTCGAAGATGGTATCGTGTCGGAAGGACACGTGGTAACTGTACTATGCGGGCGTCGTCGGAGCAGCCGAAGGTATACGTTGCCAGTTTCTAACCTTCAATCTAAGACAAATCTTTGCAGTCAAGATGCCGAAAAGTGTAGTCTCCCGGGACCCCAGCGTTGAAAGGCGCTGACTGCCGGTTGCAAGGAAGATGGCATGACGGTGCAGGGGGCACTCGACAATCAACAAACGCTGAATTCCGTCGCGGCATCGTCCTCTTGGTCGACCGCTTCGTACGACGCGGACATCGCAACATTCACAACTTCCCTTGAACGGTTCCGGATCCTCCCGTATAATCGTCCGGTCGAGGGCAGAACTCAACTTCGCGAGCGATGGTCGTACGGGCAACGGGGGGGAAAAGGATAAGTCGCAATTCCAGACGATGTATGATGAAGCCTGTAGTGTTTCATGGCAGAGATACAGACCGCGGCACCATGAGTGCGAAGTCTCGGGCGATGGAAGGACTACATCATATACATCATAGGGTTACTGGAGGCTTACCGGGGAAGACTTGTACTCGACCTTTTATTCCGGCATCTTAGGGAGGAGAAGTTGAATTTTAACTGAAATGAGTATGGAACAACGGCTGGGAAAGGATTATGCTGGTGACTCAGCCCGCAGTGTGCGGTGGCCTTTCAAGTGAAGATGGTGGTAGGATGAATTCGAGTCCACGTGATAAAGTGCAGCCAATTTGGGCGTATGGTATCATTGGTGATTTGAATCGAGTGCGAACATCAGAGAAATTAGAGGATGAATCCAGTCTCGCTGATATAGTTGGGGTCGAGGGTTGGCTTGCAGAACAGTGGAAAAGAGGACACCGGTTCGGGGAAAGCGCTGTCGTCCGGTCAGCATTTAGGTCACGCTGGACGGGCTTGAATGAAGCCGTTGCCAGAATATGGTTTATCTTTGGAATTCTTGTGTAAAAGTCGTGGACTGAACGAGGGGGCATAAAAGAATTCAACACCGATCTCGCTGTTCCCGCTGACTTCTCCCATTGGGCGCAGAGTATGTCCCGTGGCTTCAGCCGGCTTGCGTTGTCTAAGGACTTGTACCTTGAAAAAATACCAAATATTGTTCAGCGAAATGAGTCCACCTCAAGAAGGGGATACAGCGGATCGTCGTACCCATATCGGAAGAAGTAGGTGCGGCAAAAACAAGGGTGCAATATGAACCAGGTCGATTTCATTTCACAGTTGCAGGTGTTGCAGGCAGTGGCAAGTCATTGTTTGTCAAAGCCATCCGTTAGGTGGATACTCAGCATCAAGAGGCCGCAGAAATTGGGGTCATCGAAACCACAGTCGGAACGGGTCGATATTCCGACCCGAACCCCAGTTCACCATTCGCATGGTATGATATCCCGGCAGCAGGGATTCGGCAACAGCCAGATTGGATGTACTTCAACCCCAGGTTCTCTTCGTGTTTGATTGCGCCCTTGTCCTGCTCGACGTTCTCTTCACCTAGACAGATATCACGATCTTGACGAACTGTATGAGGTTCTAAATCCCCACATATAATGTCCGCTCGAAAGCGGACACAACAAGGATGAGTAAGACGGTGATTATGACGTCGCAGCTGTGCGCGAGTCAACGTTCTCTAGCGCCCACGGACGATTCGTCGTGGACACATGAAAAACTCCAAGAAAGGTGGCTTACCCGACCAACGGGTCTACACAGTCTCCAACAGGACACTGCTGTCAGTTACCAAGGCTCCTTTACAAAATCATCGACGAACTGGAATTGATCAAGGACGTCCTCGGCGAGGCTTGCCCTCATCGTTGTGGAATCCTCACCGAAGACGATGACTACCAAGTTTAGATAGCCTATGGCACGATGCTTCAAAACCTGCTCGTTACTCGCGTACGTGTGCTGTTAGATTATGTTCAGGCCATAACTGAAGTGCACAAGACGCCACAGATGTATCTGTATAGCTGCCGAGGGATAGAGCAGTCAATGTGATTGCGGCAACATTGCATCACAAGCAAAAGGCCTCGAGGGAAAGAGAGCCCAGGTGATCGTCGACTGCAGGATGTCTACACATCGCCGCTATTGGTCGTCTTATTGAAGGTTGTCCGTGTAAGTTGCGAGTGTCGTTCCGGAAGGGAGGAAGTAAAAAACCAGTAAAACAATTCTACGTAATGCTTTTAGTCACGTGCTTCGAATAGCGGGCCTGCACGTGACCGCGTCGGTAACCCATCAAACATTGCAATAACTGACCCAACAACCCGGCTGTAGATGTCGTCGATGCCCTGCTAGGCTGCTTCGGAACGACCGAAATGTCAAGAAATACTGATACCGCCACGACGTCTCCTTCGATACCGACACCTTCGATATCTGTGGGCGAACAGACCGCAGACGGCGTTCCCAGCGAAGCGTTCGAAGCCCTCATAGATCTCTTAACATCTGACGGGGTAGATGATGCGCCGCCGAGTACGGCTACCGTTCCGCGAGCTCGAGTTACGGCGGACGGAGCTGCGCTCAGAGACGAGTCTGGAAGACTTGATTTTGGGAAGATATGTAGTATGTTTGAAGGGCAGAACAACGCGGATATTCAAGGAGGGATTGCGGTTGCAGCTGGCGAGACGTATCAACAGGTGCTGGATTTCCCCGGAGGAGCTGCACAAACCAACGTGGTCGATCGGCGAGATAATGTACGTCTGCTCCACGACAAATTTGCCTTCTATTCTGATCGTCTTTGTTGAGACTATCAGGTAGAGGACACGAACACTTCGAAAGCGAATCCCGTTACTTCCACCGTACAAGATTTACGACCAGACAGAAGCGAGTATCCCGACGTGGACGGCGCAGTTCCCTCGAACGATGTGCCACCGCCTCGCGATATTCTGACCACGCCATTTTCATTCGACCAGTTGAACGACGCGCTCGGAAGCGCACGTGATGAGATGCGTACTCTTCGCCGGCAGTACGACGAATTGCAACAGTTGGTCGCGGAGAGGTTGGGGAAAGGCAAGGAACTCAAAGAATCGGGACGTAAGACCACGCAGAAGGTAGTGTTCGGAGCCCACGATTCTAAGACTTGTAGAGATGCTACAGCTCCATCTGATCTACGAGGACCCGCCACCGCCGGGCGGGACGGAACGGAGGCTGGACGTCAGATCTCCACCGAAGGAGGCTCCGATTATGGTCCGAAGCATGATGGTAATGATGGCATCGCTGCAGAAGTCGCCCGACTCTCGGAGGAAGAGGCAAGACGAGCATTGACAGCAGGTGTTCTCCCCTTGTAGGTGGGTATCATGTCTGACCTCCTGCATAGGTCATCGCAAGTATGACGAATGTTCGTCCTTCGCTTTTACTTTCTGGAGATCCCAGTTCTGCTCGTTTCAAATTGTCATCGCGTTCTCGCGGTAACTTGAGTCCCCAGGACATATCGCGTGCCCTCGACTTCGTAGAGCGCGTCGACGAAATTATATGGCGGCGATCCTCGTTACCCACCAATTCCTCTCTCAACCCCACTTTTTCGGCCGGTAACGTAGAGGGCCTTTTGTCCCGCCTTGAGCTTTGGGAAAAGATGGTCCGAAGTCCTAGCCCTTGAAAGCTAGTTTGAATCACTGGTTTGCGATAACCGTCGGCGAAGACGGGTGTTGATAGGATGGCATCGCTGTCGTTCCGATACGAGTATTCATCCCGCTTACTACCGATGGTGGCCAACAAGCGCGTGCGTGCGCCCACAACGCAGCCTTTTGACATGATGCGATTACCTCCGCGGATTCCATTGCACTTTGAGGTGGTAGCTTCTGACGTTTTTATCTATCCTGATCGAGTTGGGGTGGGGAAACTGATAACACTCGATTGTCACGATGGCTGCGGTCGAGCAGCACAGTTTTACCCTAACTGATATCTAGATGTGCGGTCGTTAGCTGTGGGAAATGCACAGAAGGAGGTTCCAATGGCGCTAACCGTGATACTGTGATGACTTCAACTTAAGAAGTCAACTGTGGGCGTCGATAATGATCCATTGTATGCCGTGCCTCATGCCGTGCGACTGGGAAACGCCACTGAAGACGTGATGTCGTTAAGGGCACCGAATCCGGACACTTTGGGTGTTTCGGTAAAGTGCCACAGAACAAAGCGATCTCAATGGGGGTGTACTTGGCCTGGACTTAACGCAGGAACGAAAGCATACCAACTTTTTCCAGTACATGCAAAGAGATACCAACTTTGTGGTAAGATCAATTCTGTCCTGCCTCTGACACTTTGGAAAGTGACCCGCCCATATTCCGCATTGCCAATCTGGGCAATCAGCCTCTTGTTTTTTTTTCACGTTTCATGAACCTCTGATATCTTATCATTGCTCACCCAAACTGTTCTAGTGGAATACCATCCCCTCGACTTCTGCCGGGGTAGACACGTCGGCGCCCGTCCCTCCCCTCATCCGCCTACCGGTATTCTCTCCCGCCTTATTCATGTCACTGCCTCAGTCAGCTGTTGGAATGACAATTCGTGCGCGTTGGGTTGTCATGTTCTACATATCTTATGATGAATCGCGAGTAAACTGCATGCGATACACCATCCAGTGTATCTATACCCACGATCCCAGATACCCATGTTTTCTTTCAGTAGTACAGACCCCAGTTCTAATTTTTTGCTTGCGGTCTGGAATGCAGACGTCGTATTGCCATGATGTAAACGTAGTGCTCCTGTGTCGTGCTTGCTGTTTCACCGCCTTATCCCTCGTTCACTTCCCCACCATGGCACGTATGCTGTCATACGTAAAGCTCCATTGTAACTCTATTTTAACACGAGGCCAACTACGACGAATACGAGGGATCTGTGGGTCCGACCAGGTGTTTGTGGCGTGAATCCAGAACTGTGTTCGACGTTCCAGCTCGTGTTATGGAAACAGCTGGAGGCCTGTCAAGAAGAGTTCCTGTACGGAGTCAAGTGCGAGTGCATACCCGTCTCTGTCGGCGACACGACACATTCCGAGAATGGAACGAGTATTGCGGCCCCTTGCGTGTACGGTCGGGCGTCAAAGATGAGTGCGTTCATGAATACGAAATGGGACCTGTTAGAGTGGACGTTCTACGCCGCGGAAAGCCCCTGCGTCACCATCGTAGCTAGCGGACGCTTGTGGCGCTGACGTGTGTGACATGTGCCCGCGGGGAAGCAGGTAAATTTCGCAAGTGGGCATGTTTGTACGAGGTTGCGAGTGTGGGCGTCCTGAACAAAAAAGTGCAATATCGTGCATCATTGGATCAACACGCGCACCTGGCCAACTCCGACCAGCACGACACCGGACCCTGCAGGATATGTACTAGCAGTTGTACCGCGCGAGTGTTAGAAGACCGGGATCACCTGACCTCATCGATACATTAGAGAGGGAGATGAGAACAGTGCGTGGTGCGGTCCTGCCTGTTCGAGCATAAGTGTCACCGTTAAGCTACTGGTATTTCCATTGGAAGGCCAGTCCCAGCGTGTAAGCTGTGCGTGGGTACGGACTTGGAGCCAATCGGAACGCCCTGAATGACAATAGGTGTCTCTGCGGCATACTAAATGAGCTCCGGGCCGACCACGAAGTGCTCGTCACTCGTGTATTCTTCATCTGACGAAAGAAGGTTTACCACTTAGCAAATGGGGAGACAGAACTAAACGACAATTCATGGAAAAGCGGTGCAAGCAGAACCAAAAACGAGATAAAAACAGACCAAGTACTCACCACCCTCCCCATACATACGACGGTGCGCTTTCCCCAGCTATCATATAGCGTTCATACTACATGGCACCGCTACCTACTGTCGAATCTGGAAAGGTGCAGACGACAACCATCATAGGTATCGTCTTGGGTTTGTGTGGGTGTCTTTGCTGCCATGGTCCACGGACCGAGCATGTTCGTTATACATATGCCCGAGTCGTATTCTGATACCCGATTTGCTAGTATGTTTTATCGGCTTGATCGTCTCAATCTGGACGATCTCACATTGCTTCCCAAAACGGAGGCAAACGACGTCGTCCGTACGTACCTTCTTCTGTGTGTCGCAGTCATGTCCGGGGGATTGATTTCGTGGTCGATCCAGGATGAACCTCCGACGTGATCCCACGGTGAGTCCATCGGGACCCGCTCCATGCACCTGCAGCCCAGGCCAGCGACAGCTCGCCGAATGAGAGTCTAATCATTCGCGCCGAAATGCTGTCGGAGAGTCAACTCTACGTAGGCGTCGACCGGCCACTTTAGCGCCACCCATTTTGGAAAACCGTGACATGCTTTTGTCGCGATTTTCCTCGAACTCGCCCTGGCCAAATATTCTCTTTGCTATTGTACATAGTAGTATGTCGACTCTGTCATGATACCCATACTACCTACTTCATCATTACGTCACTCCTCTCTGGAGAGAACATCTGGCCGGAACCTATTTTGTGAAGTTTCTTCCGCGAGGGTTAGTGCGAAAGTGGGAGAGACCATTCCCAGTAAAGGGCCGTGTACTATCTTTCTTCGTTTGGAAAAGCTCAGTGACGCAGCCACTATCTTGTCTGCTGGGTGACAATAACTGGAGCGACTCTCAAGTCGTGTTCACAGGAGTCCTTCGGTGTCGTACTGCACTGTACTATCGCCGTTCCCACCATCGTCTGGCTTCCTCGCCTTCTCGCAAGACCCCAGCTCTCTTCACCCCACATTGTCGTCTGGAACGTCTGTGGGTAAACTTTGAGGACGTCCGCACAAGGTCTCTCCGTCTTTTCATGGTATCACACTTACATGCCCTACTCCGATTACGATGATCCTGGGACATTCTATGGCCATCCCTACTCTTCCCCACCAGTACTTTTCGTTATCCAAGCGTCCGTTGTGTATCTGCATGTCGAGCAGCACCGTGTTTCGAATGAGATAGGTGTCACAATACAAGACGAAACTGCCTTCTATGTTCTAGGTTAGTCTTCGAGCTCTGTGGCTTGGAAGTCTTATGGACATGTCCTCCTGGGGATGTGCTGAGCGGTCTCGCCTAGGCGAAGGAATCACGAGGGAGCGCCGTGGATGTATGTATCTTCCCCATCAACTTGGCCCGCCGCTTGAGCTTGTTAACAACAGCACTTTCCTACAACTTCGTATTCTTGATACCTGTGTCAACTCCCGTGCACAGACTTGTTCCGTTGCACCTCGCGCGATGAGGTCATGAAGATTTTGTATCCACTATCTTGCATTCACAGACGACGGCGATTCTTCGCAAGTACTAGGCGACATATCATCCCTCCTTTCGTCAAAATGCAAGCCTCTAGAACTCTTTTTCTTGGTTCGTCTCTACTAAGAAACCCCTTTGCTCGATCGCAATCTCCACGGGATCCGCCCTAATTGCCTCATCGAAAACAGACTCAACCTTTCATGTCCGAAATGCAAGCTGTGGCGCCATGAGTGCAAAGTCTCGGGTGTTAGAAGGACTACACCATATACGTCGTGTAGTTATTGGGGAATGTAATGGAGGAGACTTGTACTTGATGTTGAGGATGGTGCACGATGCATGTGAAGAAAAGGGTGGGACAAAAGTAGGAAGGGGTTGGGTAAAACACCCCAGTTGATTCAGCTGATACGCATTTGAATTCCGTCGATGCATATGCATTCTGCATGACCATGGCATACGAATACCGGTCCCCTTTGAGTTTCCTGTCCATGTTAGCACGCTGAGTTGACATGAAAAGTTCTACCATCAGTTTGACCATCATAACCCACAGAGGCGGTGATCCTGATGTGAACCTTCCGGAGGCCGCAATGTAGGGGGGGGGGTGAATTTTAACTGAAGTAGGTATGGAGCAACGGTTCGGAAGGATTATGCTGGTGGACCAGCCTGCAGTGTGCGGTGGCCTGCAAGTGAAAATGGTCGCAGGACGAAGAGTCCAGGTAATGAAGTTGGCCGTACATTATCTGAATTGGACGTAAACATCAGAGAAACCAGAGTGTGAATCCAGTCTCGCTCACATTCTAGTTCGAGTTGGCTTGCGGCCCAGCAGAGAAGAGGACACTCGTATGGGGGAGGGGCTGTTATACGGTCACCATGTCAGTCGTGCTTGACGGACCCGGGTTGTTACTGGATTACAGTAACCGGGTTGCATTTTCGAAGGACTGACACCGTAAAACCGAATGTGGTTTGGCAAAAGGGTCAAGCATTAGCAGCTGGGTGCGTCGGGGTTGTTGACTACAGCATGCTGCAACTTGCATCGTATATCTGGAAACTCCACAGATATGTTTCGATACGTCCCATTCGCGACAACGTGCCATGGCTGAAAACAAGGGTGGAGAAGAGTACTTGGTGGGGATCGCCGAGCTTGTCACGAAGAACGCAAGTGAAGCAGCCCACGTACCAGTGGAAGTTGAGAGGAAGTCAGAACAAGCCATCCATGATAAAGCCAGAACACTGCGTCGTGAAACTGAGGCCAATCGTGAAGTCAAGAGGGCGAAGAGAGGGTAACAAACTATCCAGGCAGAATGTGGCACATTGCAGATTGGTGTGTTCTGGTACGGCCGCACTGAGCCCAGTGCAGGACGTTTGGATTAAGCTCGGAGAGAAACTGACCGGGTTCAGGAGCATGCAAGGAAGCCATTTAAAATACCATCGATATCACCGAGACGGTGAAAGTTACACAAGCAGCAGGGGATAAGACTGCACAAGAGGCTGAGGAAAGTGCGCGTGCTGCTAGGGAAGCGCTAGAAGAGGCAGAGGAACGCCTCAAGAAGGGGATACGGCCGATCGTCGTATGCACATCGGAAGGAGTAGCTGGAGAGAAAACAAGGGTGTAATATGAACCAGGTCACTTTCACTTCGCTGTTTCAGGTGTTACGGGCAGTGGCAAGTCAATGCCATCCTCCGCATCGCGGGGTCACAGAAATCGGGGACATCGACACCACTGTCGAAAAGGTCACCATCCCGACCCGAACCATGACTTGCTATTAGTGCTATTCATATGGGGTGACATCCCAGGGGCAGGGGCTCTGCAACAGCTGGCTTGACTGTACTTCAGCACCCGAGGTCTCTTCGTGTTTGATGGCACCTTTTGTCCGGTTCGACGATCGCTTTACCCAGACGAACATACCAATCTTGACGAACCGTATGAGGTTCCAAATCCCTACGTATAACGTTCGCTTGAAAGCGGACATACACTCCGCAACAAGGATGAGTACGGCAGTCATCGTAACGCCGCAGCTGTGCGTGATCAACGTTCCCTAGTGACCACGGACGATTCATCGCGGACACGCGAGCCAACGTCAAGAAAAAATTCACGGAAGGTGGCTTACCTGACCAACGGATCCACGCAGTCTCCAACAAGGCGCGGCTGTCAAGGACCGCTCACCAAGATTCCCCCACCATCGACGAACTGAAATTGACCAAGGATGTCCTCGATGAGGCTTGCACTCGTCGGTGTGGAGTCCACGCCGAAGATGATGACTGCCCATTTTAGATGGCCTATGGGCATAGTGCTTGGAAGCCGGCTTGTTACTCGCGTATATGCGCTGTTAGATTATGCTCAGGCCAGAACTGACCAAGTGTCGAAGCTCATCGTATCGGCCCTCTTGATATCGGATAGGTTTGACTGCACAATGTGCACAAGACACCACAGAGGTATCTGCCAGGGGATGGAGCAGTCGCTCTGATTGCAGCAACACTGCATCGCATGCAAAAAGCCTTGGGGGAGCGAGTGAGAGCCCGGGTAATCACGGCCTGCAAGGTATCTAAAGCATAATCATTATTGGTCACCTTATTGAAGTTTGTCCATGTACATAAGTCGTAAGAGGGGTCTGGAAGGGAGGTGAAAGGCGGGCAGTAACTAAAATTCTACGTACCGACAATGGTTGTAGTCACGTGCCGAGAGTACCGCGTCTCCACGTGACCGCGTCGGTATCGATCACTTCAACACCGTGGCAAGCATTTGTCTCCAGCAAGCAATCCATCAACATTATAACAACTGATACGACGAGCCCGTTGCAGATGTCGTCGAAACCCTGCTAGGCTGCTTCAGAACGACCGGAATGTTAGGAAATATTGATACTGTCACGACCTCCTTCGATATCTACAGGCGAGCAGACCGCAGACGGCGTTCCCAACGAAGCCTTCGAAGCCCTCATAGATCTCTTGATACCTGACGGAATAGACGATGCACCGCCGGGTACTTCTATCGTCCCGCAAGCTCGAGTTGCGGCGGACGGAGCTGCCCTCAGAGACGAATCTGGAAGACTTGATTTTAAGGTATGCAGTATGTTTGAAGGGAAGAACCACACGGAGAGTCAAGGAGGGACTGCGGTTGCAGCTGGTGAGTCGTATCAATAGGTGCTGGATTTCCCCGGAGGAGGCGCAGACGTGGACGATCGGCGACGTAATGTACGTCTGCTCACCCATGTCAAAATGAGCGTGGTTTGATGTACGTACGTGCCTGTTTCCCAGAAATGAAGAAAATGAAAATAGGTTTGTTATCGTGCCCTCTGGAGTGTCCCGGATTTCCACCGTCCCTCAGTGGGTTAACACGTGAAAAGGGGCAAACGCTAGACGCCCATCACTGATGAGTGCGCCGCTCTGTGAGTTCCAAGTTGGTTGATTTGGCCTTATCGTGGTTGCGGTCCGTGAAAACACACGTAGGAGCGGGATGGGGTGTGCGGAGGAAGAAGCCATTGATCGATGATTCAGCCTGCGTGTTTTCTGAGAACTATGGTAGTCTGTGTGCATGGGGATAGGGGTGATTATGCGTACGAATTGTCGTTCTGCATTGGTACATACCGCACGTTCATTACTTCTAAGCGGTGATCGTCGTGGACCGCCGGAATAAAGAACGTTTGTGGGGCCAGATTGGTCCGTCCTACCTCTGCTTTGCTTGCAAGTCAGTTGATCTACACTATACTAGTATGAATAGATGAATGAAATGACTAGTTCATGAATTATGGGGCCGGTTTTCTCACGCAACTGCACCTTCTGCCCACTTACCAGGTGGCTCGCTCTCACTGTACTTGGTCATCACGAACTACATATTGACATTACGACCATGCCATTCGGAGTATGATGCACGCACATGTACATTTCCTCCTAGAAGGTATGACTCTTGCAGGAATACAACGATACATTGCATGGCGTCACAACGCATGCAGTTGACTCGTGCGTTATATCATAAGATATAAAAACGTGATAACCGGACGCGCGCATTCGGTCGGTCCAACAGCTGACTGAGGCAGTGACATAGATAGGTAGGTAAGTATACCACGGGGGACGGGAGAGGGAGCGGCCAGCGTCGGCCGACTCTGGGATTCGCAACGAAGCGATACGTCTACCCGGCAGAAGTCGACGGGGGGGTTATAATGGGTATCTCCACCAGAACGTGCGGGAAAATCATACTATCAGTGTACTGGATAGACAGATCAGTAACTGCACCAGCAAAACAGCCGAAACGCATGGCTCACCGCTACGATGGGATCCGGGGACGGGGACACCACAAACATTATCAAGCGTCACCCAACCGCACTGGTAGTACTTTTTATGGGGGGGTAGACCGGCAAACTGCACGAGAATCAATGCGACTCGGGCATATAGATAACGAACATGCAACGTCCGTGGACCATGGCAGCAAAGATACTCACTTGAACGATGCCTATGACGTGAGCTTCTCTGAGGTGCACAGAGAACGACTCCGGGGACGAGGACACCACAAACATTATCAAGCACCGCCCAGCCTCACCGGTAGTACTTTTTATGGGGGGTATACCGGCAAGCTACAACAGAATCAATACGACTCGGGCATATGGATAACGAACATGAAACGTCCGTGGACCATGGCAGCAAAGATACTCACTTGAACGATGCCCATGAATTGGGCTTCTCTGAGGTGTACGGAGAGCGACTCTCCGGGGACGAGGACACCACAAACATTATCAAGCACCGCCCGGCCGCACCGGTAGTACTTTTTATGGGGGGGTAGACCGGCAACCTGCGACGGAATCAATACGACTCGGGCATTTGGATAACGAACATGCAACATGGCAGAAAGGATACTCACTTGAACGATGCCTATGACGTGAGCTTCTCTGAGATGCTCGGAGAACGATGCTCCGGGGACGGGGACACCACAAACATTATCAAGCACCGCCCAGCCACACGGGTAGTACTTTTTATTTATGAGGGGGTACAGCGGCACAGCTGCAACGGAATCAACACGACTCGGGTAAATGCATAACAAACATGCAATGGTCCGTGGACCATGGCAGCAAAGATACTCACTTGACGACACCATATATGAAGTGGGCTCTCTGAGGTGCACAGAGAACATCTATGCCCATGGATGACGCACGATCGAGACGGCTGCACCGTATGGATAACAAACATGCGATGGTCTGTGGACCACGGCAGCAAAGATACTCACTTGGCCAATAAGCCTGCTGTCGCATGCACTGCGATATATGATAGTTGGGGAAAGCGATCCGTCGTATGTATGGGGGGAGTGGTGAGTACTGGGTCTGTATTGGAGGGGTGGTCAGTCCTTGGTCTGCTTTTATCTCGTTTTCGGTTCTGCTTGCACCGCCTTTGGGTCTGCCCGCAGTTTCACAGCTTTCCATTCTCAAAGTGGTGAAACCTTCTTTCGTATACACCAGTGACGAGCACGTCGTGGTCGGCACGGAGCTCATTTCCGCCCGTTAAGGTTGTTTAAACGCATGGCATCCTAGAACGCCGCAGAGACACCTATTTCGATTGGCTCCAAGTCCCTACCCACGCACAGCTTACCTGGCCTTCCGATGGAAGTACCAGCAGCTCAGCAATGATATTATGCTCGAACGGGCAGGACCGCACCTGGTCTTATGGCACTTGCGCGGTACAGCTGCTAGTACATACCCTGCACGGTCCGATGTCGTGCTGGTCGGAGTTGGCCAGGTGCGCGCGTGTTGATGGATTGATGGATTGATGCACGATATTGCACATATTTTTTTTCAGTACGCCCACACTCGCAAGCTCGTACATACATGCCCACGTTTTCCTGCTTCCACAGGTCACACGTGTCAGCGCCACAAACGTCCGCTAACTACGACGATGAACGCGGGAACTTTCCGCGGCATAATACCTCCACTCTAACGGGTCCTATTTTCCATCCTGTGAATGAATGAAAATTTGTTGGCGTCCAACCGCACAGGTGAGGGCTGCAAGACTCGTTCAACTCTCGGAATGTGTCATGTCGTCGACAGACGCGTATACGCTTGCGCTTGACTACATAAGGAACTTTTCTTGACAGGCCTCCAGCTGTTTCCATCACAAGATCTGGAGCGTCGAGCACAGTTCTGGATTCACGCCGCTAACACCTGGTCGGACCCACAGATCCGTCGTATTCGTCGTAGTTGGCCTCGTGTTAAAACAGAGTTACAATGGAGCTTTACGTATGACAGTGACAATGTGCGTGTACATACGTGCCATGGTGGTGAAGTGAACGAGGGATAAGGCGGTGAAACGGCAAGCACGACACACAGGAGCACTGGATGAAGCTATGTACATTTACATCATGGCAACGCGATGTCTGCGTTCCAGACCGCAAGCAAAAAATTAGAACTGGGGTCTGTACTGGAAGAAAACGTGGGCGTAGATACACTGGATGGCGTCGTATCGCATGCAGTTTACTCGCGCTTCAAAAGATATGTAGAAGCATGAAAACCTGACGTGAGCGGGCTGTCAGTTCAACGGCTGGCTAAGGCAGTGACGTGGATAGGTGGGGGAGAATACCGGGGGGCGGACGAGGGGGGGGACGGGCGCAGACGCATCTACCCCGGCAGAAGTCGAGGGGAGGGTATTCCACTAGAACAGTTTGGGTGAGCAATGATAAGATATCAGAGGTTGAAACGTCATGCTTCAAACATGTTGTTGCGGCGTTCGTCACGACACCACAAAAATGCAACCCAATTCGGATGGAGAACTTGCGTGAAAAAAAAAGTTAGCATCCGTTCACCTGTACCAGACGGACTGGGCATGAATCCGGACATGTTGGGTATTTCGCTGACCTGCCGCAGAGCAAAGCGGTCTCAACTCAGTGGGAGTGGTGGACGACTTTGCAGCCTTAACACAGCAACGAACCCGGTACCATTAACGACAACGCGTTCTCAGTGGCGTATTCCCGGTTCAAATGAAACGTACGACGTCACACGGCATGAGGCACAGCATACATTATCGACGCCCACAATCGACTTCTTATGTCGAAGTTGTCGCAGTATCATGGTTCGTGCTGCTGGACCCCCCCTCTGTGCATTGTCCACAGCAAAAGACTGCGCATCTAGATGTCCTCCTGCAATTTGGGGTAAGTGTGCTGCTCGATCGCAGTCATCCCAACCCCATCAGGATAGATAACAACGCCAGAGGCTATCACCTCAAAGTGCATTGGAATCCACGGAGATAATCAGCATCACGTCGAAGGGCTGCGTTGTGGGTGTCCTACACGCACGCACGCGCTTGTTGGCCACCATCAGTAGTAAGCAGGATGATTCATACTCGCACCGGAACGACAGCGATGCCATCCTATCAACACCCGTCTTCGCCGACGGTTATCACAAACCAGTGATTCAAACGAGATTTCAACCATAAGCACTTTGGACCATCTGATCAAGGCGGGAAAAAAGTCCCTCTACGTTACCTGCCAAAAAAATGGGGACGAGAGAGGAATTGATGGGTAACGAGGATCGCCGCCAGATTATTTGGTCGACCCGCTCCACGAAGTTGAGAGCACGCCGTATGTCCTGGGGACTCAAGTTACCGCGAGTATTCGGCGAAGATTTGAGAGGGGCAAAACTAGGATCTCCAGAAAGTAAAGGCGAACATTCGTTATACTTGCGATGACCTATCCAGGAGGTCAGACATGATACCCACCTACAAGGGGAGAACACCTGCGGTCAATGCTCGTCTTGCCTCTTCCTCGGAGAGTCGGGCGACTTCTGCAGCGATGCCATCATTACCTTCATGCTTTGGACCATAATCAAAGCCTCCTTCGGTGGAGATTTGACGTCCAGTCTCCGTTCCGTCCTGCACGGCGGTGGCGGGTCCTCGTAGATCAGATGGAACTGTAGCATCTCTACAAGTCTTAGAATCGTGGGCTCCGAACGCTACCTTCTGTGTCGTCTTACGTTTCCATCCTTTGAGTTCCTTCCCTGTCCCCAACCTCACTGCCACCAACTGTTGCAATTCGTCATACCGCCGGCGAAGAGCGCGTCGTTCAACTGGTCGAATGAAAATGGCGTGATCAGAATATCGCAACGCGGTGGCACATCGTTCGAGGGAACTGCGCCGTCTACGTCAGGATACTCGCTTCTGTCTGGTCATGAATCTTGTACGGAGGCAGTAATGGGGTTCTCTTTCGAGGTATTCGTGTCCCCAACCTGTTGGCGTTAACAAAGACGATAAGAATAGAGGGTAAAATTGTCGTAGAGCAGACGTACAATATGTATCTCGCCGATTGACCACGTCGGTTGGTGCGCCTCCACCGAGGGAGTCCACCACCTGTCGATCCGGCTCGCCAGTTCCAACAGATATCCCTCCTTGACTCTCTGCATGGTCCTTTTCTTCAAACATAGTGCATATCTTCTGAAAATCAAGTCTTCCGGATTGGTCTCTGAGCGCAGCTCCTTCCGCCGTAACTCGAGCCCGCGGAACGGTAGAAGTACTCAGCGGTGCATCGTCTATTCCGTCAGGTGTCAAGAGATCTATGAGGGCTTCGAAGGCCTCGTTGGGAACGCCGTCTGAGGTCTGCTCGCCTGTAGAAATCGAGGGCGTCGGTATCGAAGGAGAGGTCGTGGCGGTATCAGTATTTCTTGACGTTTCGGTCCTTCTGTAACAGTTCAGTAGAATGTCGACGACATCTACAACGGGCTTGTTGTAGTTGACGTTGCTTTGCTTGCGAAGGCGTTGAAGCGATCGATACCGACGCGGTCACGTGCAGGCACGCTACTCCTGGCACGTGACATACAACCATTGTATGTAGACTCTTTCAGATACTATCCGCCCTTTTACCTTCCTTGCAGAACCCCCCCCCCCCTTTGACTTTTGTACGTGGACAAACTTCGATAAGGTGACCAGTAATTGCGATGTGTAGACATCTTGCAGTCGACGATCACCTGGTCTCTCACTTGCTCTCTCAAGGCTTTTTGTTCCCAATGCAGTGCTATCGCAATCACCGCCACTGCTCTATCCCTCGGCAGCTGTACCGATACATCTGTGGCGTCTTGTGCACCTCAGTTATGATCTAACAGCGCACGTACGCGAGTAACGAGCAGGTTTTGAAGCATCGTGCCCGTAGGCTATCTACACTTGGTAGTCATCGTCTTCGGTGAGGATTCCACAACGATGAGAGCAAGCCTCGCCGAGGACGTCCTTGATCAATTCCAGCTCGTCGATGATTTTGTGAGGGAGCTTTGGTGAGCTGTCCTTGACAATTGACAGCAGTGTCCTGTTGGAGACTGCGTACACCCGTTGGTCGGGTAAGCCACCTTTCTTCGGTTTTTCTTGATGTGCCCACGACGAATCGTCCGTGGGCACTACGGAACCCTGACTCGCGCACAGCTGCGACGTCATAATCACTCTCTTGCTCATCCTTGTTGTGGATGCGTATGTCCGCTTTCGAGCGGACGTTATATGTGGGGATTTAGAACCTCATACATTTCGTCAAGGCCGCGATGTCTGTCTAGGTGAAGAGAATGTCGAGGTTCCCTCGACTCCTTGGATCGAGTCGACGAAATAATTTGGGGGCGACCTTCGTTACCCACCAATTCCTTTCTCAAGCCCATTTTTTTGGCAGGTAACGTAGAGGGACGTTTGTCCCGCCTTGAGCTTTGGGAGAGGATGGTCCGAAGTGTTAGTGCTTGAAACCTTGTTTGAATCAGTGGTTTGCGATAACCGTCGGCGGAGACGGGTGTTGATAGGGTAGCATCGTTGTCGTTCCGGTACGAGTATGAATCATCCTGCTTACTACTGACGGTGGCCAACAAGCGCGTGCGTGCGCGTAGGACGCCTACAACGCAGCCCTTTGACATGATGCGATTACCTCCGTGGATTCCATTGGACTTTGAGGTGATAGCTTCTGGCGTTGTTATCATCCTGATGGAGTTGGGGTGGGGAAACCGATAGCACTCGATTGTCACGATGACCGTGATCCAGCAGCACGCTTACCCTAAATTGCAGGAGGATATCTAGATGCGCAGCCTTTTGCTGTGGGAAATGCAGAGACGGGGGTTCCAGCAGCACGAATAATACTGCGACAACTTCAACATAACAAGTCAACTGTGGGCGTCGATAATGGTCCGTTGTATGCTGTGCCTCATGCCGTGCGACGTCGTACGTTTCATTTGAACCGGGGATACGCCACTGAGAACGCGTTGTCGTTGATGGTACCGAATCCGGACATGTTGGGTATTTCGCTGGCGTGCCACAGCAAAGCGGTCTCAATCGATGGGAGTGGTGGATGACTTTACAGCCTTAACACAGCAACGAATGCATGCCCAGTCCCTTCTGTTACTGGTGAACGAATGCTAACTTCGCTCTGACACTTTGTGGAAAGTGACCCGCCTATACTCCGCATTGCCAATCCGGGCAATCAGTCCCTTGTTTTTTTTTGTCACGCAAGTTCTCTATCCGAATCGGGTTGCGTTTTTGTGGTGTGTCCATCGCGACGGACGAGGCAACAACATGTTTGAAGCATGACGTTTCAACCTCTGATACCTTATCATTACTCACCCAAACTGTTCTAGTGGAATACCCTCCCCTCGACTTCTGCCGGGGTAGATGCGTCTGCGCCCGTCGCCCCCCTCGTCCGTCCCCCGGTATTCTCCCCCACCTATCCATGTCACTGCCTTAGTCAGCCGTTGGACTGACAGCCCGCTCACGTCAGGTTAACATGTTTCTACATATCTTATAATGATGCGCGAGTAAACTGCATGCGATACGACGCCATCCAGTGTATCTACGCCCACGTTTTCTTCCAGTACAGACCCCAGTTCTAATTTTTTGCTTGCGGTCTGGAACGCAGACATCGTGTTGCCATGATGTAAACGTACATAGCTTCATCCAGTGCTCCCGTGCGTCGTACTTGCTGTTTCACCGCCTTATCTTCCCCACCATGGCACGTATGTACACGCACATTGTCACTGTCATACGTAAAGCTCCGTTGTAACTCTATTTTAACACGAGGCCAACTACGACGAATACGACGGATCTGTGGGTCCGACCAGGTGTTACTGGCGTGAATCCAGAACTGTGCTCGACGCTCCAGATCTTGTGATGAAAACAGCTGGAGGCCTGTCAGGAAAAGTTCCTTATGTAGTCAAGTGCGAGTGTATACACGTCTGTCGGCGACACGACACATTCCGAGGACTGAAAGAGTCTTGCAGCCCTCACCTGTACGGTCGGACGCCAACAAATTTTTCATTTATTCACAGGATGGAAAATGGGACCCGTTAGAGTGGACGTTTTACGCCGCGGAAAGTTCCCGCGTTCATCGTCGTAGCTAGCGGACGTATGTGGCGCTGTGTGAACTGTGTCCGCGGGGAAACAAGGAAAAGTTGGCATTCTGCACGTGGAAGTGGACGTACGAGCTTCCGAGTGTGGGCGTCCTGAAAAAAATATGTGCAGTGCCATCAACACGCGCACCTGCCACCACATATTTCGAGTATAAATAATGGCCGAGTTCAGCCTATCGTTCACTTTCCCCACAGACTATGAACTCATCAACGAGCAACCCCTACGAGCTCGTCGTCCGCTGCGACCCAATTGGCGGTCCCGCCTTGACTGATACCGCTCCTCGTGATGGCAACATTCAGTATGTCTGCGTTTTTCCTTGTATCATCTCTGTATGCTCACGCACGTTCCCACCTTCTCACCCCCCCGTACGCGTTCACAGTGGTACTTGTGCTTATCCTCTGGATAAGTCATCGCTGTCGCTGGCCTCCCGTATTCGACGGGTGCAGGTGCATGCTGCCCGGTCCGATTTATTTCGCAGTCGATCCAGGGTGAACCTCCGACGTGATCCCAGGATGAGCCCATCAGCCATACACCTCCACGCTTCGAATACGGGAGGCCAGCGACAGCTCGGCCAAGTGAGTGTTCGTTATCCAAATGTCCGAGTCGTATTGATTCTGGTGCAGGTTGCCGGTGTACCCCCCCATAAATTGTACAACCGGTGCGGCTGGGCGGCGCTTGATAATGTTTGTGGTGTCCCCGTCCCCGGAGCATCGTTCTCCGTGCATCTCAGGGAAGATCGCGTCATAGGCATCGTTCAAGTGAGTATCTTTTCTGCCATGTTGCATGTTCGTTATCCAAATGTCTGAGTCGTATTGATTCTGGTGCAGTCTGCCGGTGTACCCGCCCATAAACTGTATTACCAGTGCGGCTGGGAGGCGCTAAATAATGTTTGTGGTGTCCTCGTCCCGGAGAATCGTTCTCTGTGCACCCCAGAGAAGCTCACGTCATAGGCATCGTTCAGGTGAGTATCTTTCCCGCCACTGTCCAAGGACAGTTGTGTGTTCGTTATGCATATGCCCGAGTTTATTGATTCTGGTGCAGTTAGCCGGTCTACCCCTCATAAAAAGTACTACCGTTGCAGCTGGGCGGTGCTTGATAATGTTTGTGGTGTCCACGTCCCCGGAGAATTGTTCTCTGTGCACCTCAGAGAAGCTCACGTCATAGGCATCAGTATCTTTGTTGCCATGGTCCACGGAATGTTGCATGTTCGTTATGCATATGCCCGAGTCGTATTGATTCTGGTCCACTTTGCCAGTCTACCCTCTTATAAAAAGTACTACCAGTGCGGTTGAGTGGAGTTTGATAATGTTTGTGGTGTCCTCGTCCCCGGAGAAGCTCACGGGGTCTTTGGCAATGACAAGACGGTGTTCAAGTGTCAATGGGTAGAGTGTGGTTTGGAAATGAATAAGGAGAGAGTTGGTCGGCATGTCACTGAAGCGCACCTCTCACATAGCCATGTACCCTTGCACCTACTGCGGGGAAGTATTCTCGCGCAAGAACACTTTGAACCGTCACGTACGGAAGAAGCACCTGACCATCCCACGCTCACAAGCTGTAACACATAGTTGTATTTGCTGGGATATTGGGGTATGTCGACTCTGTCATGATACCCATACTATTGTATCATTTCGCCACTCCTCTCTCCCAGTCGGTTCCGAGTCGCGTGAGTCTATCGTCTGGGGAGAACATCACCATACGTCGGCCGGTCGTTCGTGCACCGGAAGCCCGGGAGGGGGAGTGGGCCAAGTCGACATGTACGCTCTAGAGTCTTCGATTGTCCACCGCCAACCATGTGGACGAGATCCTACAACTCGTACTTCCATTCGTTCGACGATATATGTGTTGGTTAAGGGATCGCCGCGGAACCTATCTTGCGGAGTTTGTTCCGCGAGGCTTAGTGCGAAACCAGTAAAAGAGCCGTGGACTACTACAGCAAGTTGCAAAACGATAGACCAGATCTGACCAAAACTTACATAGGTGCTTTTGTTTAGTTGTGGGGCTCAGTGACGTGAAGCCAAACAATGTCGGTCAGTCATGTGAGCGCGGGATTACCAAAACGAGCAACTGAGGGCGCGAGCCGTGCTGAGTGGAGACAACTGGAACACCTGAATATTGACTGTTTCGCAACTTATACCAGTAGCTATATTTCTCATGAGCTTATTAGAGTCTACATTGTAACCCACTGCTGCTTCACAGCTTCTGGAACGTGTAGAAGATTGCCTGGCATCAGGACCGTGTTGTGGCCACAGCGATGTGAGTAGGTCTGCACTGCATGACCCTCAGTTGCTCGTTTTGGTAATCCCGCGCTCACATGACTGACCGACATTGTTTGGCTTCACGTCACTGAGCCCCACAACTAAACAAAAGCGCCTATAGACTCCCTCAAAGTTAAATTCTGAAAGCAAAAAAGTAACGTACACGTGAGGTTGAGCTACGCAATTTGTGTGGGAAATGAACAGCGCCGACTGAAAATTGTAACTCCGCTACTCCCCCAAAAAAGGCAATAGCTTATCTAATGCGTGCCACTAAGTCTCGTGTGGCCGCATTTTCCCTTATCCCCCAAAAAGGGTAATTGCTTATCTAATACTCACTCGCTCGCAACCAAGTCTCGTGTAGCCGCATTTTCCCTTATCCCCCAAAAAGGGTAATTGCTTATCTAATACTCGCTCGCTCGCAACCAAGTCTTGTGTGGCTGTACTTTTACTGATCTGCTTATCAATTGAGAGATAAAAAGGGCTGTCCAAGCAGCAAAACAACTGATAACTGCCTACCCCATCATGCCTAGGATCCTTGAGCGTCAAGAACTCTTAGCTGTCCTCCAACAGGCCAGGGATCACTTTGGACTTCTACAGTATTTGGATATTCTTCATGTAGCACTGCAAGATGCTGAAAGATCAGACTCTGAGAGCTCAAGTGGATCAAGTGGAAGTGTATCCCATTCAGACAGCAGCACTGACATGACCTCCTCCCCATCTTCTGGATCTGCAAGTTCTGGGACCTCCTCTGATCTGATGGAGCACTTGATAACTAGTACAGTTCTTTTCTCTGGATTCCAAGATGCTATTGCTGCTCTCCAGGATGAAGTCACCAAAACACGTATTCTCAATAACCGACCAAGCCCCAGCTGCTCCCCCCAGCTCCACCTTCTTGATGAGTGGAAAATTGACCACCCTCATCTCTTTCGATGCAAACTCCAAGTCTGCCCTGAGGTCTTCTCTTCACTTGTGGACAAGTTTGAACAACACCCCATCTTCCATAACAATTCCAACAACCCTCAGCTCCCTGTCCCTATCCAGCTTGCAATTTTCCTTAATGCTGCAGGGCATTATGGGAATGCTGCCACATCTCAGGATATGGCAGAGTGGGCCGGTGTTTCAGTTGGGACTGTCCATAATTGCTACAAACGGGTGATGGTTGCCATTCTGCATCATCATGATGAGGTAATTCATTTCAACCCTGAAAACCCAGAGGACAGAAGGGAAAAGGAGATGGCAAAGAGGTATGTGGAGGAGAGGACATGTCCTCAGTGGAGAGGGGGATATTTGTGTGTGGATGGAACACCTTTTAATTTATATCAGAAGCCTGGCTTGCATGGAGAGGGATTTTTTGACAGAAAATCCAACTATTCCCTTTCCAATCAGGTGAGTATTCATGCCTTGATGATGACATATATTCACTTCTACCTAGGTCATCATCTTTCCCCATAATCTTCAAATCGTGGATTATGTCATTGGTGTTCCTGGCAGTCTCCATGATGCCAGTGCCTTCCAGCATACCCAGTGTGCTCGGTCACCTGAAAAATTCTTTGGTGACAATGAATGGCTCTGGGCTGACTCAGCTTATGGCTGCCAGAAGTGGTGCATTGTCCCATACAAGAGACCTGCTTCAGGTCACCTGACAAGAACACAGAAGACTTTTAACTATCATCTATCAAAGGTTTGTAAAGTCCCTTTTATCTGGCACATACTCACCTGTCATGGGAAGATACGTGTTCGATCTGAACACTTCTATGGTTCTCTCAAAGGGCGTTTTCAATCCCTGAGAGAACTCCGAATTCAAATACAAACCCCAGAGGACTTGGAGTATTGCAATGCATGGGTGAGAAGTTGCCTGGTTCTCCACAACATGATTATCAAAATTGAGGAGAGCCTTGGGCTTGCAATATCAGCTGAGGAATTTGCTGAAACTTATCCCCCCTCAGAGGAGGATGGGGAAGGTGAGGATGCAGATGAGGATGAAGGTGGTCAGGGAAATTACATTGGATCAGAGGGCCAAAGGTTTAGAGAGGGGCTTTTAATCAAATTGCTTCAGCACTTACAGTAGTGACACAAAGGCCTACACTGTAGATATATTTTGTTTCTCTTTATCTTGATTTCTATTCTCAACCCTCAAGGGAAACAGTTGGAATCCACTCAGACAAATCATATATTCACACTAGTCTACAGTGTGAATGTACAGCTAGTAAGGGGGGGGGGAATACAGCATACAGTGACAAGAATTGAATGGGGGAACAGGGGGGGGGAAGGGGGGGAACAGACAATACATCATCAAATGATAATGACGATACGATCAAACACTGTGGTCAGACGAATGAATGTCAGTGAAATTAGAGGTACCTCGACTCTCACCACCAGCTACACCCTTCTGCAATGCGAGGGCCTGAACCCGCAGTTTCTCGAGCTCAATCTCCAACTTCACCCTCTCAAGCTCTCGGGCAGCCATCACTTCTTTGTGCGTGAATTTCTCGCGCTGAATCGAGAGTTGGTGTTGACGTTCTGCGTCACGGTCGGACATCCTCTCTTGTGTCTTCCAATAGTTGAAATCGATGCGGTGGCGCTTAACCTCCGACCGTTCGTTCTGTGCCTGATGAAATCGTTCGACAAAAGTTTTTGAGGCGGACTCGAGACTAGTTGACATCCTATCAGCGGGGGTCTCACGTGCGCGCTTCCGGGACGGCTTGGACGATGACGGCTGTGGGTCACTGTCGTCTGATGGTATGGGGGATGGTATGGGGCTGGTGGGCAGCGACGAGACACGGAGCGTAGAAAAAAAATTAGATGTAGCAATGTCCGAGTCAGAGGAATCATCCCTGTTCACAGGCGCTGATCTCGGCGCAGAGAGCCACTCCCGGTTGGCAGAAGGACGTGAAGGTTGAAGTTTGGGGTGGGGGAAGGTCATCGGAGGGGGGGGGGTCGTCATTTAAACTCACTGTTTCGAGAATTCTCGACAGCCGGGAATGCATAACTGCAGGGGGGGGAGTGGCAGCAAGCGACAGTCGGTCGCCATCAGAGACAACGCGATGAGAAGGTGCGATGGCAAGCGATGATGGTTTGGAGGTGGAGCGCGGGGGGGGTGATGGGATGGCTAGCGAAGATTGATCGATGGCAGGAATGGGCGATCGAAACACAAGCGGAGATGGCGAAGGAACGAAAGGGGGGGGGGGTCATCCACACTCATCGATGCGGAACTGCCTACAAATGATTCATTAGCGGCACCTAAAAAACCTTCATCGGGTATTTCTCCATCTTCGAACTCATGCGATGGGGGTGGTTGGCTTGGTAAACGGGACTTGGGATCGGCTGCCAGGGGGGGCGTCTGCCATAGCTTGAAAAGCTCGACCGCACGAACAGAAAAATTCTGCCCGCTGTAAAGTTTGTTAGATGGGGACCTGGGGGTATGCCTGAGGTCTCCTAGAGTGAAAGAGAGGGGTCAGTTCGACCCAAGGGGGCTTGAGGTGCTTGGTAGAGAGTCAAAAGGGTGGGAAGAAGCTAGAAACGCGCCCTGAAACCCAAATGAAGTCGAGATAACGTCTAGAGAGAGTGTCTGATAAGGGAGAATGATATTCCGAGGCCTCCGGCCTTCGAATTCCGTCTTACTTTCGTCTGGGATCAAGTCTATGTTATGTTACTAAGCAAGTACAATGTACAGTAAGTGCAAGGGTTGGCTTACATAAGCCAAAATGCGTCCAAATACTAAGTAAAAAAAGAGGTAAGGTAAAGATAAAAACAAAACTGTAAGTAGGAACAAGGAAATATACCAATTATCCTAGTAGGGAGGATTCCCTCCCTACACCGCTATCGGCAGAACTCCAGGTGTTGTTGTATGCGGGATTTGTGCACCACCATCCATGGAGATCAGCCCACCACGGGAACTCCTTCTGGATCGTATCTGACAGATATTAGTCTACCTACAACATAGGGTAGGAAAGTAGGGACGTACCGATTATATTCCTAGTTCTTTCACCACTTATCAACTCCTCGTAGGTGCGTCCAGCACCCGTCTGCCCCAGAAGCGCATTCTGCTTCCGGTACTTAGATTTCAAGCTGTAATTTTTAGATAAAAAATACCAATAACGAGAGAGAAACGTACACATCAAGACGATCCGAATTGAACTTGCAAACACACCCGGATTCGCCTGAGCAAGGAGCCGAAACTCCTCGGTCTCATCGTGCATCAGCAAATCACAAAAAATGCTCCAGTTTGCCACAGAGTTTGTTATGGTTCACAGTACCCTACAGTATTGTACAACATTCCAGAGTGTCCAGTTACCCAGTCTCACAGCAACATCTTGCCACAGTGCACTACAGGATGCCCAGAGCACCCCAACACCACAGACCTCCCAGGAGCACAGCCACAATGAGAACAAAAGTTGTAGCCCATGATCACAGGACCATGGGAATATGCTTATCTCATTGATATGCCCAAAAATGGGTGAGAAAAATGCAAAATACAAAAAGAATTGATGTCTTCAAAAAATTAATTTCAAATATGTCATAATGAAAGTTGTAGTGCCTGACTAGAGGACCCCAGAGGTATGCTTATCTCATCCATACCTGCAAAAATGATTGAGATAGAGGCAAAATACAATTGATGTAGTGTAGTGTACATTTGTATTACCAAAAGTGTAGTGTTGTGGCGCATTTTTGATTACCTAATGAGTGTAGTGTATTGATTAGCAAAAGTGTAGTAAAGTCCGCATTTTTGACTACCAAATAAGTGTAGTGTTTTGTAATGTTTGATTAGCAAAGTGTGGTGTAGATGTGTATTACCAAAAGTGTAGTTAAAGTCCGCTTTTTTGACTACCAGATAAGTGTAGTGTTGATTAGTGTTTTGATTAGCAAAGTGTAGTGTAGATGTGTATTACCAAAAGTGTAGTAAAGTGCGCATTTTTGACTACCAAATAAGTGTAGTGTTTTGTAGTGTTTGATTTGCAAAGTGTAGTGTAGATGAGTATTACCAAAAGTGTAGTAAAGTTCGCTTTTTTCACTACCAAATAAGTGTAGTGTTTTGTAGTGTTTGATTAGCAAGTGTTGTGTAGACTTTTGATTAGCAAATGTGCAGTTAAGTCCGCTTTTTTGACTACCAAATAAGTGTAGTGTTTTGTAATGTTTGATTAGCACAGTGTAGTGTAGACTATTGATTAGCAAAAGTGTAGTAAAGTCCGCATTTTTGACTACCAAATAAGTGTAGTGTTGATTAGTAATTGATTAGCAAAGTGTTGTGTAGAGTATTGATTAGCAAAAGTGTAGTAAAGTCCGCATTTTTGACTACCAAATAAGTGTAGTGTTGATTAGTAATTGATTAGCAAAGTGTCGTGTAGAGTTTTGATTAGCAAAAGTGTAGTAAACTCCGCTTTTTTGACTACCTAATAAGTGTAGTGTTTGATTAGTAAAGTGTAGTGTAAATTTGTATTACCAAAAGTGTAGTGTTGTGGCGCATTTTTGACTACCAAGTAAGTGTAGTGTTTTGTGATGTTTGATTAGCAAAGTGTACTGTAGATTTCTATTACCAAAAGTGTAGTGATGTGGCGCATTTTTGATTACCAAGTAAGTGTAGTGTTTTGTGCTGTTTGATTAGCAAGTGTAGTGTACATTTGTATTACCAAAAGGGTAGTGTTGTGTAGTGTTTGATTAGCAAAGTGTAGTGGACAGCTGTATTACCAAAAGTGTAGTATTTTGTAGTGTAGTGTCCGCTTTTTTGACTACCAAATATTTGTAGTGTGACTAGGAAATGTACAGTAGTGTTGATTAGCAAAAAAGCGTAGTCATGATTAGGATTGTTGTGTAGTGGGCACAGCCACTAATGCCTCGAAATTTTGCAAAGTCACAAAAATACCCAAAAACGCGATATAGTGGACACCAAAACTCATGCCTTTTGCGCAAGTGGCCAAAGCCGACCAAACAATGGCCAATTCCTACTATAGGGTAGTGTATGCCACTAGCCCACTACTACCACACATTTGATTACCCACAAGTGTAGTGGTAGTAGAAAAAAGCGTAGTACTATTAGGAAAAAGCGTAGTACTATTAGGAAAAAGCGTAGTAGTACTAGTAAAAAGCGTAGTAGTATTAGCAAAAAGCGTAGTAGTATTAGTAAAAAGCGTAGTAGTATTAGCAAAAAGTGTAGTGGTACTAGTAACAAAGGTAGTAGTATTAGTAAAAAGTGTAATACTATTAGCATCTTATGTGGTAGTACTTGACTTTGAATATATTACTACTTTTGACTTGATTTCTGTTTGATGGAGTGATAAGCCTATTACCTGTTACGATACGTACTCTTTTCTTTTTCTTTCTTTTCTTTTCATCTTATCTAATCTCTCTTATCTCATCTTATCTCTTCTCTTATCTATGGACTCACCCAGACCTTGGCCATGTGCTTGCCATGTGGCTCAGGCCTAGGCCGGTCCAGACCATGATGTCATAGTGATGTCACTGTGATGTCATGCCTTATGTCTTCCTCATGTATGCCTCACCTCTACCTCATGTACAGTAGTATATATACCCAACACAATAGCCCAGCTAGCCCCAAGCTAGTTCATTTGGGTTTCGTCCCTACCTGCTTCTAAGTCCTCTTCTATCCTCTCGTCTTCGTCCTCGCCTTCGTCTTCATCTAGCTTCGGTGTAGCGAGCCCGTGACTTCGAGTCTAGGGTCGTAACACTTGAACTAGCTTCTTTACTGTCACCCGCTCGCTGAGCAAACCCGGACTCCAGGGTTAAGGAGAACGTCGCAGCCGGACTCCAGGCTTAAAGGAGGATCTTTCTCAGGATTCCACGCCACGCCTCGTTCTACCGCGAAGGTTCGATCTATCGACCTCTGCCTCCACGAAACACACCCCCCTCGCCTACCCCCGAACTCGTCTACCCTTCTCGAACCCTGTCCGAAGATCCAAACCTCGGGACCCCACCCCCGCTCCCTGCCAACTTCGGTCTTCCTGACGAAGAAGGAGCTCGCCTCTTCACACACCCCCTGATCCCGCCCCACAATCAACTTTACCAAGGCATCTTCGACCCCGCTCCCCACCCTCGCTTCGACAACCTCGACGAGCAACTCTACGAAGACATCTTCGGTCATCCTGCTCCCCCGCCTCGCCGCTACAACCTCCGCCCCCGCCACCTCATCAACAAACCCTACCGCCACCCCGTCATAGTCAGCCGCTATGGACCAAGGTGGTAACCAACAACAGCAACCCCCGCCCAACCCTCTCCTCGTCGACCCCGATGTCCAGGCGCTCATCGGCGCTATCACCGCCCACGTCACTACCTCTGTGGCCCAGAGTCTAATCCAGGCCAATGCACGTGCTGCCCGGGGCGATCCGGCAAAGAAAGGGGCATCCGACCCCGGAAAGTATGATGGCTCCATCTCGAGATTCGAGGAATGGTGGAGCAAGATGAAGGCGTATCTCCAGATAGCGGACTTTCCGTCGGCCTCGCAGGACTGCCTGGCAGTGTGGACCCGACTCGAAGGGCCAGTAGCAGGGGCGTATGCCCGAGCGAGAATCAATGCCTGCAAGGCAGCAAACACGTACCCCAATATGGCGGCCCTCGAGGCCGAGATCGAGGCCAAGTTCAGGCCGATCAACAACAAGGACTGGGCGAAGGCCCAACTACAAAAGATCCGACAAGGAAGCATGCGGACTGAGGACTTCGTGGCCAAGTTTGGTGCGTTAGCAATGTCTGCAGGGGCGTCTGACGACTACGCCATCTTTATGCTCGAACGGGCCATGCGCCCTGACATATTACAGCAAATCTTCGTGCAAGGAAAAAGGAAGGCTACCCTCGCCGAGTACGTAGTCGAACTCCGGACCTTGGGTGGCGCCATCGAAGCCGCTCGAATGCACACCTCCTCCCGCTTCACTTTCCCATCCTCGACCTCTCGCCCCTCTCCCTCGTCAGTTGGCACCTTCGGAGGCTCTGGTATCCCAATGGAAATCGGTGCCACCTCGACTTCTCGCCCTGTCCCCTCGCACATCAAGTGCTTCTCGTGTGGGGGTAATCATTTCAAACGAGACTGTACGTCTCGGTCTCAGCAGCGTCCTCCTCCCCGCTTCCCCGCTCCCCCTCGTACCCCTTTCTCGCCCCAGCCTGCTGCTCGTCAAGCAGTACCACAAGAGGACCCTCAGCTTCGCCAACTGCAGGGGATGACCTTCGAAGAGATGCAGGCGTTCTTCTATGATAAGCATACCAACGAGATGAAAGCGCAGGGAAAAGAGTTCGGTCAGTAGAGGTTCGGGTACCTACTGGCCAGGCATGTAATCGGTTCTCGGTCTTGGACACTTACGACACACAGGAGTTATTTAATGTGTCTACTTCGTGCGCAGAGGAGTCCACTACTGGCTCGGCCCCGCACGTTAAAAATGGGGTGCTTAATTCCTCGTGCTATGAAAATACAAAAAAATGTGACCAACCGAAACCAGAAACCCCGAAGGACGCTAAAGTTAGAACTGTGGGCTGCAAGCCCGAGTTGGAGTTAGAAGTGACATTGGAAGGGAGAAGTAGGAAGTGGCAGACAAGGGCGTTGGTGGACTCAGGGGCAACTGACACGTTCCTGGACAAGAAGTGGGCCGATGAAAACAAGATACCCCTCCTCCCCCTCGAAAGGACAGTCTCAGTCTACAACGTCGATGGCACCAAGAATCGAGATGGGGATATCACCCATGTAGCGCCTCTCGTAATGAACTTCGATGGACACAGAGAGCACATCTGGGCACAAGTCACTACCCTCGGTTCTCACCCACTTGTCCTCGGCTATACGTGGCTTCGACAACACAACCCTGTAGTCTCGTGGGTTGACAAGACTGTTAAAATGACCCGATGCCCTCGCGAGTGCCATGACCTTGCACCGTTATCGAAGCAGGAGAAGAAGGAGGCAAATGACATGGAGTACTTACATCCGAAGCTCCGCTCGACGTGGTCTCGATCTGGCACTGTCGAAGAACTTGTTCCAAGGGAGTACCATCGGTATCTAAAAGTATTCTCGAAGGAGTCGTCAGAACGAATGCCACTGAGAAAACCCTGGGACCATGCCATCGATCTCAAAGACACGTTTACCCCCAGGAGAGGTCGCCTCATTCCCCTTTCCATCGATGAACAAAAGGAGGTCTCGGATTTCATTGACGATCAGACCAAGAAAGGCTACATCCGACCCTCGAAATCTCCCCAGACCTCCCCTGTCTTCTTTGTCCCCAAAAAGGATGGCCGAAAGTGTATGGTCCAGGACTACCGTTACCTCAACGAGCATACTGTGAAGAATGCGTACCCCCTCCCCCTCATATCGCAGCTCGTTGATAAGCTCAAGGGGTGCAAGCTTTTCACAAAGATGGACCTATGGTGGGGCTACAACAACGTTCGAATCAAAGAAGGTGATGAGTGGAAGGCAGCCTTCGTCACCCATAAGGGGTCCTTCGAGCCCCTCGTCATGTACTTCGGACTCTGCAACTCTCCTTCGACCTTCCAAAATATGATGAACGATATCTTCGGAGACATGGAGGATGTCGTGGTCATCTACATCGACGACATCATGATCTTCACGAAAACGGACAATGAAGAGGAACATGATCGGATCGTGTTGGAGGTACTTCAACGCCTCGAAGAGAATGACCTCTTCGTAAAACCCGAAAAGTGCTTCTTTAAGAAAAGGGAAGTTGAGTTCCTGGGGATGATTGTGGGGGTTGATGGGATCAAGATGGACGAGTCCAAGGTGAAAGCTATCCGAGAATGGCCGACCCCCACCAAGGTTAAGTCGGTCAGGGCCTTCCTTGGCCTGGCAAACTTCTACCGTCGCTTCATCAAGGACTTCGCCCGCATCGCTCGCCCACTTAATGACCTCACAAGGAAAGACCAGCCCTGGACCTGGCAGGAAGAGCAGCAGCGTTCCTTCGATGTGTTAAAGGAAGCCTTCACGTCGGCTCCCATCCTTGCATTCCCTGACCAAGATAGGAAGTTCCGTCTCGAGACAGATGCATCTGACTTTGCGACTGGTGCAGTACTCTCGGTAGAGGCCCCTGATGGGCTTTGGCACCCTGTAGCCTACTACTCGCACTCCATGACCCCACCGGAACGAAACTATCAGGTCTTCGATAAGGAAATGCTCGCCATCATTCGTGTGTTGGAGACCTGGCGTCACTACCTGGAGGACACCCCTTACGAGTTCGAAATCTGGACAGACCACTCCAATCTCCAGTATTTCAAAACTGCTCAGAACCTTGATCGCAGACAAGCTCGATGGGCCCAGTACCTTTCGAGGTTCAACTACAAACTTGTCTATAAACCGGGTGCCTCTATGGCAAAGGCTGACGCTCTGTCCCGAAGGGAGGATCACGAGGTGAAAGGGGACAACCAGGAGGTGACCCTTATCGACCCCACTCGGGTTGCTGCAGTATCGGTAGGAATGGATAAAACCCTCGAAGCCATCCTAAAGGGGGCAACCTCAGCCACGACCCCACCCGAAGGATATGAGATCAGGGATGGTCTCTATGTTAAGGATAGCCGAGTTTATGTTCCCCCATCTGCAGTTCTCCCGGTGATCGAGGCACACCATAATACCCCCATCGCTGGTCACCCTGGCTGGAGTAAGACCCTCGAGCTGGTTTCACGCCACTATACCTGGCCCGCCATGTCGCAGTCTGTAAAGGACTATGTCTCCTCTTGCCACCGTTGCCAGATGTCCAAGGGTACCCGGAAACCCCCTGCAGGGAAGCTTCGCCCAAACCCAATCCCCGAGGCACCCTGGACTGACATATCTGTGGACTTTATGGATGCCCCAGAGGCTGGTGTAATGGATCGAAGATCGCCCCTGTCTTTTCATCTTATCTAATCACTGATTAGATAACCGATTAGATCTTTCAGATCTTATCTTGGGCACTTCTTCGTGCGGCTGCGTACCTAGCCCTTATCCAGCCACGATCTAGACCTCCGATTACAGATCCCTCTCTTCCCTTTCACAGTTTGAGCGCTATTTATACTTACACTCTAGAACCTAGGTCTAGTACCTGGTGATGTCATCCTGATGTCATCATGTCGTCATAGTGATGTCATCCTGACATCATCCCTGACGTCATACCCTGTGCCCCATGCCTTGAGGTCTCCTCATGGCCCCTACTTAGAGAGTATATATAGTAGGCACTTCACTGTACTAGTCCCTTAGTTCTATTCATTTTTGTCTTTGGGCGTATCCCTCTTGTCTCTGATTGAGTGACTGTACTCCTAGCCTCATTTAGGCTTTGCTGTCGTCTTCGTCAAGATCTGTGTGTCCTCCCTCCGACTTTCCCGCCGTCGTTCGTCCCTGCTTTGGTTGTTGTTGGTTTGTTTCGTTCTGTGTTCCTTCATTGGTCGCTGCTCTCGTCGACTAGTCTAGCCTGACTGTGTCACTCAAGCACGACTCGTAA
Source organism: Pisolithus albus (assembly GCA_024613165.1). Classification (NCBI taxonomy): domain Eukaryota; kingdom Fungi; phylum Basidiomycota; class Agaricomycetes; order Boletales; family Pisolithaceae; genus Pisolithus; species Pisolithus albus. The sequence continues at coordinate 283,859 of JANFAB010000078.1, forward strand.
CAGCTGGCGGGTATGACAACATCATGGTGGTGGTGGACCGTTTCTCGAAAGAGGCAGTCTTCATACCGACGATGAAGACCGTCTCGGCACTCGGCACTGCGGAACTCTTTCGAGACCACGTGTGGACCCAGCATGGCCTCCCCTCGACAGTCATCTCTGACCGGGGACCCCAGTTTGCCAGCACTTTCATGACAGATCTCTCAAAGATGCTTGGCATTAAACCCAAACTTTCCACCGCTTTCCACCCCCAGACCGATGGTCAGACCGAGCGACTCAATCAGGAGATCCAGCAGTACCTCCGGCTTTTTATAAACGATCAACAACACACCTGGCCCTCCTGGCTGAAGATCGCTCAGTTCTCATATAACTCTAAAAGGCAGGACTCCACAGGTCGCTCCCCGTTCTCTGTCACCCGCACTTATACCCCTCGCATGGGTGTGGAGCCAGCATTCTCCAAAGCCGAGGCTGCCACAAACTGTGCCTCCAATATTCGGTCAGTCATCGAGGCTACAAAAAGGGCCCTTCAGCACATGGCGGAAAGGATGGTTCAAAGTTCCGAGGCCTCACGGTCTGAAGCACCAAGATACTCAGTGGGCCAGGAGGTCTGGCTTGACACCACCCATGTCCGGGTCGATGGGCGCCCCTCGCGAAAACTCACCGAGAAGTGGATCAGTCCCTACAAGGTCCTCTCGGTCAAGCCCAACGCTGTGGAGCTCCGTCTCCCAAAGACCCTTCGCATCCACCCTGTTGTCAACGTCTCTCGGGTGAAGCCATACAAGGGACCTCTTGAGGGCCAGAAGGTTACTCGCCCTGGACCAGTGGTGGGTGTCGAGGACCGTGACGAGGAGTTCGAGGTCGAGTACATCGTGGACAGCCGCCTAAAGCGCAACAGACTAGAGTTCCTCGTCCACTGGAGGGGTTATGGGGATGAGGATCGCACTTGGGAACCTGAGTCAAATCTGAAAGGTTCCCCTGAGGTGTTACAAGACTTTTACAAATCCCACCCCTCGGCCCCTCGCAAACTTCGTGGTATCGACTCTGCCCGCTTTGCTTCACTCTTCTCCCCGTACGAAAACCTCACCACGTGCCGTTCTGTATTCTGTCGCCTGGAAGTCGACCCCTAAGGAGGGGATAGTGTTACGATACGTACTCTTTTCTTTTTCTTTCTTTTCTTTTCATCTTATCTAATCTCTCTTATCTTATCTTGAGATCTTATCTCATCTTATCTCTTCTCTTATCTATGGACTCACCCAGACCTTGGCCATGTGCTTGCCATGTGGCTCAGGCCTAGGCCGGTCCAGACCATGATGTCATAGTGATGTCATGCCTTATGTCTTCCTCATGTATGCCTCACCTCTACCTCATGTACAGTAGTATATATACCCAACACAATAGCCCAGCTAGCCCCAAGCTAGTTCATTTGGGTTTCGTCCCTACCTGCTTCTAAGTCCTCTTCTATCCTCTCGTCTTCGTCCTCGCCTTCGTCTTCATCTAGCTTCGGTGTAGCGAGCCCGTGACTTCGAGTCTAGGGTCGTAACATTACCTTGAAAGTGTAGTAGTGGTATTAGCAAAAAAGGGTAGTGGTATTAGCAAAAAAAGCGTAATGGTATTAGGAAAAAAGCGTAGTAGGGGTATTAGCAAAAAATGGTAGTGGTATTAGCAAAAAAGCGTAGTAGTTGGATTAGCAAAATATGGTAGTGGCATTAGCAAAAAAGCGTAGTAATAGTGTGGTGGGCTGGGGTTCTGGGGATCTCTGGGATTGTCTGGCCAGTCCTGGCCAAAAGGGACCAGCAGTTGAGGGATGTGTCCAGAGTGGACTAGCCTGGGGCTTCTGTGACTCTGGGTGGCTCTGTCCAGTACTGTCCAGTACAGACTAATTTGCTGATGTGCAAGAAGATCGCCTTCGCCATCCACCTGAGGTTCCCACTTAATGGCTTTTATTAGAACTACAGTCGTGATGGGTGTGTCAGTCTAATTTGGCCAGTTTGCCTTCATTCTCTGCCAGTACGAATAAATATGGAAAAACCCAGTACCTAGTATGAATAAATATGAGAAAAATATAGGTAAAACACATTGTCATCAGTGTTATGCATCCAGTACGAATAATCCCCAGTTATTACTGTGCCTTGACATGTTAACTGCTGCCGGCAATGTTGCTGTGTGCCTTTCCGCCATCCCATCAGTCCAGTACCAATAATCACCAATTACCATACTGTCTAAATGCCACCGGTGGCATGGCTGTGCACGCCTAGTCACAGCTTATCTTATATCCCGCTCAATGGCACGAATAAAGCTAGATAATTATTTGTGTCCCACCATCGCGTGACGTCAGCGTGGCTGTGTTCATTCCCGCCGCACATTGTAAATGACACCGGGGCGTGGCTGTGCACGCCCTATGTTACAGATAAATCTGGATAATTAATTGCCTCACACCCTTTTCTCCCATAGGCCGAAGTCCAGCATGAATAACTCTCGATATCCTGTAACGTCGGCACACTGGTGTGCATTCCCCACACTCCCATCCCGCCTTACATCACGAATAATTATTGAAAATACGTGTCACATGACACAATGAAAACACCGCTGTTGTTGACTTACAGAAATCGATAAGTAGTTACATCTACGCAACTACTAATATAGCTAGGCTAAGCTAGGCTGGTGTGTTAGGGGCCGTGCCCTAATTTAGAGGTCTGTAATCATCCGCAGGCATGTGATACTCCGGTATCACATGCCTGCATGTCTAGTATATAAAAATCGTCGTAGTGACTTAAGGACAGAATTGTCTTAAATTTTACACTGCGAATACCATACGGTACAGTTCGCGGGTGTGAACTAAGGCAACACAACCTTACAATTTTTTGAACTCTCGTCAAAGTATTCGCAATGAGCCGCACGGCTACCCGCGCATATGCTCGCGCAGTAAAGTTGGGCCAGAGCAAGCCGCCCGACGGAGGGGATCCCCCTCTAGACGACAATAGTCGTCGAAAGCAAAAGGGACCATCCGAGGTCCAAAGAAATGATGGGAACACGGAGGACAGGCAGCCGCCGGCCGGAAGCGCCTCCCAAGAGACGAGCGCCAGACAGCCTGGATCTGTAGCGCCGGGTGCGCATATGCCCGGAGGGTTGAATACCTCAACGACTTTGGGGAGCAGCACCGAACGAGCTGCGAGAGAGGGGAATGAGGCAGCCAGAGACTCGATGAGTCCCCTTACTCCTCAGCGCACTGAGCTAGATAACTCACGAATGTCTTCCGACCCCATGCTAGTACGAAGGACTCAGAGTCCTTCAATTGAGATATTCGAAGAAGGCGAGGAGCCTTCGAGGAGAGAGACGAATGAGAGGGATGCCCCAATCGACCCTCGCATGGCCTTCGAGGCTATGAACGACTTCCTCGAAAGTCTGCAGCAACAGTGGCTGGACTACGGGTATGGCCCCGAAGGTTTTGACAATCACGGGGTAAACCCCGGCGTGCATCACGCAGAAGAATTAGAGAGGTATAGGCGGGCACTCGCCGCCAAGAGTGCGAGCAGGACGACTACTCCGGACGTCGAACCTACGATTAAGAGAGAGGGGACAATCCCTCATTTCTGGCCAGGAATGCCAGTAAGGAGGGAAAACCTCCCATTTGAAAGGACTGATGCTCTCGGCAGAAGGGGTGGATTTGCCCCTAACATGCCAGATCGCCCTGCATATTTCTCGAGGCGAGACTCGGATATAATCCGACAGATGTTTGGAAACGAGCGGGGGGCTGCGATACTCCACCAGATGGCTCGAGATCGCACTATTGCAGCCAGAAATGCTGCCGGAGGAAACAGGGATAATACCCCTGGAGGAAATGATCGAGATGAAGTGGCCGAGAATCTATACGGCCGAAATGAAGATGGAGGCGGCCCTCCCGAAGGAAATAACTATAGGGGAAATTTCCCTGGTCAGGGATTCCCTGGGGGTGGTCCCCCTGACGGTGGCCCTCCAGGAGGAGGACCCCCTGGCGGTGATGATCCGGACGAAGAGGACGATGACGATCCTCGAGGGTATGGGAGAATCCCCATAGTTGGGGGACGACGTGTCGTCCAGGGAAACCGACCGAACTATCTAAGGGGATTCACCCCAGGTAATACGAGGTATATGGATTTCATGCAAAACAAATACGCACAGCGTATCTGGGAACAAGTCGGGCTACCGACGGGACAGGTTGGACCTGAAGTGAAGGCGATGAATCCGCCTAAGCCCGGGAAGTACGGAGGCCAGGATGACCTGGATAAGTTCGACGACTGGCTGGGCCAGATATTAAAGTACTTTCGTACATTCAAGGTCACCGGCCCTGATCGCGATGAAGATCGCGTATTGTACACTGGGTTGTACTTGGAGGGTCTAGCCTCCCAATGGTATGACCAAGAGGTCGACTCCCCGAATCGACAAGTACCTCACTGGACTTTTGAAGAACTCATATGTGGACTATTCAAGCGATTTGTCCACGAGGCGTCGGCACAGAACGCTGCCGACAAGTATGATCGAACGAGGTTCGAATATGACAAGGGGGCCCTTGCATATTATAACGACTTGAAGCGTCGTGCGCACCGAATGGTGCAGCCTCCGGACGACTACTCGTTCAGGAGGAAGTTCTTGCGGGGGCTACCGCACTCTATAATTAAATCGATATTCGAAGCTCGCGGAATATCCGCAGAGCATTCAACGATCGAGGAGATCCTCGAAGAAGTAAGGCGCATGGAAACTGCGCAGAAAGCGGTGAATATGCATATGAGAACGAGCCACGCCGGCTCTGGAGGGAAGACCTCCCAGGGACGAAGTGGCTCACACCCACATGGAAACAGGAGCGCAGGAAGCTCCATGAACAAGGACAATTATAAGTACTTCCAGAAAGGAAATACGTTATATCGATGTAAGGCGAACTTTGCGCCAAAAGGCGCTGATGCTGGAAGGAAGGGTGGACAGTTCCACTGTAGGGATGGTGACCATAAGTACCATCATAAGGAGCGAGACGACTCGCAGCAGAAAGGACGACAGCCCCGAAGGTTCATGCCGGGGATAACGTGCTTCAACTGCTCGGAAGTGGGCCATATGGCCCCAGACTGCCCTCATCCTCGAAAGGACAAGAATAAAGCGGCGGTTAAGCCGCGGTTATACGCTGTAGATGTCCAAGAGGAAGAGGGACGCGATACCCTCGCAAAAGATCAGTCGGAGGAACCCGACGAGGGAAAAGTCGTTGAAGGTGAACCCGGTCACAACGAATCTAGTGATCACGAGGAAGGATCACACTGTGACGAAGTGGAAATCGTCGACGAGTACGAAATGTACTCAGAGATTGACGACGACGACGAGCCCGTCGCATACTTCGGCACTATACACGAAGAAGACGAAGCTGTTGCTTCCGATGAGGAGGTAACTTGCGCTATGATGCGCATTGTACATGATGACGAAGACTCGTCAAAAGGAGACCAGGTCTCCGAGGCGGGAAGTGATCTCCCAGATGCAAATGAAGGAAGCTCCTACGAAGAAGAACCTCAGGAGGAAAAGTGGGAATGGTCCGGAACTTATGGAGCAGTGCACGAAGGGACGTGCGATGAATGTCGACATCGAGTCGACCATGTAGCAGAAGGGCTACTTAGTAGGGATGAGTCCCTTGCACGAGCACTTAATGTACCGGAAGAACACGCTAGGCGTGAATACCACAGAGGGGTAGGAGAAGGAAACCGCATACGACTCTCGGATGCGAATGGTAGTACGAATCACGTACGGGCTGCGTTGCAGACGATGGCATTCCATCTCAGAGTCCGCGAGGGCTATCGTATGAATGCCCTGCGACAAATGGTATTGGCACGAGAGGACGTGCAACATCTGCCAGGACGCAGTCAAGAGCTACAAGAGCACCTGGACAATGCCATATTTGACATACGCCGCCAAGGCATGTCGGAGAGTGACGTCGGGATTTACCCCGACGTAGTGATAGTGAATACCCTGTGGGGTAAGGTATGGATCAACCGAGACAATACGATGGAATATCAACCATCGGTGATGGGAGGTACAGGGGGACCTCTGTGGAGTGCGTCTCTGAGGATAGCAGACGAAGATATGGACTCCCAAATGGAGGATGCCATAGAATTTAATAGCGCGGTAGATACTATGTCTACGAGAAATCGATGGATCTGGTCTCCCATCTACAGTGCAATCCATGAAGAACCTTCATGCCGAGAATGTGCTCAGAGAATAGAGCACGTATCCGAGTCGGCAATCGACGGAGACACTATGTTGAACGTGGCGTTGCGATACCCAGAGCAATTAGCTCGTAGGGAGTACGACCACGGCTGGGAAGATTGCGACCGAGCGCAGATGGAGGGACACGGAATGAACATGGATCGCACGCGTCATGCGATGCGAACCATGGCAGACCGGATACGGTCCTTGGAAGCCGACAGGCTTCAGACGATCGCAGATATATTAGAAATACTGGGGGAACGCAGTGGCGTGGCCCCAGAAGTGCGAAGAGCACTGGAGGCAATGGAGGTTCGCCTCCAACGAACCACTGAAACTAATCGCCGTGTCGGAATATATCCCGACGATATGATAGTGGTGACACCCCACGGTGATGTGATTATCACGAATGATGAAGGACAATATCGTCATACCGCGCGATTGGCAGCAATGGATCTCGCTGCAAAGATCGAGCCGGTGACGAAGTCATTGACACGATCGTTTCGGTATGCTATGCATACGAATAATGTAGTGGGATCTCGTCCCAAAATAAGTCCTGAGTTGCGAACGTGCGCAACGTTGCAAAGCATAATTAACGGATGTACCGCGTATACGATGATAGACACCGGGAGTACGGGTAATTTCGTGAGCCCGGCATTCGCCAAGGTCACGAAGATGAGGGTTTTTCCCCTCGAACAGCAGCTGACGCTGCAATTAGGCTGCATAGGCAGCCGGTCGAAGATTACTCATGGTGGAATATCCACAATGCGCATTGGGAACTATGAAGTAGAGATATACTTCGATGTAGCGAATATTGACCGCTACGATTGTATAATAGGAATCCCCTTCCTAAGACAAACTAAAGCGATCTTAAACTTCGCAGAGAAGACGATACAGATAGCAGCGGAATGCGTGCCTCTTCTCACAGAGCCTGAGGCTCTGATGATGGGTAAATCCCGTCCTAAGCATTGACTCTCGCGCCCTGCGAGGCCTCAGTCTCGCGAGGGCTCTAAAGGGGGGAGGGGATCCGATAGAGTAAAAGAGCCAAGGGGCTCAATGAAAAGCGAGGAACATCTCGCAATAATAAAGCCAAAAATGTTGAGCAATGAGGATATACCTCAGTTACGGAACCAGTGGTTCGAACGGTATAAGCACAGGCTTAGCGGGGTGATCCCGAAACTGCCTCCACTATGGGAGGTAAACCACAGGATCCCCCTGATAGACGAAAGAAAGCAGTACGCGTACCACCTGCCACGGTGCGCTGACGCGCTTAAACAACAGTTGTCGGATAAAATCCGACTGTATACGGATGCAGAATGGTGGGTGCTGAAAAGCGTCCCACAGGCTGCTCCGATGCTATGCATCCCGAAGAAAAATGGAAAGCTGCGGACAGTCATTGACTGCCGCAAGAGAAATGAAAATACTGTGAAGGACGTCACCCCCTTCCCGGATCAGGACCAGATACGAATGGACGTGGCACGAGCGAAGTATCGCTCAAAGATTGATTTATCAAACGCATACGAACAAGTTCGTATAGAACCCGAAGACGTCTGGAAGACGGCCTTCTCGACGATATATGGGACTTTCTTAAGTCAAGTAATGCAGCAGGGAGATTGTAACGCCCCTGCGACGTTTCAACGCCTGATGACAGTGATCTTCAGAGATCACATAGGACGTTTTGTATACGTCTATCTCGATGATATATTCATCTTTAGCGACACAATTGAGGATCACGAATGACACCTCAGGATAGTGTTTGAAACACTAGAAAAGGCAGACTTCTACCTTGAGAAGGAGAAGTGCGACCTTTATGCAGAAAAATTGGACTGCCTAGGGCACATCATAGACGCTAAAGGCGTCCACGCCGACAGAGACAAGATGTCTCGAATCAGGAGCTGGAGGACTCCGAAGAACCTAAACGAAGTCCAAAGGTTCGTAGGACTAGTGGAGTATCTAGCACAGTTTATGCCAGACATATCGGCATATACTACGCCCCTGACTGGTATACAACGGAACGAACATCTGTTTCAGTGGAGGGAAATCCACGACAGGTGCTTCCAAGTGATCAAGGATCTTGCGTGCAAGTATCCGATCCTGCGGCCTATTGATCCACGAAAAGAAGAGCCAATATGGCTCGTGTGTGATGCATCACTCTATGGAGTGGGTGCGTTATACGGGCAGGGGCCCGACTGGAAAACCTGCTGGCCAGCAGGATTTATGTCGAAAAAGTTGAGCGATGCTCAACAGAATTATCGAACATTCGAGCGAGAAACTCTCGCAATAATCGAAGCGCTCTTGAAATGGGAGGATAAACTCCTCGGCTTCAAGTTTACGATCGTCACCGATCATGAGGCGTTGGGGTACCTCAAAACCCAACGAAAACTGTCGAGTCGACAAGTCCGCTGGTTGGACTACATGTCACGATTCGACGCAAACATCGTCTATGCAAAAGGCACGGAGAACCGCGTAGCGGATTGCCTTTCTCGTTACTACGAGCAAGAAGGAGGGGACGTAGCCTCCGATGATGAAGTCGAATGGGCCGACGCAGATATACGTTTGGACCCAGAGGGGGACGACCTCCCTCAAGACAGGTGGCGAGAGCTGAAGTTATCAGCGATGAGAGAGGGAAGTACCCCTCGGAAGAGTAACCGGTTGAAAGAAAAGGTCGAGAAAAGATATGAAGAGGCTAAAGAGATGGCCTCAGCCGCAGATCAGAGTAACAAGGAATCCCCTAGCGCAAGTGCACAGGAAGACCCTACGATACTCGAATCTGCCGAGGCCTCTAAAGCCTCCCCAATAACATTTGGAGAAGCACCAGGCTTCCTGAACGCTATCCGCGCAGGATATAGAAGCGATCCTGTACTCGCGAAAGTGATGGCACAGCCGTCACACTATCCTCAGTTCGAAGGGGAAGATGGCCTTCTATACACGAGAAATCGTGGAGGAGAGAAGGTGCTATGCCTTCCCCATGCAAAGTACGACGGCGATGATACTATCGCCAGGGTAATCGATCAAGCGCACAGGATGCTGGGACATTTTGGATCCCAGAGGACAGCGGATTATATCCGCAGATGGTATTGGTGGCCGAAGCTCGGCCGGGAGGTGGACAAGTTTTGTCGAACATGTCCGATATGTCAGACGACAAAGAACGACAATCAACGACCGAAGGGTCTATTGCACAGTCTGCCTGTGCCGCGAAGACCCTGGGGGTCGATAGCAATGGACTTTGTGGGACCTTTCCCACCGAGCGACGGGCACGACTACCTGTGGGTGGTCCTGTGCCGTCTAACATCGATGGTACACCTAGTACCGGTGACTACGACGATACGAGCGTCAGAGCTCGTGGGGATGTTCATACGGGAAGTCGTCCGACTACACGGACTACCAGAGACGATAGTCTCCGATCGAGACGCGAAGTTCACGTCGACTTTCTGGCGCGAAACGCACAGAATGTTGGGAGCGAAACTCCTAATGTCGACGGCAGTTCCATCCACAAACAGACGGAGCGTCTGAACTGAGCGATAAGAAATGTAGCGCAGATGCTACGAGCCATGGTCCGACCAGACCAGACGGATTGGACATCGAAGATGCCAATGGTCGAGTTCGCGATCAACTCGAGCATAAGTAGCTCGACAGGGTTCGCACCCTTCGAGTTAAATTACGGGTACATGCCCGAGGTAATGCAACGAGTCAGAGGGGGGACGCCCTCAACGGCACCAGGGAGTAAAGACCTTCGTAAAGCAAGCGTTAGAAAATCTTGAGATGGCCCATGACGCCATCATTGAAAGCAGGGTAATACAGACGTACCATGCGAATAAGAAACGAAAGGAAGGCTTCAGCCTTCGAGAGGGGGACCTCGTATATCTCTCTACTCAGAACCTGAGCGTTCCGAAGGGACGTGCATGAAAGCTTGTGCCAAAATTCATCGGCCCGATGAAAGTGTTGCGCTGTGACAGCGCGAACGACACCTACACTCTGGATCTGCCAGAACAATTGCGCCAGCGGCACATACACCCAACGTTCCACGTCGGGTTACTGCGCAGATACGAACAGAACGATGATGTTCTGTTCCCGAGGCGTGACGCGCACGTGTTCTACGATGTCGGTATGACCGACGAAGAGGAGTGGTTAGTAGATGAGATAACGGCTCACCGGTGGACGAATAACAAGGTAGAGTTCCTTGTGAGATGGAACCTCGGAGACACGACATGGGAGCCGGTGTCTAATTGTAAGGAGCTTGAGGCCCTCGACAGGTACCTCGAGCTCCAGGGCGTACAAAGTATACGCCAGTTGCCCCGAAGGGCGAAATAGTACGCGTAGGCGTACGGTAACCACTAAGTGGTTAAACGTAGTCGGGAGACTACTACCGGAAGCAAACGGACAAGTCAGAAAAAAAAAAAAAAACAAAATAAAAACAAACAAAAGATAAAAATAAAAATAATACCGTCAATAATACCGTCGGCCTCGAGCACAGCATAGTTACCAAATTTAATTAGAGTATATACTTTCCTCCGATCACATTTTCACCGTTTCACGTGCATTAACTTTACTGATCACGTGATTTTCTTTTTACAATACTCCGTCTTCTTCTTCTTCTTTTTCTTTTTCTTTAACGCTCATAACGTTCTAGTAGATACAATGTCCCACCGCGATCACCGTCGCAGAGAACCCCCGAGCCCACAAGGCTCTATTAGCCCCACTCCGTCCCGATCTCCCTCGCCCCGGCGAGGCAGATCCCCCGCGCGTTCCGACGCGCCTCACGATGGTTCGCCATCACGTTCGTACTCCCCGTCCCCCGTCGACCGACGCAGTCTGCGTACGGTCAGCAGTGGCCAGAAACGGCCACGATCACCCTCACGCTCGTCGTCCCTCGAGTATGAGCCCCGCCGGGACAAACGTTCCTGCCCGTACTGGGAATGCCACCCCCAGTTTCCTTTATTGCGCCATCACGGCGCTTGTGACCAGTGCGCGTCTTACGCGCTTCATCTCTCCCAAGGCATGGCCTTGTCCGACGCAGGTATCATGCCTGCTATCGTTACTTTGGCTGATGAGACCGCGCGTCTCATCAAACGTACCCCTTACGACGACCTGCGTCGTCGTATCAGCCGTCTCGAGCGTGATCTCGAGGACACCTCCTACGACCTCCGTCGTGCCCTCCGGAAGATCGATGATCTTCAACGCGAACCCACCCCCACCATCCCCGCTCCCGCTACGGTTGAGCAAGCTGCGCGTGACTTCGAACGCGCTCGTGTCGCCTCCTTGGGGGGGCATACTTATTCATCAAACGCGGAGGCTAGTTCCTCCAGGCTGCCGCCTCCACCGGCACCACAGCCTTCTTCTTCTTCGAGGGGGAGGGTACAGGCTAAACCTGCGTCGCAGGTTGAACCTGTAGTGTCAAGAAAGGGCAAAGAGAAGCAGCTCGAGGATACCCATCAGGCAGCGCCTGATTACGAATTTACCGCCATGGAGGAAGATACCTCCGTTCAACAATGTTACGATGACGACACTCCTATGGTCGTCGATACCGCCTCTCAGGGAACACTCTTCCCTGAATTTACGGGAGAAGAGAACCCGTACAGAGTACGCGTCCTTGGGCAAGGCAGGGATGGCGTGAGGTCGATCCTCTTTGTGAGGATCAACGACAACCTCTACGCCTACGATGATGAGAGGCTTGGCGCCGCCCTCGCCAACATTCGCCAGGGGACCCCCCCTCCTGTTCCCCTCAGACGAGGAAATCTCGTCGCATCGGTTACCAGATGGGACAGGGGGATAATGGGTCCCATTAGACTCATTAACACCGCGGAGGAAATCCGCAAGCTGTACGCCGAAGCGTACGATGAACCTGAGGAGAACGCTCCTTGCGTCCGTAGGGCGCAGGAGCTGATCACCTACATCAACCTGTGGAAGAAGTGCAGGTTGGTCACGAACGAGGTCATGAACCTCGCACTTAAAGAATGGAGGCCGCCTGTTTGGGCCTCCCAGAAAGCGCGCCAGAGGAGAGAGGCGCTACGAGACAAGGAAAGGGCAAGGAGGGAGGGAGAAGCCCTCGCATTACAACCCGCCGGTGGACAGCCGGCCTTACAACAGCGGATAGGGGGTCAACCCGCCGCTCCTTTGCCAGAGATGGGTCAGAGACCCATCGTGCCTCTCCGCGACCGCCTGATGGTCGAAAACCCTGGGGTCCCCCAAGCCCCTGCTCATCAAGAACGACCCCCTCCAAGGGGTCGAGCGTTTAATCCTAGAGGAGGAGGTCGAACCTCCGGAAAGAAGGGAAAAGGGGGGATCCCCGAACTACCACGAGAGGCTCCGAGCCTCGAAGCCCCAGTCGCTGACTGGGTTAAATTTATCCACGAGTACCAGAATGGGTACAACGGTTCAGATGAGAGCTCCGAGCTCTCGAGAATGTTCCCTGGGGCGCTAGGTGTCAGTGAGCGCCCCGATGACGACGAGTGGGAAATCAGTCCTCCCACAGCACAATTAGTACGAGGATTCCTCCTCTACGAACGACTGGCTCCAGTCCCCAGAGGGAGCTATGACCGGATGGTCTGGTTCCGGGAGCTAGTTTGTCTCCTTGCAGCGAAGGGTCGCTACAGAGCCCTTCTGGAATGTGCCGAGGTGGCCCCTCGTGATGGTACCCGTGTCCCCTGGGAAGGGGAGTTCACTCGCTCAGCCGGTATGGCTGATATCGCCGCATACCTCGCGGCTAATGGCATCACTCCTCACGATGCCGACGATGCCCTCGTTTGGGCCAGGAGGGCGGGTAGAGAGTACATTACCCGCGCTGTCGATAATGGGGGGGAACGAGACCCCAACGTGCGAGCCGCGCTCGATCTTCTGAGGGCGGCAATCAACGACCCTCCAGTATTGAAGGAGAACCGCTCGAAGGAGTGGGTCGAGCGCCAGGCTAGGGCCCTCGGGATCGCTACCGAGCGCATTGCGGCCTACGAGGCCCGCACAATCAGCGACGCAGAGCTCCCTATCGTTAGGGACTTCTGCTCCGCTGTAGTTATCTATGACCTGCCCAACTACTTGGGGGTGGAAGGTCGAATTTCGCGGGAGAGGACTCCCGAACAAAATGACGAGCCCGAGGAGGGCGAGATGAGGGACGAGCCGGCTCCGATGTAGAAGGGACGCTACATCGGGTGCTGGATCGTCTTCTTGAGGGCGTAACCCCTCAGTTCGAGTTGTGGTACGAAGGGTTCAACACCTTTCGTACCTTGCTCTGCATTGCTGAAATGAGGCGTAACCCTCGGATTAGTAGTGCTGCGAGATTCAACATCTCGCGTGAATGTACATAGGGTCTTCCCTATTCTTTTTCTTTTTCCTTTTCCTTTTTCTTTTCTTTTCCTTTTCTTCTCGTCTTACGAGCCTAGGTCGGCTCTACAGGGGGAGGGTGTTAGGGGCCGTGCCCTAATTTAGAATGTCTGTAATCATCTGCAGGCATGTGATACTCCGGTATCACATGCCTGCATGTCTAGTATATAAAAATTGTCGTAGTGACTTAAGGACATCTTTGTCTTAAATTTTACACTGCGAATACCATACGGTACAGTTCGCGGGTGTGAACTAAGGCAACACAACCTTACACCAGGCCTTGGTATGGCGGCCATACCGCGCAACTCATGGACTGGCCCGTCCGCGCAACTCATGGACTGGCCCATCCGCGCAACTCATGGACTGGCCCGTCCAAGGCATCAGGTAGTAGTACCTAACTCATGGACGGGCCAGGGGTTGATACAATGGCCATACCGCGCAACTCATGGACTGGCCCGTCCAAGGTGTCAGGTAGTAGTAACCCATGGACGGGCCAGGGGTTGGTACAACGGCCATACCGCGCAACTCATGGACTGGCCCGTCCAAGGTGTCAGGTAGTAGCGCATAACTCATGGACAGGCCAGGCATTGGTACAATGGCCATACCGCACAACTCATGGACTGGCCTGTCCAAGGTGTCAGGTAGTAGTACATAACCCATGGACGGGCCAGACCTTGATTTGATGGTCATACTGCGCAACTCATGGACGGGCCTGTCCAAGGCATCAGGTAGTAGTGCATAACTCATGGACGGGCCAGGCCTTGGTATGGCGGCCATACCGCGCAACTCATGGACGGGCCCGTCCAAGGCATCAGGTAGTAGTACTACATAACCCATGGACGGGCCAGGCATTGGTACAATGGCCATACCGCGCAACTCATGGACTGGCCCGTCCAAGGTGTCAGGTGATATGACGATGCGCCGCACAAAGGATGCACTAGCCTTGGCCGTGATAGCAGGTGGGACGGCATAACTCACAATATTTGGGGTTAATGATGGCATTAGCAGTGCATAGGGGCAGGAGCTGGCAGTGCGGAAAGCTCTCTCAGGGGATACTGATTAGTGGCACTAGGTGTTACATGAAGTGGTACCATGTATGTAACTACTAATTCCAGTTCCGCAATTAGGGCTCTTGTGCCGCGCAAAGTGAATGCAGCCAGAGCTGGTATCGCGGCAAGCTCTCTCGGGGGCTCCCGATTAGTGGTGCTAGGGGCTATATGTAGGGGCAACATGTATGTAACTACTGATTTGGGTTCCGCAATTAGATTCCCATGGGGCCCATATGCTGCACAAAGTGAATGCAGCAGGGGCTGGCAGTGCGGCAAGCTCTCTCTGGGGACACTAATTAGCGGCACTAGTGCATACTTGTAGTGGTACCATTTATGTAACTACTAATTCAAGTTCCGCACTTAGGTTCCCACGGGGCTCTTGTGCTGCGCAAAGTGAATGTGGCGGGAGCTGGTATTGCGGCAAGCTCTCTTGGGGGCTCCTGATTAGCGGTGCTAGGGGCTATATGTAGTGGCAACATTTATGTAACTACTGATCTGGGTTCCACAATTAGATTCCCATGGGGCCCATGTGCTGCACAAAGTGAATGCAGCAGGGGCTGGCAGTGCGGCAAGCTCTCTCGGGGGATACTAATTAGCGGCACTAGTGCATACTTGTAGTGGTACCATTTATGTAACTACTAATTCAAGTTCCGCACTTAGGTTCCCACGGGGCTCTTGTGCCGCACAAAGTGAATGTGGCGGGAGCTGGTATCGCAGCAAGCTCTCTCGGGGGCTCCTGATTAGCGGTGCTAGGGGCTATATGTAGTGGCAACATGTATGTAACTACTGATCTGGGTTCTGCAATTAGATTCCCATGGGGCCCATATGCTGCACAAAGTGAGTGCGGCAGGAGCTGGTATCGTGGCAAGCTCTCTCGGGGGATCCAGATTAGTGGTGCTAGGGGTTATATGTAGTGGTACCATGTATGTAACTACTAATTCAAGTTCCGCACTTAGGTTCCCACGGGGCTCTTGTGCCGCGCAAAGTGAATGTGGTGGGAGCTGGTATTGCAGCAAGCTCTCTCAGTGGATATTTATTAGCGGTGCTAGAGGCTACATGTAGTGGTACCATGTATGTAACTGCTAATTCAAGTTCCGCAATTAGATTCCCTTGGGGTCCATGTGCCACGCAAAGTGAATGCAGCAGGAGCAAGCAGTGCGGCAAGCTTTCTCAGGGGATCCGCATTAGCGGCACTAAGGGCTACATGTAATACTACCCTGTATGTTACTGCTAATCCATGTTCTGCAATTAATTTCCCACAGGACACATCTGCTGCCCAAAGTGGGTGTGCCAGGAGGTGGACTCTTGTGGAGCTCCCTCAGGGGCTGTTCGTCACTGGCCTTAGGGCCTATTCATATCTGCATTATGTATGTAACTTCTAATTCCAGCTCCGCAATTAATCTCCCTCGGAATCCATGTGCCGTGCAAAGTCAGTGCAGCTGGAGCTGGCAGCTTGATGCAGCTTGCATGGCAGAGCTGCCTCATGGGTTTGGATCAGCAGATTTAATGGCCATGGGTAGCCATAGACCGTACGCAATTGCTGGACCTCATTCTGCGATTTCATTCCTGCCAAAAATGTATTCTGTGCAAATTCGGTGTGGAAGCCCAGCTTCAGTGGGAGGGCATAAGCACATATTGGTCTGCCAGAATGGTGACATAAGTAATTAAATGACCCATATGACGTACTTCCCCACACTGTGCCTGTCATTTGTTGTGGGGTTCATTATGACACCTGTGAATCTGCAATTATTTCGGTTGGGCATTACAAGTCACCTTCATGGATTTGTGTCCTGTAAGGGCCTGTTGTGGTTCCCACATGGTACCTCTATAGACATTCCAAGTTTCAGGCCCATCCAGTCATAGCTGAACACACTGGACGAAAAATGACATATGAGAGCCATGGGAAAGTGTCCGAAGATTTTAGGAGACTCGGAAAACATATGAGAAACCCGTCATAGCATGCTGCACAGTGACCCAGAGGACTGGATAATTTGGGGAGTGCCTGTGGGTACACTCATTGATACTTCAGCAACATTAACTGCAGGGCATGATTGCCAAAGTTGTCACAAGCACGAAAACTTGATCAAGTGCATTACATGTATTTGCTACTAGACTGAAGGAGTGTGATAGGGCATTGTTGCATGGCATGCATTGTGGGTAGGTATGATCATGTAGAAATGGGTATGGATGGTGAACAATGACAATGGCATTCTCCCCCTGCAGTCAGATTCATGGTCAACTCACTGTGCAGCATGCTATGATGGGTTTCTCATATGTTTTCAGAGTCTCCTAAAATCATCGGACACTTTCCCACGGCCTTCATATGTCATTTCCTTTGCGGCCCTTCCAATTCAAAGTAAATGGGTTTGAATGTTTGAATGGTGGTAGGTATGGTAGCCCAGAGTTAGCATATGGGATTTTGGGGCAGGTTACCCTGGGAGGACACGCATGACATGAAGCCCTAAAAAGGCGGGTAGGCAGCCAATCTGGCAATTAGACTACGCGATCCCTCCAATGGGAACATAAATTGCAGACCGAGTTACAGTGATTAGATACATATTACCGCTACCTATAGCCACTATGCCCGCCCATTCAAACAACCCGTGGCAGCTCTGCTGTGCTAGCCGCCCTTCCACCAGTTTTCGCAGCATCCGATCACTGTGGGAAATAAATTGCGGAAGGTGTTTCAGTAAACAGATGCATATTACAGCTACCCATAGCCACTACATCCACCTATCTGAACCCCCCGAGGTAGCTCTGCTGCACAAGCCGCACTTCCACCAGTTTGCGCGGCATTTGATCACCGCGGGAAATAAATTGCGGACCAAGTTACAGTAATTAGATACATATTACAGCTACCCATAGCCACTAAGCCTGCGCATCCAAACAACCCGCAGCAGCTCTGCCATGCAAGCCGCACTTCCGCCAGTTTGTGCAGCATGCCTCCACACCGAGTTTGGGTGGCATCCATTTTCCAAGGGCAATAAATTGCAGACTGAGTTCCAATTATTAGATACACATTACAGCTACCCGTAGCCACTATGCCCGCCCATTTAAACAACCTGCAGCAGCTCTGGCACACAAGCCGCACTTCCACCAGTTTACACAGCATTTGATCACCGTGGGAAACAAATTGCGGACCAAGTTACAGTAATTAGATACATATTACCACTACCCGTAGCCACTATGCCCGCCCATTCAAACAACCCGTGGCAGCTCTGCCATGCAAGCCGCACTTCTGCCAGTTTGCATGGCATGCTTCCACACCAAGTTGGTACAGCAACCATTTTCTCTGGGAAACAAATCATGGAATGAGGTCCAGTAACTACATACATGTTATACATACATATACCCACTACTTCCACCCATCTGAACCCCCCGAGGTAGCTCTGCCGCACAAGCCGCACTTCCACCAGTTTGCATGGCATTCGATCACCGTGGGAAATAAATTGTGGAAGCAGTTTCAGTAAGTAGATAAATATTACAGCTACCCGTAGCCATTAAGCCTGCTCATCTGATCAACCTGCAGCAGCTCTGCCATGCAAGCCTCGCTTCCACTAGTTTGTGCGGCATGCTTCCCCACCGAGTTTGGGCGGCATCCATTTTCCAAGTGCAATAAATTGCGGACCGAGTTTCAGTAAATAGATACATATTACAGCTACCCGCAGCCACTAAGCCCGCCTATCCAAACAACCCGCAGCAGCTCTGGCGCCCAAGCCGCCCTTCCACCAGTTTGCACGGCATTCAATCACCATGGGAAAGAAATCGCGGAAGGAGTTTCAGTAAGTAGATACATTTTACAGGTACCCATAGCCACTAAGCTCGCCCATCCAAACAACCCGTGGCAGCTCTGCCATGCAAGCTGCTCTTCCGCCAGTTTTCATGGCATCCAATCACCACAGGAAATAAACTGCGGAAGGAGTTTCAGTAAACAGAAGCATATTACAGCTACCCATAGCCACCCATCTGAAACCCCCGTCGCAGCTCTGCCATGCAAGCCGCACTTCCGCCAGTTTGTGCGGCATGCTTCCCCTCCGAGTTTGGGTGGCATGCATTTTCTGAGGGAAACAAATTGCATACTGAGTTCCAGTAAGTAGATCCATATTACAGCTACCCGTAGCCACTATGCCCGCCCATCCAAACAACCCGCAGCAGCTCTGCCATGCAAGCTGCGCTTCCACCAGTTTGGGAGGCAAGGCCAGTCCATGAGTTGCGTGGTATGGCCACCATACCAACACCTGGCCTGTCCATGAGTTAAGTACTACTACCTGACACCTTGGACGGGCCAGTCCGTGAGTTGCGCGGTTTGACCTTCATACCCACCCCTGGCCCGTCCATGAGTTAAGTACTACTACCTGATGCCTTGGACGGGCCAGTCCATGAGTTGCGCGGTACGACCGCCATACCAAGGCCTGGCCCATCCATGGGTTATGTACTACTACCTGACACCTTGGACGGGCCAGTCCATGAGTTGCGTAGCATGGCCATCATACCAACCCCTGGCCCGTCCATGGGTTGGGTACTACTACCTGACACCTTGGACGGGCCAGTCCATGAGTTGCGTAGCATGGCCATCATACCAACCCCTGGCCCGTCCATGGGTTAGGTACTACTACCTGACACCTTGGACGGGCCAGTCCATGAGTTGCGCGGTATGGCCGTTGTACCAACCCCTGGCCCGTCCATGAGTTAGGTACTACTACCTGATGCCTTGGACGGGCCAGTCCATGAGTTGCGTGGTACGACCGCCATACCAACCCCTGGCCCGTCCATGGGTTAGGTACTACTACCTGACACCTTGGACGGGCCAGTCCATGAGTTGCGCGGTATGGCCATTGTACCAACCCCTGGCCCATCCATGAGTTAGGTACTACTACCTGATGCCTTGGACGGGCCAGTCCATGAGTGCAGGGTATGACCACCATACCAAGGCCTGGCCCGTCCATGGGTTAGGTACTACTACCTGACACCTTGGACGGGCCAGTCCATGAGTTGCGCGGTATGGCCGTTGTACCAACCCCTGGCCCGTCCATGAGTTAGGTACTACTACCTGATGCCTTGGACGGGCCAGTCCATGAGTTGCGCGGTACGACCGCCATACCAACCCCTGGCCCGTCCATGGGTTAGGTACTACTACCTGACACCTTGGACGGGCCAGTCCATGAGTTGCGCGGTATGGCCATTGTACCAACCCCTGGCCCATCCATGAGTTAGGTACTACTACCTGATGCCTTGGACGGGCCAGTCCATGAGTGCAGGGTATGACCACCATACCAAGGCCTGGCCCGTCCATGGGTTAGGTACTACTACCTGACACCTTGGACGGGCCAGTCCATGAGTTGTGCGGTATGGCCATTGTACCAACCCCTGGCCCGTCCATGAGTTGCGCGGTATGGCTGTTGTACCAACCCCTGGCCCATCCATGAGTTAGGTACTACTACCTGATGCCTTGGACGGGCCAGTCCATGAGTTGTGCGGTATGGCCGCCATACCAAGGCCTGGCCCGTCCATGGGTTAGGTACTACTACCTGACACCTTGGACGGGCCAGTCCATGAGTTGTGCGGTATGGCCGTTGTACCAACCCCTGGCCTGTCCATGAGTTAGGTACTACTACCTGATGCCTTGGACGGGCCAGTCCATGAGTTGCGCGGTATGGCCATTGTACCAACCCCTGGCCTGTCCATGAGTTGCGCAGTATGGCCGTTGTACCAACCCCTGGCCCATCCATGAGTTGCAGGGTATGACCGCCATACCAAGGCCTGGCCCGTCCATGGGTTATGTACTACTACCTGACACCTTGGACAGGCCAGTCCATGAGATGTGCAGTATGGCTGTCACCTCAAGGGCTGGCCCGTCCATGGGTTATGCACTGCTACCTATACATTGGACGGGCCCATCCGTGAATTGTGCGGTACTACCTTGGCATCATGGCCAGGCCAGCCCATGAGTGGTGCAGTCTTATCTGCTCTCTCGGACGGGCCCGTACATTTGTTAGGGTATTCCCTTGGCTCTTTCAAATAGGCGGGCCAGTATATATGTTGTACATATTCGTTGCGTCCTTACTCTCGGGCCCGCTCATTTGTTATTGTCACTCAGGGAACTCCGGCCCGCCTATAAGTCACGTATTAATTAATTTGACGGGCCCGCCTCAGCCTGTCCATATGTGTTGGCAGTTTGGCGTGCAGGCTACTCATATGTTGTGACTAACTGTGACTACTATATGTGTTGGAACGGCTCCAAATTTGATTCCGCACCCGTATCTCTCCGTGGGAACCCGTCGTCGTCACTAAAATAGATGTGTGGCACAATTTGGCCATGTGGCGATGCGAAAATGTCTTAGTCAGCGCGTCGACTCAGCGTATCAAACGTTCCGACAACGTTCAATGCTCATCGATCGTCCTTACCTACTGCTGATCTGTTTCTTTCATGGCGAGAACTAAGCAAAACTGCCAAGAAAACCGCATCAGCTGTAGCGTTACGAATCAAGATCTTCTTGTCGGAGTAATCATAACATTGCAGGTCTTTTATCACGTATACGAAATCATTTGGCTACTATGAAATTCTCAGACGTCTGTGGTCGATACTCGACCACGCTTTAATACGACTTTCTTGCTCCATCCCTGCACGTTTGCATTAAGAATCATCGGGCGTTTCGAATGGTTTGGCTTAAGCAGAGCCCCGAAAGTAAGTTAGTTTTGTGTCAACTATAATCTGGTGAGAAAACTCACCATTGGTCCTCCTGCGCCATTCAACTAGGGACTCCACGTCCTTCCAGAATCCACCACTTTGCACAGTGGTGAAGAAGTCTGCGGAGTTCAAGATGACGATGCGCCTGTCGACGAGTTCATGTGAGCGCAACCATTCTTGGACTCGCTCTTCAATCATGAAAGCCCTCCGCCACAAAACCATCACCTCAAGGTTATCTCGCCCCAGGACATCCCTCAAAATTGATACCTCTGTACGCATGGTGGAGAAGTGAATAGAAAGGTGAGTAACCTGTTCAAGTTTCTCTACTCCGATCGTCTGGGATCCACCCTGCCAGGATGCCCACGTGTTGGAGATGTGGAGATGGGTAATACGATGCAGGACATCAATGTTAGGTAGGTATATGACGCGATTATTGAAGATTGAGGCGAGATCAACGGATAGTGCATGGAGTCGCGGCAGAGCGTCCAATGGGCCAAGGAGGGGATTCTTGCCAATGAGATGGCACGGAATTCGCAGCGTCAAGTCTTCGATGCCCTTGCACACCTTCAGTATTGACCCTGCAGTCTCAATTCCAACCGTAGCCCTAAAGAACAACACCTTCACCATAGTCTCCGCAAACTTAGGACGAGACTCGACGGAGTGAAGAAACTTCTTGGCCACGTTCTCAGTGGTTAAATGCACTATGCGATAAATTATGGGCTCCAGCCTAGAATATGTCAGGTACGTTTACTTGTCATCATGAAACCAGATACCAACCAGTGTTGAACACGTCTAGCCACCAGCAGGTAAGTATGCCAGTCCTCATGTTCGCACACAGGAGGAATATCATCCGTTCGATCTCAACAGGAAGAGAGAGTATGGGCATAGCAGCGATGCAACAATGGTGCTGTTAGGTGTGGTAGCTCGTCCCACTCAGTACGTGGGTGCAGTTTTTCATATCTCGACATCGGCCTGTGACCCGAAGGTTTCCTGCTCTGCGGCAGTGTTGCTACTGGTCCCCAAATCATTGGCGCAAGAGTTTAGTGCCATTGCAGTGAACTCCACATCCTGCCTTACATGATTGACAAAGTCCGGGGCCGCAACCATACCATATCTAGCGCACACTGCTAGCCTTCCTACGACGGTGTGGCCCAGCTGATTTTACGAGATAGGGTCGACGGTTTCTTTCTGTCTAGTGAGATGCAGGGAGAGCGGAGGTGTCTATCTCAATTATCCGTCATCTGACTGGGACCAAAACCACACTGCATCTGGTGCACACTGCTGACGTTCCTATGACGGTGAGGCTCTGTTGATTTTACGAGACATGGTCTGTAGTTTCTTTTTATCTAGGGAAGTGGTCGTGACCAAAATCACACTGTATCCAGTACGCACCGCTAGCTCTCCACAACGGTCAGGCTCCGTTAAAGTTTAAGAGACAGGGTCAGTTTTTTTTTGTTTAGCTTGCATTTCCCGCCAACGACCTAACGAGACGGAAAGTGGGCATATGTTTTCAGATGAGTGATGCAATCGTCCGTCATCCTACTCTTAGTATTCACAAGGTTAAGCTCTCGATTACTCCATGCTATTCACTCATGCAGGCTGTACTAAAAGGAGAAGGTCAGATTTTGGATCCTGCGAGGTCTCGTGAGGCCGTTGGTCGCATTGCGGGTCGGATTGTTGCTGGGGCAGCATATCAAATATTTCTGGTATGTCACGCAAACTTAAATGCTATGGTTAACGGTACCGAAGAACTCAATTGCACATTCGATGACACAGTACTTCGTAATCTTAGAGGCTGCATTTGTATGGTGGTGCGCAACTTTCGGTGGGTTGATTATTCGCAAACTCGTCCCAAATTTTGATTGGGTACATCTTTTTGTTTCTTCGTATAGTACATACATGAAGCATGTATCGTATCAGCCCGTGTATCAGTACCATCAAATGAATCCCCTGTTAAAATTCTTGCACAAGATACCGGTAGCGCTACTGAAAAGTAAGCAGTTGTCGAAGAGTCAACAGGTCTTGCTTACCATCAAGAACCCTCCACATGAATGGCAGCAGTCCGCCTCCTCAGAGTCATGATGTGCATTTTCTTGAGCACGCTCCAAGGCTGACAAGACCTCTATGCAGAAGTTCATGACCCAAACAGGGTAAAGCTCAAAGACGACACAAAGTGAGTCAGGCACCAAAAAGTACAGCGAGTCAATGGTGACTTCATCGAGACGTCGTCCACCGAGAAGGAAAGTGAGCGGCTGCGAGAACTTCTGTGACCATCCAAACTGCGGTTGTTGTGTATCCAACTGCATGAGCAGCTGAGCAAACGTTGGATATGATATGCAAGGGAGGCGGTATTCTGAATAGACCATGTCTGCAGGAATGCGGTTCATGGCGGACACGAACTTGTAAGAATAAACCTCAGCACTGTCATTTTACTCATTCTTCATCGTAACGGGGCCCGACTCCATCGTCAACTACTGCCGCCCGATCAGAGGATCGACCCTGTATCACGTGCCAAGTGCACAAGGAGCCACGGAATCCGAGATTCGACTCTCCACCAGTGCTGGCGTCTCCTGTCAAACGAATTTGCCGTGGAAATCGCTCCAACGGAAGGAGCATAACACTTACTTCCTTTTTTTGCAGCCCACGGTCTGATATTAACATAGTGGCAGCTGCAGGTGAGCTAGATATCCGATCGCAGGCCACTTTCGACTTGTTGTGCACGACACTCCCCGTTCCAATGGCTCCTACTTCTACAACTGATACTCAGACGGTTTCGTCTCTCAAACGGCTTGTTTCTTTACTCGAAGAAGAAAATGCGCAGCTTCAGTGTAAGATGGTAAAAAAACCGTGAGTACTCTCCCTGCATAGAGTACTGTGATGGGATTGAAATGATCGTCACCATCAGAGTTCAGTCCTTAACACGCGAGGGCCGGGCAGTGCGCCGGCTTGTTACCCTCGTCGAACCAGTTGTTGACCTGGTAGCAGAATATGACCGCCGTCAAATTCAGGCTGCTGAGCAGCAAGTCTCATCCAACTCAGAGCTGATTCTACCAACCACCGAGTAAGTAGTGAGCTTTTTTCCAAGTTCTTCCGTACTCATAATGGGCTAGACAACAGTACACTTATCGTGCGTATGAAAAGCTTGTACAGTGGTGCCCCTCAATCCGTAAACTAGTTGGCCTTGCTGCCGAGGCTGACACCGCTGGCCTTGACGTTGCGCTTGCTTGTACAGAGGTAGTTTTTTTTTTCTTTGATTTGCTTTCCAGTCAACTCTGACAAAATGACAGTTACAGAAGGGTGCAGATGGTGCGCGGGGAGACGACTGTGCTACGCTGAAGACAGCTGT
Organism: Pisolithus albus; assembly: GCA_024613165.1. Lineage (NCBI taxonomy): Eukaryota > Fungi > Basidiomycota > Agaricomycetes > Boletales > Pisolithaceae > Pisolithus > Pisolithus albus. Next base: position 308,466 of record JANFAB010000078.1, read on the forward strand.
AGCCCAATGGTTGAATGAGAGTCGTCCTCCACCTGACCCGCCCTTCAACTCACGGGAAAAGTATGGCAGAGGGTTCAATCATGACCTTACCGGAAAACTTCTCTGTCCCGTGGACTACAATTGGGCCGATGCCGAGTAGGTGATCCTCCGTGAATTTGGCTGTGCTGATGCTGTTGATGAAACAGTGTCCGCACCGCTATTAAAGAATACCACCCCGACTTTCGTGTTACGGCTGATAGCTGGCCTTCCTTCCTTTATGCTGATGGCGAGTATGATCCAAATAACCCGGCCAAAGGACTCTTCAAAGGAAAGTACCTCGTCATGGTGCGTAGCTAGGTGTAATGGAGCTACCGGATACTAAATTACTTCGAGACATTTCGCTGCATCTTCACGTCCCCGAGCTCTGCCCAGCATGAGCTCGGTTCTGGAGATACAGCACGAAGAACCCAACCATTGAAGGCAACATGGCGGTCCCGTCAACACGTGGCTAGGCTCCTCAAGATGAATACTGTTCAGCCACGCGCGATTGCATATGTAGCAACGCAGGTAAGACAACTGGACAACCCCATGTGAATCTACCGCTGACCCTTACACGTGGCGCTAGCTCCGCTTCGCACTCTCTAGCTGCCCTTCGTGGACGACTGTGGACGAGGACTTTAACCACGAAGAATTTTATCACAACATCGTCGACTACTTTGAGCTTCCGTCTTCAGCTTGGAAAGCACTTGAAGTGAACGAATTGCTCCTGTGGTGGAACCGGTGAGCACGGAAAGAATACGATAATTTGTGTCCATTGATGAACTGATGACTAGGAACGTATTCGGACGGGAGAACATTGCACACTATCGACCTCAGCGCACAGAATCACTTTCAGTGTCACTGTCCAAGAAGGCATAAGTATCAAGTGCAGTTACGCATCTCCCTGTACCGTAGCTTCATTGTTTGAATATTGTATACTAGAATAGTATAAATGGAAGTCGTGTTGGATGAGCGTGCGTGATTGTGCAGGCTAACACAAAGTTTCTAGTAGCTCAGCTGATTGCAAAATGGTAAATGAGCCTCGGGGATATCATATCGATGTTGGCGGCGATGATGAAGTCATATGTGAATGACAGTCTACAAAGCCCAAAAAATATGACGAAGACATCCAGCGCCCCAAGTTATATTTGACGACACATGCCAAACTTTCTGAAGCCAATGGAGCATCCGTTACCGTTATATCAGACGCGTTTCAGTGTAAATATGTAGTCACATCATTGCACTGCTCGGAACTCAAGGTTGCAGCAGCGCAGCTGATCACGCAAATGGAAATGAGGCTCTGATCTATCATATTGATATTAGTGGTGACGTGAATAGCATATGAGAGTTTCCAGTCTAGAAAGTCCATAAAGTGCAGTGAAGACGCACTGTGAGGACTAAGTACGTTTGATGATGCATGCAACACCGCTGGGGGAGCCAACAGACTGTTCAACCAATGCTACATACGCTCGGCACTCCGTACCAACAAACAATTTTCGGACATGACAGTCTCATAGGGGATGACAAGAACATCATGGTAAAATAGGGATTTTGTTCGGGATATGTGTACCTCGTTACCGCAAAATGTCAACTAAGGGGGAAAATTATGGATGATTCCAAACTACATAGATTGGCAGCAACGGTAGTACTTTCTTGCCATTAGGTCAACACAAAGGTCCATTCCGATGACAGTTGCCAACGCATTAATAATTGGTGCAAAGATGCCCGTCTTGGGTCGGAAATCATCATTTTATATTCAATATTAACAGGGAGGTACCTGTGTAATGCTATATACATATTTACAACGGAACTCGCCAGATTGTATGGGATGGTGAGGATTACGTACATTACAACAATATATAATGCTCTGGTCATAAAAGTGCGGTTTCAGTGATGTAGTATTTTTACTTGGAGCAAGTTCCTTGCCAGTTGCGTAGTTGTAGTACTTATCCTCTCAAGGCAAATCACTGCTTACAGTGACATGTCCACAAGAGCTTCAGATAAGGAGGAATATAAATGCAATTTTGCGGGGATATCAATGGTGCCTACGGATGTGGGGATTGATCGAAGGAGCCTTGCACCGATAGAAGTTCTGGGAACAAGTTGGGTGCAACGACAAACTTTTGCAGACACTGAGGTAGGGGCAGGCCGTCAGTCATCGGATTTCAGCGTCGACGGCATATTGTCAGGGGTACCGAATACAAGTGTCGAGAACAATAGTGTGGTCGGCGACTCAGGCAATTCATTTTAGAGTGCTCGTTTTACATAAACCGCGAGGTTTCGCTCGGCCACGAGAATCGACTTTGAGCGCTCTTGTTAACGTTAACATGTGTTTTCTTTGTGTGTTCGTACATAGTATCTTCTACCAGTTGAACGTTTCAAAGATGTCTTCTTACTAGACATCGAGTTACGTTCCCTTTGAATGACATAAAGTGGCACTGTAGTGTAAGTTGTGCACTTTGAGCCATTTCTACCACTGCAGGACCTCGACGTTCAAGGGCCCCCAAAACTCGCAGAGACCCACCACGTACAGACATCCTAGATCACGACGAGAATGCCTAGCACGTCCTCCTCCCTGCACGTGAAGTTACGACAGAATCGTCAACGTGATCATCTGTCACTCCGCGCTAAAACGGACACGGTGTTCGTCGTAACGTGCGGGAGGACCTAATCCGTGGTCTTCCACTAAGGAGAACACGACGATCGTTGATCCTAACAAGTGGCCGTGTCGATCCATACTCCTGCCTGACCTGAAAGATAACAAGGAGAACAAAGCGTCCAGCGCGGTGATGCATCATAATCAGCGAGGCGTCCATGAGATGTTGCCCGTGAACTCACCTCCTGGTACATCATCATACGTCCACCATTTTGCCGACCAAAGTTGACCGCTAAGTGGCGATTCGATTGATCAGCCACGGAGAGCAGATATAATCAACTTCTCCGCAAAAACCACTCACTTATAAGTCACTTGGTCACCGCCCCAATACTGAATTGCGACGAGGGGAGTTAGGTCAGCGTGATTGGGTCGAAGGGCTAGTGTTATCACCTACCGCTATCGTACGTGACCATGCTGATACACCGAAGCAAACAGTACTAGTAGCAGTTGCGGTGGCACGTGCAGTTGTATTAGCTGTGGTAGTCGTAGCAGCGGAAGTACCAGTTGACATCGATGTCGCAGTTGCAGTCCCACCGGCTGTCAGTACATTCTTCACAGCCACATCGTACCTTGAATTTGCTAACAAACGTAGACACACGTGAACTCAAACCACTCACTACCCTCGCTTTCGAGAGGAAGCACACACCGTACGCTGTTGATGCATCCCATAGCATCACACCCCCAAACGATGAGTACTGCCCCCGCGTCTGTTGGATGATCGTTGCAAGCGTCGATGCGTTGACGTATCCATAGGTAGCTGCGGACGGGGATGCGGGTGCACCTAGGTAAACTTTGACGTCCGGGTTTGGAGAGACTGTTTTTGCCCAGTTATCCCTGTACCACATCATCGATCCCTTATCAGCGAGTCGATCAGTCGGGAGTGTGAGATGTACCATGTACCGAAATCCCATGCCTAAGAAATTTATGCAGAGGCGCCATGTACGCATGAGACGCTGGCCATCGGTTTCGCTAAGCACACTCACTTTCGGATTGCTGTAGTTGGTGAGGTCGCAATAATTATTATCTTCCAAGGTCCTCTTCGTTGAAAACACATGTGACGAGTAAGATATATGGGCACGCACAGAATTGGACGTAGACAGCATCGAATGCGACCGTACTGAGTGCCGTGCTCATGAATGTGTCTGGGTAGGGACATTGTGGAGCTATGCGTCAACATTAGCTTTCTTCCCAGTTGACGAAATAATAATATGTACCAACCTGCGGTGATATAGTACCTAATCAAAGATTCGAGCGGTTTGTGAGATGATGGTGCAGAAGGATATGAAAAGGCCGCATAGGACGAGGACGTACTGCTTGCTCCCCTTGTCCATCAATGCACGGAGTGAGGTTACGAAAGTAGCATAGCCGGTCTGATTGCCGCTTTCGATATCAAGGTCGACTCTGGAGAATCGCGCAACGCACAAACGAATGAAGATAAGAGCCATCGCTACGGTCGACCGTTGAGAATTTGAGGAGAAGCCTCACCCATCCAGCACAGCAGAACCAAACGGACGATCAGGACTACTGCCCTCAAGAAAGAGGTCCCAAACCGTCTGCGCAAATGCTTCCGCCTGAGAGTCGTTCAAAAACCCAACGGTACCGTCCGCTCCACCTAACGAAATAGTGACAATTTTTCCCGCAGCTTGACACGCTTCGATGTCGGGGCCTAAAGCGGTGCAATTGGGCATCGATGTCCCATTGAAGGCGGTATTGGAGCATGACTGCAGCGGGCAGATGAATAGGAATGTGGAGAAAGAAATGGAAGAACAAGTTAGGGTTAGGTGATTGAGATTGCTTGGAGAGAGAAGACACACATTCCCCAGGTTGATAGTAGGAAGACCCCCCGTACCGAAGAATTTGTTCAAACTCGCAATGGGAATAGTATCGATAGTATCGTCCTGCGGAACATTCGCGGTCACGCCCCAAGGCCCGAATGTAAATAGAAAAAAGGAATGACGTTGAAGAAACACGTACATTGCAGTAATACGATATAGGTTGCTGCCAATCGACAGTGTCATTTGGATTGGCTATGCCGTACGAATCTTGGCCCCAGTATCTGAATTGCATCAGAGTCAGGTTTGAAGTGGCTTCGCTAGTTATGCCACTTGGGAACCCACACGGCAAGCTGGGGAACTTCACATCAGAACAGAGATCCGGAGGGCCGGGTTTAGGACGTACATTAGTATTGCGTGACATACTGAAAGTTGCTGGCTCTGCAGAAAAGAGTGGAGATAAAAGGGAAAGTGAATTATGGGCAGACAGCCATGAGACTATCATTTTGACGAGGTGACGATGGTGAAGAGGCGGCACCTACCCGAGTTGAGTAGTACAGTTCCAACTTTTATACTTCGGAAACATTTGATGAGTTATTCAATAAGGGCAGAAACAGAGTCCGCCGGGTAAGGTTATCAGGCCGTGCTGGAGATGAAAGAGAAAATATTGGAGAAAAGTAAAGTCGTTCCGGCGGGGCCTGATGCCAGGTGTTATTCTGCGACATTTCGGACATGTAAGCGGGTGAAGATTGTTCGCTTAGACGGCCGGCGATCGACGTGGGGTAACCCACGTGGCGGAGGCTCGGAGGATACCCACGCGCACCCAAGAGGGTCAATGTACCTTACCAATGGATGATACATGGGTCAATCCTGGTCCCCGATTTACCCGTTTGCGATAGACAAGGTTCACGCGTCATGAGCACGACTCGAGTATTTCTTGCGAACCGCCTAAACGCAGACGCCTTTCCCCACGCCAGCGGAACATGCAAAGCCCAGTGAGGATGCCTCTCGGTTCTTCTTATTTGAATCCCCTGATGATGTGTGGGGTTGCCGTGAGATGCATCTACTCCTATCAGGGGATCAGGTTGCCACGTCAGCATGTAATTTCCAGTCACATTTATACTCTGTCCCCCGGCCCTGCCCTACCTACCGTTGTTCCGTGATCCACTTATGATAAAAGTCGGCAGTCACAAAATGCCACCGAATGTCACACTTGTCAAGACATACTGATCCCCATGCAATTTTGTTCATCCAAATTGGAGCAGGTAGGAAGTGAGGTATGCGAAGTGTGAAGAACGGGTCTTCGGATCGAATACTTCGGAACAGAACTGTTGAAATCTAGGTGGACAACGGGACAACGGTTAGAGTTGGGTCCGGCGGAAGTTGGCAGAATAAACAAAATGCCAGGGTAATTACAGAACTTACATGTTGAATAACATAGGATTACCATGGAAAGAGCAAATTTTACGCGTACAAATCGTCGACTGATGTAGCGTCGTTGTGAAGTGAATCGAGGACGGCACCGCTACTTGAGGCTACGTCATAAAGAGATCCCCCACCCCCATGTATTGTGACAGATGATTTCTAGTGGGTCAAGAACATCAGCCACCAAGTCCAATCGTGCATGGTTTATGATTGCATATACCCACCACATCATATCAATTTACGACAGCCGTATATATGTAGCGAGGTGGAAAAGAAAAGGAGAGCTAAATTTGCTACCCAGCGACTGTCGAGAGTTTCGGGATCGAAGGAGATTCTGCCATGTTGCTGGCTGACATCGTGCCAGCGAATGTCTATCCCCTACCGGTATTAGTCCGTGGTGAACAGATATACCGAAGTTGACAGTCACGGAATGTCACATTTGTCACCGATAAATGTTGCGTTACGCCGCTCGCGTGACTGGAGGGTCAACCGATCCGATCACGGACCACGAACTGCAAACGATTCCGCCTCACCCATTATAAGAGATGCTACTTGTATACATATAAAAGCATACTTTTGCAAAGTCACAGAGCACGTCAGCCCAGCTTTCCACAGTAGGATGCCCACCGTCATCGTGAAGAAAGATTGCAGTCCCGGTCAATCAAACCA